>CM060949.1:170026747-170141747 GCA_030765055.1 Mantis religiosa | reverse complement strand
GTCGATTGTGGCAACGTCAGCGTCTACCCTGGCTGCGCCAAAGATTAAATAGTCTCATTCGACAAGTACGGACCGCACTAGAGCAACACCGATTTCAGGAGTACCAGCGACAATTAGCCACTATCCGTCCCGGAGATCATACCTTATGGAACATCACTAAGAGGATTCTCCGAGAGCCGACAGTGATTCCACCTCTTCAGGTTGATGGGACCCTTTTGAGTGACTCTGCTGCTAAGGGTGACGCTCTAGCTACTCACTACGAGCGTACATTCACGCCTAACACCTGTCTTGACTATAATATTCCCTCTTCCGTGGACAGGGACCTCCTTGAGTACCAACTTCGTCCTACAGCGCACAACAGAATTTCGTTCACTACTCCACGTGAATTGTCCCGCTTTATCCATCGTCTTCCCGTTAAAAAGTCTCCCGGTCATGACCTTATCCCTAACGTTGTGCTGAAGAATTTGACAAACAAAGCCCTAGCTTATTTATCATCAATCTTCAATGCTGCTCTGCGCATTGGTCATTTTCCATCTACATGGAAACATGCGGAAATTATAGTCTTCCACAAGCCCAACAAGCCAAAAAATCTTCCCTCAAGTTACAGACCAATCAGCTTATTACCTACACTTTCTAAGCTTTTTGAAAAGATTATTCATCAACGTATTTCTCATTTTTTGATCCATAACCACATAATTCCGTCTTTTCAGTTTGGCTTTCGCCCGAAGTATGCTACCACTCACCAATTGCTCAGAATCACGCAGTCTATTATTCAAGGTTTCGAAAACAGGCAATACACCGTAGCAGCATTCCTAGATATCGCCCAGGCATTCGACAAGGTGTGGCACAGTGGACTACTACTTAAAGCATATCGCATTGGTCTCCCTTATTATCTGATACAGATCATAGCAAGTTTTCTCACCAATGGAACCTTTGTGGTGCGCATTGCTGGTTTCACATCCACCCGACGGCCTATTTTAGCAGGTGTACCTCAAGGTTCAGTACTTGCACCACTCCTCTTTAATATATTCACTTATGATCTTCCTGATATAGCTCCAGTTTGTACGGCGTTATATGCAGATGATACTGCTCTCTATTATTCTCACGCCAATATTCTTCATGCCTTTCAGAAACTGCAAATTGCCCTAGATCAATTAGCTCATTGGTTCTCTCACTGGCGCATTTCCCTCAATACTAACAAGACAGAGGTTAAGATCTTCTCTTTACGACCTTATAGGGATCCACCTTCACTACGGCTGCTAGGGGAACCGCTCTCATGGTTACCAAGCAATGTGCCAGTGAAATACCTTGGGGTGTTACTGGACACTCGACTTACTTGGAACGCCCACATCTGTCGGTCTGTTACGCTTGCGTTTGCCCGGCTATCAAAACTGTACCCTCTACTCAACAGGCGCACTTCACTTGGTTATGAATCCTCCCTGCTTCTTTACACATCTCTAGTCCGTCCCATTTTTACCTATGCAGCTCCAGTCTGGGGTGGCACCAGTAAGACTAATCTCCGTCGACTGCAGGTACTACAAAACAGGGTGTTTCGTACAGTTACAAACGCTCCATGGTTCATCCGAAACCAGCAGCCTCATCATGAGTTTGGTCTTCTACCCGTTCACCAATACATCCGACGCCTGGCACGTCCATTCTTTTACCATCTCCAGGAGGTCCCTGGAGCTGTTACCTACCGTCTCGGTGCTCGCACTCGCCAGCCAACTCGCCTGAAGCGCAGACTGCCCCAAGATCTTCTCCTGAGTGACGTCTCCAGCACAGACGACTCAGACACGTGATTACTACCATCAGACTTTAAGTTCTCAATTTGTGTTACAGTTATCCTCCATATTTAGTTAGAGGAGTCGTTCATGGCAAGAGGTCCCAAGTTCGAATCTCGGTCAAGGTGAGTCACCTGGATAGATTTTTACAGGGTTTTCCATTATCCTGGAAGACGAATGTCAGGTAACTCTAAGCTCAATGGGCTCTGGGCTCATTCGAGCAATCATTTAACCCATCCCGTTCATCGTCCGATATGACTGAACGTTGAAGGACGTAAATTAAAAATAAACAAATAAGAAACTCTTGCACAACGCCGTCGAAAGCTTTAGATAAATCACAGAGGATAAGTGAAAATATATTCTTCCTTCAGAAGATTGAAATATATATTTCACAATATGTTCAAGAGCCATAGAAGTGGATTTACCAGATTCAAAGCCGAATGGCAATGGAGCATAAATCATGATTGAACAATAAACGTAATAACTTGTTTGATAAAATAATTATAAATACCATATTTTAGTTATTAAAATGTTTTGTAGTTAATTTTAAAAGAGGTTAACTTTTGAAAATATAACTATAATCACATCGCCTGTCGCTCTCGTTATGTTCGATAAGCCGTAACAAAGTACATGTATCGGAAGGTGTACCTCGAATTTGAAAGGTTTAATTAGAAACGTTAATTTTTTTATTATAAAATTGCAGCTACGTGACATTGATAATCTGCCAACAGCACTCGAGACATCTTCCATAATCCACTGGAATTGGTCAGGATTAGCATTTTCACGAAACGTCATAGCTTCGTATTATGCGGTACAGTTTGCAATGTCCTCCACGGAGTTTGTACCGAATTCATTAAACTCATTGGGGGACATACTTAAAAGCATATTATTCTGTTTTGACCTCTCAGTATTAATTAATGACCAAGGAGCTTTGAATTTGTTATAGCTGATTCAATATGAGTGTGTGCTCTGCCCTTTTTAATTAACCTTTCCTGACGTCATATCGGACGATGAATGAAATGGGTGAAATGATCCTCAAATGAGCCCAGGGTCCATAGAGCTTAGAGTTACCCGTCACGATAAGGGAAAACCCTGGCACAAAGCCTTATCCAGATAACTCTCCCTGACCGAGGTTCGATCTCGAGACCTCTTGAATGTGAGGCAGACACGCTACCATCTACGCTACCGAGGCGAGCATGTACTGCCTTTGGCCGATGTCACTTTGTGTATTCATTATTTAGTAATAAGTATTTATGCTTAATTTCTTGATTCTGTGTGCGCTTGTAAATATCGTAACTTTATCATTCAGAGATTTCAAGTCAGCATTATACCACTTAATTTTCTTGATTGTGAAATTATTCATTACTGACTTCAAAGGGAAACGCGAACTAAACGAATCAGTGAAAACGTTTAAAAATAAAAAAATACTAAATCTCAGCTCTTTGAAAAAGCAAGTACAAGATTCCAATTAATGGATGATATAAATCAAATGAAAGTGTCATAATTATTAGTGGAATAGAGTCTAGAATCAGTATAAGTGCGCTGCTTATGTTTCAATTGTTACCCTTTAAATTAAAAAAAAAAAAACATGGTAAAATGCATAGCCATATAAAGATTGATTACACTGGTGTTAGGTTAAAGTCCGTTAAAACATAATCGCGACAAGCGTTCTGCCGAGTAAGAACTAAGGACGTGAAATGAACATTAAAAGATCGTATTATGTTCTCGCAATACGTAGCATTATAATCCAAATTAAAATATAAGTTCAAATCAGTGGTAATTATGATATTTGTGTTAAATTTTGATAAGTAACTCAAAATGTTTTCCAAATTAAAGAAGAAGTTCAAAATATTACCACTAGAAAATCTATCCTATAAAGAAATAAATACGTTTGTGTCATCTAGATAACAGCAAAGGTTTACTACATGTTCCATGCAGAATTTTGAAACATTAAGTGGGCGTAATTTGACGTATGTTTTAAAAGTATACAAGTACCACCATTCTGAAAGAATGTATGGCAGCATGCAAGACATGAATATGTAGAAGGAATATAATGCTGTATTTCCTGAACAGTTAACCAGTGTTTACTTGCACAGATTACGTCCAAGTTAACATTTTCAATTTCATTTTCGAAAATGGCAAATTTATTTCTAAGACTTTGAACATCAATACCCAAGAGAGTAAATGATCACTGTCGTAATTAGTGCTTGAATCTGAAGATTTCACATGATTCATTTTTGTGAATGGAGCTGACATTTTTGACGTATGAATAAAAGAGCGACGAATAGTGCAAGGCCATATTTTGGCCTCCATTAACCTATCCTTGTGAATGAAGTCAACACCCAGTTTAAAACGAATGTTCGAACCTTTAGATTCAAGTTTTTCCACAATTATATTAATAAGCTTCTATTAATATTAGTAAGCTTCCTTTAGAAAGTTGAATACCTGTTGGCTGGTGGTATCGCCTTTTACTCTTCCAAGACGAAACCCTCATTTAGGAGGGTAGAAGATTTATTGCCTACTATTAAATTCTTAGCAATATGCTTATGAGAATTGTTTTTGGTTTCAGTAGACTTTTCAATTGCACTTTCACTGAACACTTTCGTATTAGCACTCACAATCGCTTCACACACTGACGAACACTGCGTGCCTTCACTGAAAGTGGCTTAGCTGTAGAGCTTGTGTGACCCTGACACTGGGGTAGCTCGATACTTCAAGGTCACATGCGTAGACTTCTGTGCTAATGTTTATTTCCTCTAACTACTTCAATCGAAAGCATCGGAGTTGATCGCCGTTGTTGGAGACGGCGCTGTTGTACTGTTTATCACTGTTAGATAAAATTTGATTCTTAAATAAATCGTGAAACAAAACCTTCACCATTTCATTTGCGTCGGGGTGAACATTCCTTATACATACTTAGGGGTAGTGGTATTTAGCATTTTGAGATCAGAAATTTAACATTTTGATTTTTACATTTAGTATTTTATAGCATTTCTACATTTTCTATCTAGCGTTTTATACCATTTTGGGAAAAAAAAGTTTAATTGAGTTAATCTTTATAAATGATGAATATGAATATTATTTATATGAGATCTAAGATACGAGGGCTATCCAGAAAGTAGATTACGTTTTGAAATAAAAAGTAAACAAAGTACAGGAAACAAATTTTATTATATACAGATGAAAGCCACACTCAAATACTACTTTTCGACATAGTCACCATTCAAATTAAGGCATTTATCGTAGCGATGTACGAGCTTGGAAATTCCTTCGTCGAAAAATTCGGCCGCCTGCGCCTTCAACCACTTCGTTACCTCTTCTTGCAGCTGTGCGTCGTCATCAAAACGCTGCATAGCCAGCCACTTCTTCATTGCTGGGAATAGGTGGAAGTCGCTCGGTGCCAGGTCGGGACTGTACGGCGGATAATGAAACAACTCCCACTTAAAAGATTCAAGAACTTCACGAGTGACATTTGCCGTGTGGGGCCGGGCGTTGTCGTGAATCAACAAGATCTTAAAGCTCAACATTCCTCTGCGCTTGTTTTGAATGGCTCTTCTGAGTTTTTGGAGAGTTTGGTAATACCTTTGAGAGTTTATTGTAGTGCCTCTTTCCAGGAAGTCCACCAAAATCACACCTTTTCTGTCCCAAAAAACAGTCGCCATCATCTTCCTTGCCGACATTGTTTGCATGCATTTCTTGGGTTTTTGGGGAGAACTTGTGTGCCCCCACTGCATTGATTGCAATTTCGTTTCACAGTTCACGTGTTTCACCCATGTTTCGTCACCAGTAACGATGCGATCGAGTAAAGAGTCACCATCCTTATGGTAAACGTCCAAAAAGTTCAACGCTGCAGCCATTCGCTGATTTTTGTGGTCCTCTGTCAAGATTTTTGGAATCCATCTTGCACAAAACTTGTGGTAACCAAGCTTTTCGCTGATGATTTCGTGCAACAAACTTCGCGAAATTTGTGGAAAACTCAAAGAAAGTTCCGTTATTGTGAACCTTCGATTTTCACGGACTTTAGCATCGACTTTTTCGACAAGTTCGGCAGTCACTATGCTGGGTCTCCCACTTCGATCTTCGTCGTGAACATTGGTTCGGCCATGATGACCCACTGACGCACTCCACCTTCAGTGATAATGTTGTCCCCATACACTTCACAAAGCTGCCGATATATTTCTATCGGTTTACAGTTTTTTGCAGTCAGAAACCTTATTACTGCACGCACCTCGCAGCTCGCGGGATTTTCAATTAACGCAGACATTTCAAATCGTCACAGTATCAGAACGGAGCACAGCACGAACCTCTCACTAGCACGGCTAGATGCCGACTGAGCTGCGCAACGCTCTGACCCCAAGATGGCCGCGCTAGCCCCGCCCCTAGCGGAAACAGACGAAAACGTAATCTACTTTCTGGATAGCCCTCGTACATTTATGGAGGGTTATTAATTAAGGTGACATAAAAGTGCATAAAGTGTGAATTTATTTTACAGTAATATAGGTTAAAGCAATACGCAGAAATATAGAAGTTGATACAGAACAAAGCATACTGCATAACACAAAAAGATACATGCATACTGATGTAAAACTAGCACAATAAAAAGAAAATGCAAAAATTGGCCTCGCCCACGCATAGAAGGAATGAAAGCTAGGCGTAAAACCGAACAGAACAATGAAAAGCGAAAGTTTGGCAACTGAGAACTCCAATTGGAATGAACATGTGTTTATCATTTCCTTAAGATTAAGATTGCTATTGGTTTTCAGAGACAAGGATTAAAACTTTCCGTTAACTAGTTTGTGAAGATAGATTTATGACAGTCATTAGGCGTGGTAAGAGGGATCTCTTTTAAAACAACTGAACTCGCTTCAGTACCAAAAATACCTCATGTGGGTAATGGTGGAACAGTAGGCTAATTTAGCGGGAAGGTTTGCTTTCCACATTCCAGAAGAGTGGTCACTTACTTTATAACTTTCTAAACATACAAAGGTTCTACAGACTATTCAGTTAAAGTTTCCAGAAGAAAACGCACTAGAAAAAAAAATTACTTGGGAAAATCTTCGATTTCACATTTATATCGCGTTTTGGGTCAATTTCGCACTTTATAGCGGCATATCGTAGCCCGCCTCGGTAGCGTAGATGGGAGCATGTCTGCCTCACGGTCAAGAGGTCCCTAGATGAAATCTCGGTCAGGATGAGTTACCTGGATAAGGTTTTCCCTTATAAGGATAAGGATAAGACGAATGTCGGGTAACTCTAAGCTCCACGGACCCTGGACTCATTTGAGCGCCATTTCACCCAATTCATTCACCGTGCGATATAACTTAAGGTTGGGGCGGACATAAATTACAAGAAAAAAATAGCGGCATATCGTATTTGCGAAAAATCACCACCCCTACTTATAATCAATCTATCAACTAAAACGTTCTTATCCAGTTGGAATAACCTCTTGGAACAAATGCTGAATAAATGTTTCTTTTGGGTTGTTTTAATAGCATCGCATATAGGTTGAAGTGTTTTATTTATTATTCATTCTTTTATTTACTTATTTATTTGTTTATTTATTTATATTTATTTATATATTTATCTATTTATGTATGTATTTATTTAATTATTTATTTATTTATTCGTGTATTTATGTATTTATTTAATTTCATAATTTATTTAATTATTTAATTATTTACTCATTCATTGATTCAATCATTCATCCATTAATCATTCATTCATTCATTTATTTATATCTTGTCCCAGATCATAAGTTTAGTCGCATCCTAGCGACTAGAAGTGAAGTACTGTTTCCTACCATAATATTACCTCTCTTTGGGCATCCTTCCCAGAATGCCGTTATTTTAGTTTTTCTTTTAGAAATTACTACATTATAGTCTTTTAATTTGTGTATAGATGTCTGGAGTCCACTCTCCGTCTCAAAAATTAAAATCATTTTATCCTCGAACATTGAAACATTTGGTGTTTTTGTCTAAAATTTATACCTCTATGTAGCTTATTTTTATACTTTCTAGGCATTTCATCAAAATATTTACTAAGTAATGTTGGTGATGTACTACACCCTTGTCTCAATCACTGGTTTGTGTTTATTTCTTCTGTCATTTTTGCGACTAATTCAATTACCCCGTTCGAATTTTCATACGGTTGTACAATTTTGATTACATTGTGTAATTGATAACCTCTTATATTTAATACATTCCACAGCCCTGAACGTAGCAATTTATGAAATTTCTTTTTCAGGTCTACTAATATGATGTGGGTTTCTAGACTTTGTTCTGCTTTTTTTCGATAATTCCCTATACTGAGAATGCAGTCTGTATATGCCTTTTCTTTTCTAAATATATTTTGTTCCTCACTTAATGTGTTTCAAATATTGCTCTCATTAGTTCATTTTGGAATTTGATACATTGGTGCTATAAAAAATAACAATAAGTTTAAATGAAAGTTACAAAGCCATTCAACATTAATATAGGTGTTTTACAGTCCAAAAATAAATTATAACCCTTGGCTGAAACCACCAATTAACTAACATTTACATAAAAACAGTAAACACAAACTGTTATAGTTTCTGTTTTTGTGGAGGAATTAGTTTAGCCCTAAACTTTGCAATACTAAGATTCTCTAAGAACCGTCAAAACTTGCACTGAATCAGAAGCACGTAAAAGGCACTGTCAGTTATACTTTCCATACAGTATTGCATTTGCAATATTGGAATAACTGACACACTTCTGTCCTTTCTGCGTTTGTTAAGGAGTAAATCTCCCCGGGATGTTAATGAACTACACCGAAATAATTTCAGTGTCTGTAGAGTGACTAATATATGCAAGTTGAGATATGTGGTACATGATCTGCAGTTAAAAGGTTAATTATGTTAAACCTAATTGGGATCAGATGCTGAGAAGTTGGTATATAAACAAGGTGGGTAAAATTATTGGATTAGAATATGTTCAAATCTGCTTCCCTTGTATAGAAAAATCGTTTCTTAGTAGCTCGTCATTGGCGTTCTCAACATTTAATGCCTAAAATATCTCTCAAATCTCGAACTAATCACCTGCCACTGCGACACTGAACAAAGATTAATGCCTTTTCGCATCATGTAGCTGCTTTTTTTTAATTCTAAAAAATATATATTTATGTATATAGATACATATTTTCCTTTTCCTTATTTAACCGTTTTTTATTGTTTACGTTTAATTACCTATCTGTTTTCTGTAGTTTCACACACACACACACACACACACACACACTATACACATAAACACCCATGCCCAGGGCGGGACTCGAACCCGCGACCCTCTACGCGATGGAACGCGAGAGACATGCGTTCTAACGACCATGGCTACGAGAGTCTTTAGTAGGATTTCAAAAGTGCTTTGGTGGCCCTACGCTTGAGGACGTTATATATATATAAACCGCTGTTCTAAAGGTCATTCGTTCCGTTCCTCTCGTGTGTCTATTTTTTTCTTGTTATTTTTAATACGTAAATTCTAATAGGAAGAAGTAGTGTGATTCGTAACTAAGAACATGAAGCTGATTGACCAGTGCAACAACATAACATTAACAATAGCAGCATATCAAATTCGACACAAAGAATTTTGTAGAGTACGACAGTCCTTCGTTCGCCGCTTATATTGAAATCGCAGGTCGACATTTCGAACAGTTCCTATAAACCTGACGCTAAGATTTGAATTTACTTTGTATTTTATTTAAATTGGTTCACCCTTTAAACCACCTCCCATTTAGACGTACAGCATGACCAAGTATTAAGCAGGATTTGTTATAAGTAAATGTAATTAATTGCATTGACAAGGGGAAATTACTCCGTAAAACGCATACATTTATTCAGGAACTAAAATTTTAGACAAAATATTTAGAAAAACAACCAAAGAAACATTTAAAACAGGAGAGAAAAAATGATACACTCGAACGTGCTCCAACAGGTCTCTTCATTTTCGTGTGTTGTGCATTCAAATGGTATCATCATTAGCAGTGGCGTACTGTCGCTTCAGAAACTTATAGCCGTAACTTGCACATTGGAACCAATAAGTCTCCTATCTCAAATTACTTAGGATATCTCCACTTGCTTTGAATATAGTTTGGTGTAGTTCTTAACACACGGTACTAGTATAATATTATATAGTTTCTGAATACAGATTTTTAGAAAGGCAATCTTGGAAAAAAATAAATATGTTTTTAGAGACACGCTTCCAGACAACATTCAGGTTTACAATCTCAACGCCTCTGTCGTTTTATAATTGATAGTTTCTTGCATTTATTTGATCAACCCTTCTACATTTTCCCACTGAGTTTTCAACAGTAGCAGCCCAAATGTCCAAGTTGTTTTGAATTCATACCATCCATTTAAAATATATATGTAAGTGTCTGAAAAATGATAGATATATACGGCGTTCGTTTTTATTCGTTATTTCTGGCCCTCCGATTGAGCAACAATGATGTCATAGTTGACTGGTGACGTCTTGAAATCATAGTGCCCTCTACCGAGAAGAAGCCGTAAATTTGCGGAACAGTAAACAAATTACAGCAAACTGTGGTTGTGCCCGTAACTAATATAACAAGCTTCCGCTGGATATGAACACACAGCACGGTATCTTCATGGTTGAATGATACTTTCATGCTGGATGAAAGTTGGTGTGACATATTGTGACTTTGTGGGTTCGTGAAATGAAGTCCAATTGCACCACTCAAAAAATGTTCTTTTTTTCCACCAAATTACAATCGGAACACTTGCCGATTAAACAGAATTACGTAATGCACACAATTACAATTCACCAATTCGTCTGTCAGGGTTCACTGCACGCAGTTACGTTCCCTCACTGGGCGCTCCTCACGCTGCTCGCCAAGAACTGAACTGAACTCACGGTCGCCTCGTCCCTCTATTTACAGGTGGCTAAATGCTTCTAGAGAATTCTTTACTATGGAGGGGGGAAAACTTTCGCGAGGTTTAGCGGTCTTTCAGGCGGCAGGAGGAGGGGGAAACGAAGATTCAGCCAACCCTGTGGTTTCCCCTCCCTCCACTGTCACGCCTCTGCAAGCGGTACCAATGCCACACGACCCCTCCACCGGCCTTCCCTTGCATTTTTTGATCGGTACGGTAAATTTGCCGATTGGGTAACACTGTTCCCTCCTCAAGGCTGGTCGTCCCGAACAGCACCATCGTAGCGGGCCAGGCGATCCAGGTGTACCACCAAAATCTTTCCTCGGGGCACTTTCTGGATGCGGTAGACCACGTAGTTAATCCTCTTCAACACACGGTACGGAGCTTGACATGGCTGCTGAAGCTTCGGGCAGCGTCCCTTGGTCCGGGTAGGCCGGTACAACCAGACAAGCTCACCTTGCTGGAAACCCTGGCTGTTGGCTTGCCTATCGTATCGGGTTTTCATGCGGTCGCTCGCCTTCTGGATGCTCTGGCGAGCAATCTCATGCATGTCGTGGCGGTGGTCCACCAGGTTCTCCACATACTCGGTCGCTGGTTGTGTCACCCCCTGAGGGCTTCCAAAAGCCAGGTCCCAAGGGAGGCGTAACTCTCGGCCGAATGTTAAGCTGGCTGCCGTCATCCCCGTGGTGTCGTGTGTTGTGGAGTGGTAGGCCAGCAAGAACAGTGGCACCTTGACGTCCCAGTCTCGCTGATGGCTGGCCACGACCTTCCTCAAGTGTTCCTCTAAGGTCTTGATGTACCTTTCGACCATGCCATCCGACTGGAGATGTAGAGGATGTTTTGCGGTTCTTGTTAACCCCAAGTCTCTCTAGCGCCTCCTTCAAAAGGTTGGACTCAAAACGTGTGCCTTGGTCACTGTGCAGCCCTAACGGTACCCCTAATCGGCAGAACACTTGCTCCACGAGGCAATCTGTGATTGTCCTTGTCTCTTGTTTCGGGATGGAATACACCTCCGGCCACTTAATGAAGTAGTCCACGACTACCATCAGGTACCTGTTGCCTCGGTCGGATACTGGGAACGGTCCAACAATGTCAACGGCGATCCATTCGAATGGCGCTCCGACGTTGTACTGCTGCATACGACCCCGGCTCCTAGTCTGGGGGCCGCGACTCGCCGCGCACACGTGACACTGTCGGCACCATCCCTCAGCGTCTGCTCGGAGTCTCAGCCAGTAGTAGCGCTGCCGTAGTTTGTCAATCGTCCGGCTCGCTCCCAGGTGTCCTCCTGAAGTACCGTCGTGCACTTATTCCAAGACCTCCGGGACCTTATTCCGGGGAAGTACCAACTGTTCTCTCTGCGTCTTCCCATCGGGTGATTCTCATAATCGGAACAGCACGCCCTCTCTGTTCTTCAACGAGTCCCACTGTGCCCAATAAGACTTGTAGGTGGCGCTCCTCGATGCGATGTCCTCCCAGGTTGGTCTCGTCCCTGGCTCCACTTCCCTCAAGAGTGGCCCCAAGTCTGCGTCCGCCAGGTGCTCCCTCCTCAGGCCTGCGCTATCCCAGCCATCCGCAGGCACTGCCGTGACTACTGGAGCTGCTGCGGCACGCTCCTTCTCCTCCACTCTTGTGCAGTGGCCGCACTCTTCTGGACAGGGTCTTCGGGACATAGCATCTGCGTTACCGTGCGTCTTCCCTCTGCGATGTTCCGAGGTGAAGTCGTACTCCTGCAGCCTCTGAACCCAACGTGCTGTCTAGTCTTACAGGTTCTTAAAGCTCAATAGCCAGGTTAGGGCGGAATGGTCAGTCCTCCGGTGGAATGGCTGACCGTACATGTACTTGTGGCAGTGCTACAAGGTCTTTACTACCGCCAATAATTCTCGCCGGCTGAAGCAGTAGTTCTCTGCCTTGGATGGCGTCTTGCTGTAGTACGCTATCACCCGCTAATGGCCGTCAAGCAGCTGCGATTGGACGACTCCAATGCAATGGTTGCTGGCGTTGGTGTCCACAATGAAGGCACCACCTGGTTGTGGAAATACCAAAATTGGAGCACTGCACAGGGTCTTCTTCAGGTGCAGGACAGCGTCTTCGGCGTCCTCCATCCACACATAAGGCTCGTGTTCCTCTGTCAGGCGGGTGAGGGGTTTGGCGATATTAGAGAACCCCTTTATGAAGCGTCGGTAATAACTGCACAGCCCCAGGTAACTGCGCATCTCTTTCTTATCCTTTGGGCCAGGCCAATCTTTCACAGCCAGTCTTCTCCGGGTCTGTGGCCACTCCGCTTGCTGAGACTATGTGACCCAAGTAGTTCACTTCCTTGCGTAAGAGCTGGCACTTCTTCGCGTTCAGCTTCAAGTTGGTCGCCTGCAATCTCTGTAGCACCTTACTCAGTTTCTCGAGATGGTCTTCAAAAGTTTTACCGACAATGATGACGGCGTCCAGGTATAGCAGGCAGGCGTCGTAAGTCAGTACTCTCCTCACTGACTCCATGAGGCGTTGGAAGGTAGCTGGTGCGTTGCAGAGGCCAAAGGGCATAACTGTGAACTGCCAGATCCCTTGCCCTGTCGAGAAAGTGGTCTTCTCCTTGTCTCTCGGATCTAGAGCTACCGGCCAATTGCCCGACTTGAGGTCCAGGGTCGAGAACCACTGTGCACCAGCTAGCGTGTCCAGGGTGTCGTCAACCCAGGGTAATGGGAAGCAGTTCTTCTGGGTTACAGCGTTCCGCTTCGTGTAGTCCACGCAGAAGCGTAGGTCGCCGTTCTTCTTCGTCACCAAGACTAGAGGGGAACACCAAGGGTTGTCAGACTCTTCAATCACCCCCCTGGATCTCATGTCCTCCAGCATGTCTCTTACCGCCCCTTGCTTCGCCTGCGGAACGCGTCTATGTGGTTGCCGAATAGGCAGGGCGCCTCCGGTGTCGATGCGGTGAAGCACTTTGTCCGTGCGGCCGTAGTCAGAATCACCGTGGCTGAAGACGCGCTGATACCGTCTCAGCAGTTGTCGAACTTTCTCCAGCTGTTCTGCGGTCAGGTGGTCGCCCGCTATCTCCACTAGGCATTCTAGCCGGGGCTGCAGGTGTTGCGTCGACACCGGCTCCTGTGCCTTGTCGATTGCTGTTACGCTCACTACGGGCTCGCACGTTCCCAACTCCGTCCCGGCATGGACGTCGTGATCGGCGTCCGCTGGATTTAGCAGTCTCACTGGCACCTCCTCTCGGCACGGCAGCAATGCGCTGGCTACACACAGCCCGCTTACAGGCGTCTTCTAGTACAGCATCATGTTCCTGGTTCTCTGGCCTTCCAGTCGCGCCGTCACCACCACCTCGCTCCTCGCGGGAACAAGCACGTCTTCGCCCAAGACGACCCTGCAGATTCCAAGGCTCTCTTCGTGTTTACGGAGTATTTCCTCTACTTCGTTGAGCCACAGGCCCTTCCTGACGACGTCGGCCGTCGCCTCGTGACTCCTGAGGGCATCCAGTCCCAGAATCACCTCCTCAGCCACCTTCGTGACGAACACCTACAGACGCACGGCACTCCGTCCCAAGGTCAGCTTTAGCAGGGCCTCCTTCTCCACAGGGAAGGTTTCGCCCGATGCCATGACTAGCTGGTACGGTCGGCTCGGCTTCCTAGTCAGCAAACCCTTCGCCACGCCAGGTCTGATGATGGTCAGGGCAGCCCCGGTGTCCACCAGCACGCGGCACGGCATCCCTCACCCCAGCGTCCGCGATGAGGCTGTCATCCATACGCCGGCTGACGGCGCGCAGTGTCACTCGAGGGGATGGCGGTGATGGCGCCGACGTGCCCCTATCCACGACGACCCTTCCTCGTTTTCCGGATGCTCTTCCTGGTGTGGGCAGTCTCTCGCAGGTTCCCGGGCTGTCCACAGCCCCAACACAGGCCACTAGGTGTTCGCTTGCGTCCCTCGGGTGGTCTTCTGTCTCCGGTGTAGCGCACACTCCTCGTTCTCGACGTCCGGATAGCTGTTACCTTGTCCCCCTCCATTCTTAATGCTGCCGTTAGTGCCTCGTGAATTGTTTTTTAATCGCGGAGCATTAGGCGCTGATTAATCAGCGTGTCCCGTACCCCGTCAACGAATGTGTAGGCAGCTTCCCGGGATACAAACTCTGGTGGCAGGTCGACTAGGGCGTTGCTTGCCAGTTGTTCAACTGCCAGGGTGAACTCCTGCAGCGTCTCCCCTGGCTGCTGTGACCTTGCCTTTAGCTGGCTGCGGTACGCTGCGGCTAAGCGGTGGTTTCCAAAACGATTCTCCAGGGCCTCCTGGATGTCCTTGGACGCCACCGTTGTCTGTACCGCGTTCAGGACTTCCGTGGCCCGTCCCTGGAGCCTGGCTATTAACTGTGTGGCCTCCTCTATTGACCATTCGTTGTGCTTGGCCAATGCGTCGAATTGGCTGCGGAAGACATCAAACGTTGACGCGCCGTCATATTTCGGATGTTGGACGCGCGCCGGTGTTGTGTCGCGTCCCGGCGAGTCGGCCTTTAAATCCTTCAGCCTCCTACCGACGACGTCCTCCTCCATGGCGTTCAGGGACTTGACGCTGCTTCGGCCTTTCCTTCCAGATTGTTAACGCGGTTGGCAAGGTCTTCGACGTCTTCCGCCATGGCGTTCAGGGACTTGGCGTTACTGTCGGTCTTTTCCTCTAGGTCATTGAAGCGGTTCGCCATGGTCCTCGACTCGCTCGTCCACTTGGCCCATCCGCTTGCCCAGCTCCGTCATGTCATCCCTCACGCCGGCCAACTGTTCTTGAAATTTGGCGGCAAGAGCCTCGTTAGCCACCTTCATTTTCGTGGTGAGTTCGGCCATCTGTGCGGACATTTTCGTGGCCATGGGGTTGTTTGCAGTTTCCGTCTTCGCTGTTAATTCGGCCTTCATTTCTTCCATCTTCTCGGCGACGTTGTCGTTGTTGGTCTTCATTTCTTCCATTTTGTGTAAAATCTTGTCCAGTGCCGATTCCATGGACGTTGTCCCACTTCTGACGCCAGTTGTGACTTTGTGGGTTCGTGAAATGAAAAGTCCAGTTGCACCACTCAAAAAATGTTCTTTATTTCCACCGAATTAAAATCGGAACACTTGCCGATTAAACAGAATTACGTAATGCACACAATTACAATTCACCAGTTCGTCTGTCACAGAATCACTGCACGCAGTTACCTTCCCACACTGGGCGCTCCTCACGCTGCTCGCCAAGGACTGAGCTGAACTCACGGTCGCCTCGTCCCTCTATTTATAGGTGGCTAAATGCTTCTAGAGAATTCTTTACCATGGAGGGGGAAAACATTCTCGAGGTTTCGCGTTCTTTCAGGCGCAGGAGGAGGGGGAAACGAAGATTCAGCCAACCCTGTGGTTTTCCCCTCCCTCCACTCTGTCAGGCCTCAGCAAGCGGTACCAATGCTACACGCCCTTCTCCACCGGCTTTCCCCTGCATTTATTGATCGGTACCGTAGAGTTTGCCGATTGGGTAACATAATCATAATACAATTTAAACCGAAAATAGAAGAATTTATACAACGCTATCCAACATTCAGACAAGTTCCTCGGAGCGTAACATTGTCAAATTGTGTCCACGTACCGTCAAATTGATGTACTTTTGTTTGCAACATAAACGTCTTACGCTTTATCAGTATCATATATACATTCTTGTCATACAGGATCAGTTACTCGCAGAAAGAGAGACACTGGACGCTATAAAGCAATTTGTCCCAAGCTAGAAGCAATAAATGATGTTATGATAGAAAGGCCTCAAGCATACCTTCTCGCAATACAGCTAGAGTTTAAGGGGAAGAGAGAACGGAAATATAAGAAAATGGACACATAGGACTATGTGCAAGAGATATTTTCTTGTTTAGACTTGGATAAAAGCTTTATACATATTGTCATACTAATTTATTTTTCATTCCTAGAACATGTTTTGCTAATTTTCTGGTTTGTAAAGAAGTTACATTGTGAGGAAACTGTGATAGAAAGTAACTGAGGTCAAACTGAAATATACCTATTTTATATGACAGGTTTACAATATATCTAATAAAACAGAAAATCATTGTGAAATAAGTGCTAATAGACTTATCATTTCGTATATTCGTCATGGTATACTTTTACGACTACAGAATTAGCTTTGCAGTAAATTGCATTACAGTAGTGGTTTAAAAACAGTTTGAAACAGTTATCGTATCTACGCACCGGACGAAATTACGCACCTTTAAATTACGTGGGCAGACCCACCTCTCAAAACTTATATTTACCTGCGGGTAGAGGGAGGCTTCATAGCTGCTCTCAGCAAATCATATACGATCGGAAGTCGCTACGGAAATCGTATATAAACTCGCTCCATCAGCGATGCTATTGATGACGTCAACTTTTGCGCGGTAAAGTCACAGATAAAAATGAACACCATGTACTTCCTATTGAAATTTTGACCGCGATTTCATGTGACCTCATTTTAAACATTTCGTTCATTCACTGTCCAAATATACTTTTACCTGTTAAAAAGTTGTTAAATATCAGGCCTTTTACTCACGTCTCACTATAAAAGGGGGGAAAAAATTGCCAACTTCTAATATGCAAATAATTGCAAAACATAGGGTATTTACCACGCTCATAAAATTCGCAGATCTTTTCCCTGTTACATACTATTTTGAGTCATAGGGTAACCCTACGTTAATCCAATATGGAATGATAGTATAACGCAACAATTAAAGAAAATGAAGGATATAAATGGTACGTTATAAGGGTTAACAATGAAAGTTGTATCGAAGGGTAAAGTAATTGAGTTTTATTAGCTCTATAATGTTGCAACTAACTATTCACTAAGATGACAGTGAAACAACTTGCAAAGATTCTAAACCTGTCTCGAACAGAACCTTGTCGTTAAAGTGTAACGTTAGCATTGACAATAATCTTCTCTCTCTTACTCTTTTGTTGATGTTGCTGAAGGCAGTTACGCTCGTAAAACTCGCGCCTCAAGTGCAGCGCAACAATGTCAGAAAACTGGCAGTAAGTGAAGCAGTTTCCCAAGAGTTTGAACGGTATAGTGAAGTTAGGCAAAGGTGTATGTTAAGTAAAACAACGGCCAGCGTGCGTGAAAAACAAGGGACTCACTATGTACAGTTCAAAACTTTATAGATGAGGTAAGGAAGTGTTAAGGGTAGGTCAGAGGACGAGTTCATTTAACGAGGTTCAACAGCGACTAAATAACTCTCACCAACTCTGCCATTCTGAGTTCAAAACAGGATAGACATAGAAGACAATTTTGTGTAATTACTTGCAGGAGGTCCAACAGAAATTGATATCTTTTGCGAAAAAGGGTAAAGAAATGCTCTACAGAATAAGCCAATTTATCATCTGTAGTTATGTTTTATGTAACTCATTAATGTGATTGTTGAGAATGATTCTGTGGTTCAGAAGTAGAACAGAAGAAGTAACAAAAATCTAATTGACTGTTGAAGTCTTAATAAGTACAAATATACCTATCTTTTTCATATGAAACTAATTTATAGCTAGTAAAGTAAAGATTTAAAGAACACATTTCATTCAGGTGCACTTCCGTGACTGACTTAAAAATGTCACTTATAATCTACAGTCACCAAATAGTTCTAATTTCTGTTAAAGTTTAAAAATCGAATTTCAGAGCAGAATACAAAATTTCTAGAGCGCATAGTAAATAAATATACGTAACTCCCGAATGACTGCATTTAAATACAAATTGGAGCACCGCTACCAATATTTGAGTATTTCAGAATTATACAAATTCGCTAACGAGGATGCTCATAGAGTGTACAATGGACTAAGGAAGATATATTGCGGCTACTGTTTCCCCAGGAAGAAAGGAGGAAGCGAAGAAACCACTGGAGGCTACAGGCTACAGAGAGTCAGCAATATAGGCGGAACTTAGCAGTACTAAGCACGAATGCTAGCCAACTATTGGAGTTTCCAGAGAAGGTAATGCATATTCAAATAGACTGCCTGTTAGAATCCGAGGAGAACAACTGCGGTAGAAAAAACAAATTGAGCCCTAGAGGTGCAAGAAAAGTTATGGCTGAAGCACGCAGAAACCAAAACGCCACTAGCAGAGACTTGAGTAATACTTTAGTAGATAGAGGCTTAGAAGTATCAGCAAGAACTATCAGGAAAAACCTGTTCGATGGCAGTTCGAAGACGCAGAAGACGCAGAAGAGAAGCAAAGCTCACAAGAAAGAGGCTCGACTGGGCAAAGAGACTTAAACATTGGTCTTCTGATGATTGTAAAATCGTAATTAATGTGATACACTGTATTTCTCTTTCTCACAAAGATAATTTAATTTAATAACCAGATTCACTTATGGATAACCTTCATAGACTATACAAAGATATTATTTGGGATAAGTAATTAATCACATTGTTGTCCAATAGCTGCCTTTAATACGGATTTCTCTTTCCTGGTGTGCTTTAGTGCTGAATCCAAGTTTTAAGTTACTGACGAAAGCAGTCAGTATGTCCGGAGGACAACTGAAGAAGAGTTTCTTCCTCAGTGAGCGCAACCAACTGTGAAACACCCTTCAAGGGTGATGGTCTGCAGCGTTATGTCTGTCCATGGTACTGGAAGACTGTACATTGTTGAGGGTACTATGGGCAAAAAAAGTACCTAGGAGTTATTCAAACTCGTCTTCTGCCCCAGATAAGGGATTGACTCGGAAATGATTCTTTATCATTATGCACGATGGTGCACTGTGTCACAAAGTCAAGAAAATAACACAATATATACGGGATTTGGATCTTTCAGTGCTTCCATGGCCAGGAAATAGTCCTGATACAAACCAGATCCAGAATTTATGGTCCATTGTGAAGAAGAAAGTCAAAGCATATGACAACTAAAACCTAACTTTATCGAGACACGTATAAATATCTGGCAACATGATGCAGATATTACAAATAAGTGTAAAACATTGGTTGAGGGCATGCCTAACAGAATAAAATGTTAATTTCCAACAAGGAAAGTGTATAAAATATTGACTCAGGTTTCTCTGTCATATATATGTATGTAAGAGCTCATGTGCTAATGTTAAGTATACAAAGAAGTTTTCAGAGATTTAGTCTAATAATTTGGCCACCTCTGCATGTAATTAATTATGTTCGGTGAGACCGATGTCAGATATATGCAGGATGGAGTCTACTTCTTGTTCTGTTTAATATAAGCCCTTCATTTCTGTATTTGCTACTTTTGTCATGTTCCCCTCGAATCTTGCAATCCCATTTGCAAATTTATTAAGAATTTTGTCAATATGAATATAAAACACATAAAATCGCAAACAAAAAAGAAAACACAAACCATAGATTATATAAAAAAGAAACAACCAACATCTCAAAAGTTTATAAACTTGAAAACCAAAATACGTGTAGGTCACTTAATTTAATTCCTTCAAAGTTAATTTATATCGTACTAGGAATGAAATTGCTGAAATGATGAGGCAAGTCTCCATTCCGGCGAAATATGACAAAAATAGCAAATACAGAAATGAAGGCCTTATATTAAACATAACAAAAACTAAACTCCATCCTGCATACATCTGACATCAGTCTCACCAAACATAATTACATGCAGAGTTGGCCAAATTATTAGAGTAAATATCTGAAAACTTCTTTGTACACTTAACATTAGCACATGAGCTCTTACATACATATATATGACAGAGAAACTTGAGTCAACATTTTGTACACTTTCCTTGTTGGAAATTAACATTTTATTCTGTTAGGCATGCCCTCAACCAATGTTTTACACTTATTTGTAATATCTGCATCATGTTGCCAGATATTTATAAGTGTCCCGATAAAGTTAGGTTTTAGTTGTCATATGCTTTGACTTTCTTCTTCACAATGGACCATAAATTCTGGATCTGGTTTGTATCAGGACTATTTCCTGGCCATGGAAGCACTGAAAGATCCAAATCCCGTATATATTGTGTTATTTTCTTGACTTTGTGACACAGTGCACCATCGTGCATAATGATAAAGAATCATTTCCGAGTCAATCCCTTATCTGGGGCAGAAGACGAGTTTGAATAACTCCTAGGTACTTTTTTTGACCATAGTACCCTCAATAATGTACAGTCCTCCAGTACCATGGACAGACATAACGCTGCAGACCATCACCCTTGAAGGGTTTTTCACAGTTGGTTGCGCTCACTGAGGAAGAAACTCTTCTTCAGTTGTCCTCTTGACATGCTGACTGCTTTCGTCAGTAACTTAAAACTTAGATTCACCACTAAAGCACACCAGGAAAGAGAAATCCGTATTAATGGCAGCTATTGGACAACTCCAGGTAGCTCATCCTGACCGAGATTCGAACTCGGGACCTCTTGAACGTGATGGTAGCATGTCTACCTCACGTTCAAGAGGTCCCGAGTTCGAATCTCGGTCACGGTGAGCTACTTGGATAAGGTTTTTCCGGGGGTTTCCCTTATCCTTCAAGACGAATGTCGGGTAACTAAGCTCCATGGAACCTGGACTCATTTGAGCATCATTTCACCCAGTTCATTCACCGTCCGATATAACTTAACTTTGGGCCGGACGTAAATTTAAAAAGGAAAGCATAGCTTTTGTACTTTCATGTAGGCTGCACCAGTGTTTCTCAAACTCTTCTGTGTCAAGGACCCCCTTATCATCAAAGAACTTGTTCGCGGAACCCATAATTTGGTAACTCAATTTATATAAACTAGTCGACTTTTGTTTGAATGTTATAACTGGAATTTAAATAATTACTGTATGTAGTATTTAAGGTATTTTCTTGTATATTTAGTTTTAAATTTAATTAATAAATTAAACCATTAAAGTTAAACTAAATAAAATAAACTTGTGTATAAAATGTATTTTAAATGACTTTAAACCATTAAACTTAAACCAAATAAAATAAACTTGAGTATAAAATGTATTTTAAAAAACAAATATATTTTTAAAGTGTTTTTATTACAATTATTTTTTTTTTCACTTTGAAGTAAATTGTATACGAGTTTGCCGAACTAGATTTTAATTTAACTCTAGCTTTACATCAGTAAAAATTGAAATAACACACTCTTTGGATTACCCAAGGATTAATAACATTTCGCATATGTTATAAAAATGAACTTATTTTCAATATAAAGAACTATTTTATACATATAAAAATTTATTCATAATGTTCTGAATAGACCACTTCATCATTTCAACAAAGTTAGTATTAGGTTATTAAATAAATCAGTTTATATTGCAACAGCATGAAACTTTGTTCTTTGGAATGTATTAATGTGAACAAGGCCACTGTTTTTAATTGAATAATCTCAGTTAAGCTGGACATAATATTTGTGATTTTTACTCTTAAGTCTGTTGGCAAGTCTGTTTCTCTTCAACGGCTTGATGTGGCACAACTTTGAAAATGTTTGCTCGGACATATAGGTGGTTGGAAAGGGCACAATATACATTCTTTGGTAGCAAGTTCAACAGCCTTCTGTCGCTGCTATTATAACGCTCTATTACAAGCTCCCAACATTACGTTGATTGCACCTCTCAGCTGTGTTACATCATTGCCACATAGTTGTATAAAAATGTTAAGTAAAACAAATGTAATTCGGCACCGAGCAGATAAGTGATTCAGTACATTCAATACTACGGTTTCTATAGCGAGCAGGACTGCAGAAAGACAAAATGTATGTGCTGTACAAGTATGGAAACCTCAAACCAAACAGAAATATATCCAGTTTGGCTGCTTTACCATCATAGTTCTGTTAGATTCTACTAATTGGCTGTTACTCATCAGTTATGAAAGAACAAAGTGATCATTACATAACTAAAGCCTGTTTTAAATAAATCCTCGTGCAACTTCAAATAAGAACATTCATCCCTTTAAAGTAATACAAAAAGTTAATATCGTTAGAAAATTAATTATATATGATACATTATGATGCAGTCTTATGTTGGTTGGCCTATCTATTTACTTTATCAGCCCAATCCCATTCCCACGCTTTGTGGCATAATTTCATTAGCAGCACAAATACGAGGTACAAACAGTTATAAGCTCCTGATTCCATTGTCATGTTCTGTACATGAACAGGGAGGCAAATTATAGATTCAGCTAACAGACACAAGCATAATCTAATATAGTGCATCCGGTAGCAGCAATGGTTGTACACAAAAGTGACAGCGGGCAATGATTAACTCAGTCTTTATGCGTCTGTCAGTTCTATCTAAATGTCACAAAATGAGCAATGACACTGGTTAACTGCAGCACAGGTACTCCCAAAAATGTTTATTAGATGGCTAGCTATATCTTTGGAACACGATATTGCACCAACCTATAGTATTTCGAACACGAAGTACTATAATTGCACCTACATTTGTGGGGTGAGGTGTCTCACTGACCATTTAACCAATGTGCAAGTAAGAGGAAGTGTGTTTTAAATAGACGTAAGCAAATTTAAAGTGTTCTTAGAAAACTACCATTGGACTTTTCGTGGCCGAATAACAGGCAGTGTTAACAGAAATAAAAAGAAATTATTTTTCCTTATAATGGTACATTTTAGGTTGACATCTAACAACCTTGATACGCCATAACATTAATGCTGTAGAAAAATTCAGTGTAGCTATAAACACATACTGCAGTTTCAATCAACAATATTGAAGATTTCTTGGAAGTTTCAAATGATAGAACATGACATCAGGGACTTGAATCCAAGGAGAGAATATGTTCAAAACCGCAATTTTTAGGATCCTAAGAATTATTTTCAATCTAAATTAAATTTTCTTCAAAAACAAGTTCTTACAAGTTCTCGCGTGCCATACGAGGGGTCCCGGGTTCGATTCCCGGCTGGGGGTGGGAATTTTTCTCCAACCAAAATGATTTTCCATCTTCCCCAGAGTCTGGAAGTATGAATGACAGTGCGAATGTGTTCCTGATCTAATGATTAAAAAATACGAGTTAACCTTCGATACGTTCCAAAGGAGAACGGCTGCCGATATGACCATTGGAGTTAAAAGCATAAATGGAAAAAGAAAGAAAAAAATCGCATTAAATAACCGAAATGTATATAATATGATTACTACATTGTTGTAGAGAGAAGAGAAGAGAAGAGAAGAGATGAATGCCGTGGAAGTCAGACTTGTCATGTCCCAGCTCTGATATATATTTTTAATAAGTGTAAATAAGTTTATTTCATATCTGTTGTGTATCATAAGAAAGAGAAACATATTTCATGTATTGCATGAGAATGTGAATTTAAATAGCTTAGAAGACCATTATTATTAAGTTTTTCATTGGAAATATTACCTGCGCTGCACTCGTTCAGCGTACGTGTAGATATTTTTTGTGCTGACGCTGCCGTCGTGCACGAGCAGCTGAGCGGAAGTGTTGTACACTCGCGGCTTATGGGATTATTTTCTCCTTTATACCTTTGCC
Source organism: Mantis religiosa (assembly GCA_030765055.1). Taxonomy (NCBI): domain Eukaryota; kingdom Metazoa; phylum Arthropoda; class Insecta; order Mantodea; family Mantidae; genus Mantis; species Mantis religiosa. The sequence goes on along the minus strand of CM060949.1, from coordinate 170,117,651 downwards.
AGTAACTATTATTATTTTAAATTATCTGCATTAATGGATGGAAAAGTGTTTAAAACGTTATCTGGATAGGAGGAGCTAAATTCTTTAATGAGGAAACGTGAAAGAGGGAAGAATTAGGGAGAGGTAGAGGAGAGCAGTATTTTTGCTCCAAGAAGGTCTTTGGCACGCTCACCTGTTAGAGAAAGCTCTATAGATGATATAAAAATGGCAGAAGAAAAGATGGAAAGAGCTGAAAGTATGGTGAAACAGTATGACGTTCTAGCTGTAATAAATGAGTTAAATGGCATTATTGGAAACGATAATAAAATGCTACTAGGAAACAAACAAAAAGTATATACAACCCTCGCGAAGTTATCAGAATTAGTGGAGGAAAATTAAAGTAGTAAATGTGAAATTGAGGACAGAAAATAAAATACTAAAGGAATTTAATTCCAAGATAAAGGCACAGATAGTGCAGAAACCAAATGTCCAGCCAAGTATAGAAAAGGTACAAATAACAATACAGAAACAAAGACACACAATCTTTGTGTCGTCAGAAAAGGGGAAAACAACGAAAGAAGTACAAGAAATCATCACCAAAAATCTCAAACCAGCACATGAGAAGATCCGGATTTGCCATATCAGAACGACTGAAAGAAATGTGATAATTGAAACGGAGTCAGAGGATATGAATAAAATTATTAAAAGTAAATGTTTATCTGATAAAGAACTCAAAATGGAGAAACCGAGCCCCAAGTAATCATGTACGATATAATGGCAGGAGAAAAGGAAGATAATCTCAAAAGGAATTTATATGAACAAAACTTTGACTACATGACTTGGGAAGAATTTCAAGGCAAGCTGAACTTTAAATTTAGGACCGGCCCTAGAAATAGAGCAGTGGTACATCATGTGCTAGAGGTTGATCCCCAAATGAGATCCGAAACGGTAAACAAATGATCAAGGTATTTAGGCTTTCAGTCAGTATCGGTAAAAGATTATATTATAGTGGCGAGATGTATGAAATGTCAGGATTTAGGACATATAGCCACATTTTGTAAAAAAGAAAACAGTGTATGTTATCACTGCGGAGAAACAGGACACAGCAGGAATGATTGTAAGAACATACAATCTAAAGTTTGTATTCCTTGTCATTTAAGGAAAAAGAAAAGTGCAGGCGGTAGAGAAAGCGGAACGTATAAGGTGTTTTGGGATAGATTTATAAGCCGAACAAAATATGGATAGATTACATTTAAAATAACGAAGTAACGAAAGAAGAATAAACGTCCAAGCAGAATAAAAAGAGATAGAATAACAACCCAAAACTATATTAGAAATGAATACCTGAAGGGAAAGAAGGAAATTGCTACGCAGACAGAAGGAGATAAATGCTACACTCTCAGGACAAAGCGTTATAATCACTGCACAAATACACGATGAACCAAATAAAAGTCCGTTACCGTTAGATAACATAGAGAAACAAATTTGTAGGGATAATACAAAGACAATACAGGTTAATTTTGAAGAAATATTAACTGATGAAGGTGTACCCAAAAGAAGAGGAAGATTTGAAAAAGAAGAAAAATAACAGTTTTAAAGAATTCCTAATTCGAAAAGTACAACTGCATGAAGACATGGTGAATATGTAGTGTTTAACGCCCCTTTTACTACTATGGCACCGCAGGGGATGACACTGATGATACATGAAATGAAGATGGAGCACCGGTGGAATGAGATGGCGGGGGAAACCGGAGATCCCGGAGAAAACCCGCCCCAGCGCCATGTTGTCCACTACAAGTCTCACTTTGCGGTCTCCTGGGATCGAATCCGGGCCGCCTTGGTAAGAACCAAGCGGTCTAGCCACTGAGCCACGGCGCGGCCGACATGGTGAAGAATATAGATGCAATAAAAAAACAGATAATGGAATGGATCCCAAGGATATATATGAAGGTTTTGAAGTTAAATTAAAATTAAGCAGATTAGAAGAAATAAATACTTTAATGGCGGCATTAAGACACATTGCTAGGATTATACATTCACAAGGCGATAGCATAACGTTTACAGTCCCCGACGCCATAGACCGCTTAGAACTTCGAGTAGTAAATCTTCCGACAGAGGTAGATCAATTACAGACTTTATTAAGTATGGCCTGCTCAAGGAGAATGATGCTTTTGATACAGACGTAATTTACAATCATTTTGTAAAGTGCTATGGAAAAGTGGTGTATGATTTTCAACAAAGTTGGCCTAATTGTTATGTACATATTAGGCAGGATAAATTGACAAGACCTAATAAACATGTGTGTCCCCAAGCCAAAACAATAGTAATAAATAATAGGGGCAATGAAAGATTATGTCAACGAGATGAGCCCAAGCAGAAAAGTATTGGTTATAATTTATCTGCCAAGGTTTGAATTACCACTGATACTATTCCATCTGGTCCTGGGGATTTATTTTTCATTCCTTGCCTACTGGCGATTTTTACTTCGGTGATGTCATTTAGATATACTAATCTTTCTTCCAAGTATTCTTCTTCATAAAGGCGTCTTTATAATTTGTGTACATGTTGCTCATCTTCTATCTTTTCCCATGGCAATAACCTTTCTAGTAAAAAATTAATTGATTCTTTCCATGTTTTCGCTTTTTCTCCATATTCTTTTTCCAGGGTTGAAATAAATTTCGGTCCTTGTATTTTCTCCATGATGATCTTATACGGTATACCCCATACATTATCAGTCAATTTTTCCTCTACATAATTATCCCATGAGTTCCTTCTCGAATTTTCCAACTCCAAATTATAATTTTATTTTATTTTGCTATAGATATTTAAATTCCTGTCCCTTTATGAATATACTACCGATTTTTGTTCAATTCTTCTGGCTTTCATCTTCCTTCGCAATTTATATAATTTATCATTCCATAGGCCATTCACTTTTCTATCATTTCTTTTTTTAGGTACAACTTTCTTAATTACTTCTTGAATTCTATTAGTTATAATTTTGGCCTTTTTGTTTATAAAAATTTGTCACATCAAATTCTTCCCACACCTTATCCCATATCTGGTTTTTCTAGTTATATCCTGTCTCTTTCCTTACACATTCATATTTTGACTTCGGCATTACCTCATAATCGAAAATGATTACATTATGATCGCTTATCGTTTGATTTCCTGTCTACCTTCCAATTAAAAATGTGTTTTGATATACTTCTCTTAGTTAAGGTTATGTCCGTATTTTCTTCTGCTCCAGCTCGATTTTGAAGCTTTGAATTATTGTGCTCATTTATAACAATTAAGTTGTATATATGTATTAATTCCTCCAATTGTAGGTATCCTTAGCTTCCGGAGAAGGCCGCGTCGTATGTTGACTAGTTGCCGACGTTTCGCCCACCATTTTGTAGGCTTCTTCAAGGCTCGAGTGCGCTGACGCCATGCCATGTGGTACTGACTGGCTGTATAAAGCCAGAAGGTTTTTGCTGCGTGCCCACCCGTTAAGGGTTTTACCGCAGGTAAGGTAGATATCGGGATATTGTAGGGGGAAATGTAGGTTTTAGGAACGGTGAATTTTTATGAGGTTACTGGTATGTACCTGGGGGTTGAAGGACAGGATGCAACACCTTGCACCCTGGTATTTTATTTATGTAAATTTGTTTGGGTAAATAATTTTGATGCCAAGCAGCTTGGAAGGATTATGTGGAGCTCAGCTTTAGCTGCTGTTAGGTTTTGCTCCTAGGTTATCTCGGATGCCCGCAAGCCATGCGGGGTAACCAGTGCTGACTAGAGCGACGTCTAGTGGGGTCATAATCTCCCAGGGATCTCACAAGGGCGCTTCTATGGTTGGGTAAACTTGCGTACAATTTTGATGCCCGGCGCCTGATTTCATCCTCCACGTATGGAAGACTCGAGGCCTCGTGAAGTAACCTGGTAGGAAAATAACGTCCCACAGAATATATAGACCTGAGTCCTCTATTCTGTGCACGTTGGAGCCATGCTAGCACGCTGTCTGCGGCCATGCCCCAGATCTCGCAGGCATAAAGCATAACCGGGATTACCAGCGCTCGGAAACGGTATAACTTCATGCCAACTGGCATCGAGGTTGACCCCAGCAATGGATACAGGGAAGCAATTGCTCCCTGTACCTTGGCCGCTCGGTCCCTGATGTGCTGGCGAAAAATTAGACCCCTGTCCAAGTTAACACCTAGGTACTGGACAGAGTTAGTCCACTCTATCCTTCGACCTCGGTAGCTGAAATTGGGGCAGTCTGCGGGGGTGTGGCGCTTTGTAAAAAGTATGGCGTGGCTTTTGTCCGGATTAACGGATATCCGCCAACGGCTAAACCACTGCTGTGTGAGACGGATATGTCTTTGTAAGGGGTTGAAGGCTCTGTCCTTGCAGAACAGAAGCACGTCGTCAGCGTATTGTGCCATTTCGATTCGTGGCTCTGTTGGGAAGTCTGCCATAAAGACGTTGAATAGGTGGGGGATAGTACAGAGCCTTCGGGGACTCCGCCTCTCACTGGTCTGAGTGTAGATGTTTTCCCCACGACTGTGACTTGGAATGTGCGGTGTCGCAAGAAGCTGTGTATTATGTTGACTAATTGTGTTGGTAGCCTCAGGTGGATCAATTTGTAAAGGATCCTGCGCTTACGCAGCAGCAGACCAGCAGAAGAATCGAGTCGTCCGGGTTAACCTGGACGGAATGGTTTCGCCCAGCAACTAGCCGCTTACTGCGGCTTTATCTGGGTGATGTAGTAGTCTGTCTTTTGTCTCAAGCGTCGGGGCATAGGTTTCTCTGATCTGTTGGATTAAGCCGCTCAGGCTGCCGCCTGGGGTATATATTCCCAAGGCCGTCTTCACCCGAACTCCCCGCTTGAGGAAGGTCGGAGTGAAGATAGCACGATCAGAGGGATAGGAAGCTATGTGGGGAAATTATCTAAACCCATTTCTGGTTCTGGTGTTTACGGTGTGATGGAGAGAACCCCTTCTGGCTGATAGCCCATGGCGTCCTTGGGGAGTTTGTACCTCCTCCTGCGAGGAGCTCTGTGGTCATACCGACCCAGGGTGTTGACCAGCTGATTGGAATGCGTAGACAGTTTTTGATGGAGGGTTCTAGATCTCTCTCTTACCATATCCTCTATGTAAGGGATTTGGGAGTATTCATGTAATATATGCGTAGGGAATCTACGCCCAGTACCATAGATCATCCTTAATGCCCGATTCTGCACGACTTGCAGTCTGCGGATGGTGGTCGGAGCCGCCAATCCCCATTTTAGGGGTGACTATAGGAATATGGATCTCCGCGTGTCTCGGTGGTGGGTCCACATAGAGGAACTCCACCTCCGCCTCCACGTGTTCAGTAAAGTCCTCGTCTTGGGGGTCCTCCCTTGGTTCGAATTGGCACTCCAGATAGTCTGCGAATGCTGTGGCTTTCTCGTGTGGGTCAAAGGTGAGCCTCCCACGAGTGCCATGCAATGGATGCTGGTGCAGAGTTTTGTCTTTGCGTAAAGACTTGATTATTCGCCATCCTGCGCTGACGGCAGACCAGCAGACCAGCAGAAGAGTCGAGTCGTCCAGGTTTACCTGGACGGAGTGTATGCTGCCCAGCACCTAACCGCTTCCAGCGTCTTTATCTGGGCAGTATAGAAGAGTTATTAGTGTCACATGCGATTGTTTTGGGCAGTGGACATATCTAGCCTTGGTGAGCGCCGTCGCCCCGTGAAGGGGGATGCACCAATGCTGGCTGCGCTCTTCCGCCTGCTGGGAGGCTTCTGAGCACAGTACGCTAAACAGGCTAGAGGGAAAGGATCCGTGTTACTGTGTAAGGTTTTCCTAGCCCATTACTGGGCTTAGGAAGTTGGAGTCAGGGGAATGTGGCCCTGTTCAGTGCTAGGTACCCAAGGCATCTTTGGGTAGCCGATAGCTGGGTCGCCGGCGAGGAACCCTATGGTCGTAACGGCCTAGGGTATTCACCAGTATGTTGGGGTGGGAGTCCAGCTTATCGTAGAGATCCCGCACCACGTCAACGATATACGGGACCCCAGAGTGAGTGTGTAGGATGTGGGACGGAAATCTCCACCCGGTATCGTAGATCATGCGCAAAGCCCTGTTCTGGACGTACTGGAGTCTGCGAATATTGGTGGGAGCCGCTGATCCCCAGACTTCGCAGCCGTACAGAATCAGGGGCGGTATGATCGCCGATATAGCCGTAGTTTTAGGTGAGTAGGCATGGTGGACTTAAATATGGAGTATAGCTGAGTTAACGCTGCATGCCCTTGTCCAGCTTTGACCCGGATATGAGGTGCGTAGGTGAGTCCGCGATCCAGGTGGACGCCAAGGTATTTGGCAGTGGGAACCCAGGGGATTTGCCTCTGCCTCAACCTCAGCGACCAGTCGGGTCGCCTAGCTCGGATCTTAGCCAGGAGAAGTGCAGAGCTCTTCTCGGGGCTAATGGCCATTCTCCACATCTCACTCCAACGGCCAATGGCTCGGAGATGGCGCTGCAGCGGAGGATGACAATATCGTAAGTTTTTGTTACGTGCCATTATGAGGACGTCGTCAGCATATTGGCACGTAACAGTCTGTGGTTCCAGGGGTAAGTCAGACATGTAGGCCGCAAAGAGTACCGGGGACAGTACACTGCCCTCCGGTACTCCCGCGGCTATTGGTCTGATAGATGACGTCCTTCCTTCCACTCTCACCCTGAAAGTGCGGTTTCTGAGGAAACTACTAATCAGGGCAAGATAGGGAGGAGGTAGGTTGGCCTCCCTGAGTTTGTACAGTAGGCCTTGGTGCCAGGTTGTGGCAAAGGCTTTCTCTACGTCTAGCAGCACCGCGACTGTCTTGAGGTTTTCCTGGAAACCCAGGGCTGTCCTCTCGGCCAGGCGCAGTAGCTGTAGGGTCGTGGAGTGTCCATGACGAAAACCAAACTGGTGATCGGGTAGGAGCTGCCTTTCCTCGAAGAGAGGGGTCAGGCGGGATAGGAGCAACCGCTCAAATAGTTTTAAGACGGTTGGGAGAAGACTTATGGATCGGTAGCTAGACGGAAAGACTGGATCCTTGCCGGGCTTCAGAATGCACACCACTCTCGCCTCTTTCCAGCAGGCCGGGAAGTGGCGGAGGTGGAGGCACGCATTGAAGATCCGCGTCAAATGGATAACGGCCCTCTTGGGAAGGTGCTGGAGCATGAGTGCGCTAACACCGTCATGTCCAGGGGATTTGTTAGGTTTCATTTTTCGGATTTCAGCAGTCACCGCCTTTGGGGTGACTATTGGGATATGGATCGCCTCATGGCGCCGCTGTGGCTCCTCATAGAGGTCTTCCATAGCAGCGTCCACGAGGTCAGTGAAGTCTTCGTCCTGGGGGTCCTCCCTCGGCTCAAATTGACTTCTGTTTGTGGCTGCTTATATACTATGTTAAAGAGGAGATGTCCCGCACCTTGCCTCTGATTGGTTGACTGTTGGCCAATAGTTCGGGATGTTACTGTGTTGTTCTTCTGCGCTTGTGAGTGCGGTTTTTGGTGTCGTATTTCAGTTTTTTTTTGTACTTTTGGTTGTTTCAGGATGAATGTAGTTGTTAATAGCAGAATTCTGTGCAATATGTTTGTCTAGGCGGCTGTTTCAGCTTGGTGGATCTGTAGCTCCGCCTCCTTGTGTCTTATTGGTTGTGCTCGACCAATGGTGGATCTTCTCCTCAGCTGTTCATTCTGTTGCTCTCCCGTATTAGTCTATGGGTTCATCTCAATCAGCTTGTCAGTGGGGTCATTCAGCAGGACCAGCTTCTTCTTGTGGCAGTCCTTCGTGTTCATTAAGACTGTAGCATTACCTTTGTCGGCCGGTAGGATTGTGATGTCAGGGTTTTTCGTGATATCACGGAGAGCTTTGCTTTGGGCATGTGTAATGTTGCTTTTTGGTCGTTTGGCTTTGCTAAGAATTCCGTATAATTTGAGTCTCACTTCGTGGGCGGTTTGATTCGTGAAGTTTCCAATGGCTGCTTCCTTTCCTGTTATATTCTCTTCGGTGGGAATTTGTCGTGGTGAAGGTGCATATTTAAGACTTTGGTTATTATAGACGTAGTGGGTTCGTCGATTTCTCTGTCGGTTAAGTTCACTAGCAGACGTTCATCATTTAGTTTTGGTGCCGGAGGATGCTGTTGAGGATATAATTGCTTAAATTTTCTCTGTTGATGATCAGTTGTTGTCACTATGATATGATGTGCGGCGTTAGCTGAAATGCGGTCTAGATTTTCCCAGTCTGTTGTAGTGCTGATGCTAGCTTCTTGTGGATTCCATATAATCTTGTCTCTAAGCGGTTAAGGGTTTTCCTAGTGAAGGCAATTCTTTCTTGCAGTAGCTTGAAAGATGATTTGAGTAGAATTCTTCGTGCCGATGAAGAATCAACGTGATGTTTTACCTTGAGGAATTTCGGGATTGTTTTGTAATCTCAGCATCGCTTCAGAAACGCTAGCTGGCATAGAAGCAGGCTCTTCTTCTTGCGCAACTTCGTAAGTTGTTGTGTTTCCTTATATATTAACTCCCCGTAGAAGTTCGTTATGTAGGTGCGTAGGCTTCCACGGCCTGTGTTATTGTAGGTATCCTTAGCTTCCGGAGAAGGTCGCGTCGTATGTTGGCTAGTTGCCGACGTTTCGCCCACCATTTTGTAGGCTTCTTCAGGCCTCGAGTGCGCTGACGGTCTTACAAGCAGATTGAGAAGTACCCCACGTCCAGTTTAGAAAGAAAAACAACTCTGTTGATCAAAAGCTCTTCAATTCCAAAGGACAAACAGAAAGAACTGGTTCCACACGACTCTCAAACACCTTCAATATATGGTCTTCCAAAACTCCACAAAGCGCCATCGGCTCCCCCACCCATGCTTTAGCCAGATTCCTAGCTTATCAACTGCAGAACTTGGTAGGGAAAACTTAGACTTTCGTCCGTGATTCCAGACACTTCGTAGAAATCATCAGGAAATTCCCGATAAAACGCGATCACATACTGATCAGCTTCGATGTGCAGTCACTATTCACAAAAATCCCCATCAAGGATGCGCTTAAAGTAATTGAAGACAGGATTGAAAACGCGGACTTTCCTTCAGACTGGCTAACCCTAATTGAGCATTGCTTAAACTCAACATATTTCAGCTACAGAGAACAACTCTTTAAACAGACTGAAGGTGCAGCGATGGGCTCTCCGCTCTCACCGGTAGTAGCTAATGCCTTCATTGAGGACTTTGAAAGCACAGCTTTAGCAACATACCACCTAAAACCAGCACTTTGGCTCAGATATGTAGACGACAAATTCGTCGTATGGCCACACGGCAGGGACACGATAGAAGATTTTCTTGGATACCTCAACAGTTTCTATACAAATATAAAATTCACGATGGAAATGGAGGACAAGGACAGCCTTCCATTTCTAGACGTCCTTGTACAACATAAACAACAATATAAACAACACAATTAAATGCTCGGTTTACAGAAAACCCACCCATACGGACAGATACCTAGACGCAACTTCACACCACCCACCCTCTGTAAAAAGGGGGATGATAAATACACTACTCCAAAGAACGAAACGCATATGTGATCCAGGACTACTTGACGACGGACTGAAACACCCACAGAGTACTCTCCGAGCAAATTGTTATTCACACAAAGAAATACAAAGAATACAGAGCCTCTCCAAACAAAACACATACAACAGCAACGTCAAACAGAATTCTCAAGAACCAGATACAAAATGGACCAGTATACCGTACATCAGAGGCGTAACAGATAGGATATCGAGTATTCCTAGAAGCTACAACATAAGAACAATATACAAGTCCAATAGAAAGCTCAGATCCTTCCTCCGTCCAGTTAAAGACGTCAGCGATTTTCTCCTTAATCCAGGTGTCTACAGAATTACATGCGACTGCGGGAAGTTATATGTTGGCCAAACAGCAGGTCGATAATAACCCGAAGGAAAGAACACATCCGAACTCTCAAGTCAAATCAACCAGAAAAATCTACCATCGATGAACATGCCATAATGAACCATCATCACATAGATTTCGATAACGCGGAACTGATACAACCTGCTACAACTTTACCCATAAACTCATACGGGAGAGCATCGAAATCTTCAAAGAAGGCAACAGAGTGATCAGAGAAGACGGAAAACAGCTCCACGACGCCTGGAAAAGCCTGCTGAGGAGAAGATCCACCATTGGTCGAGCACAACCAATAAGAGACAAGGAGGCTGAGCCACAGATCCACCGAGCTGAAACAGCCGCCTAGACAAACATATTCCACAGAATTCTGCTATGAACAACTACATTCATCTTGAAACAATCAAAAGTAACAAAAGCCGCATTAACAAGCACAGAAGAACAACACAGTAACATCCCGAACTATTGGCAAACAGTCAACCAATCAGAGGCAAGGGGCGGGACCTCTCACCCTTAACCACAGTATATAAGCATTCACAAACAGAGTATGTCAGGCACACGACCTCAGGCGCCGATGCCGGTACTGCGCCACCTGTAATGGACTAGGCCATTTTACTGGTCAGGCGCAGTGCCCACTTTACCCACGCCGGAAACCAGCAACTCGGAACACAACCATCAGTGAGCCCGCAGATTGGCAGCAAGCTCTTGGTAGTCTACGAGAGGAGCTTCACCGAACCAGCATCAGACTATGCAGACTCGAGGAGCACCTGACGACCACCGTCACCGCAGTCAACAACCGTCCCCCAGCGGTGGAAGTTCAGGACCTTCATTCTGAGGTCCTAAACATGAACCAACGCCCGGGGCAACATAGAGGAATGCCTAGCAGCTGCTGCCGCCCAACGCGGAACAACCAACGCCGCCCTCCAGGATATGCAAGACAGGCTGACCACGCTCTCCAGCCAACTCATGGACGGACTTACACCGCAGGAACAGATAGAGTCAATCACCACCCATCTCCAGGACAGCGCAGCCCAATATGGAGAAGGGATTGCCGCTCTTCTGTCCAAAATTGATCGCATCACCAGCGCCTTCTGCGACGATCCACCCAACGACACACTACGCTACTGCAAGGGCTACTGCTTGAAAAGATTATTGGATACATCAACGATACAGCACCCAACAAGAAGCTACACGAAGCCCTTCGCGAACACCAGGACCACATCACCCAGAGCATCTACGACTTGAAGATGTGTCTGGCTCCAGAGCACAGGGTCTCTCCGCCGCAATTTCTGCCACACCGAGACACCCGCACACGCAGGACGCCGCCGCCATCAGACCTGCAACGCCGCCTCCCCCCTGCCATGAGCAGTGATGGCCATGGCCCTTCTGCATCACCACAATCCAGTTCCAACGAGGACTTAACGACACCATCCAGTCATGCATATATCCATCACCACTGTACACAGGTCGTAGCCAGGGTCTCCTGGATCATGACTGCTACCTGACCACCACAAGCGGGTTTCCGCATAGCTAGTTTCTACCCACGAACAGCCGGGTCGTTCAGGCGGTACCGGCCACCAAATTCGCCTCATAGTCCCAACTAAATTAGCACCACAGGCCTTAATAAATAGAATCACCTCAGAACATCATCCCTCCCATGCCCCATTCTCCTTCCTACCCATACCCAATCTACACTGTTGTTGGTTAATAAATAAAAAAATAATAAAAAAACCGCAGCGAAGCATACACTCCGTCCAGGTAAACCTGGACGACTCGTCTCTTCCGCTGGTCTGCTGGTCTGCGCAGCGAAGTCCAGGGCGTACTTCAGCGTCTCAAAACAAAAAAGGCGGCGGGGCCAGACGGGCTGACCCCCCTAATGCTCCGCCATCTCCCCTTCAACGCGGTTCTATTCCTAACTAGGATTTTCAACATGTGCCTCACACTTGGGTACTTTCCACGAGAGTGGAGAGAGGCCCGGGTGATATGCATAATGAAACCTGGGAAAGATCCGGTTCACCCCTCCAGCTACCGATCCATCAGCCTCCTTTCCACCCTCTCGAAACTTCTCGAGAGGTTGATTCTCACCCGCTTGTCCCCAATAATGGGAGACCTTCAACCCATTCCCGCACATCAGTTTGGTTTTCGTCCTGGGCACTCGACAATGTAACAGTTGCCGCGAGTGGTGGAGACTGCTGCCTGGGGTTCCAGGAAGGCGCCTTCACTGCTGCGGTTTCTTTGGATGTCCAGAAGGCCTTCTCCACGACATGGCACGCCGGGTCCTTTACAAATTGATCCACCAGGGGCTATCAACACAATTAGTCAACATAATACACAGCTTCTTGCGACACAGCACATTCCAAGTCAAAGTCGCGGAGAAAACATCTACACTCAGACCAGTGAGAGGCGGAGTCCCCGAAGGCTCTGTACTATCCCCCACCCTATTCAACGTCTTTACGGCAGACTTACCAACAGAGCCACGAGTCGAAGTGGCACAATACGCTGACGACGTGCTTCTGTTCTGCAAAGACAAGCACATCCTCAGAGCCTTCAACCCCTTACAAAGACATCTCCGTCTCACACAGCAGTAGTGTAGGCGTTGACGGATGTCCGTTAATCCAGACAAAAGCCACGCCATACTTTTACAAAGCGCCACACCCCCGCAGACTGCCCCAATTTCAGCTACCGAGGTCGAAGAATAGAGTGGACTAACTCTGTCCAGTACCTAGCTGTTACCTTGGACAGTGGTATAACTTTTCGCCAACACATCAGGGACCGAGCGGCCAAGGTACAGGGAGCAATTGCTTCCCTGTATCCATTGCTGGGGTCAACCTCGATGACAGTTGGCATGAAGTTATAACTTTTCCGAGCGCTGGTAGTCCCGGTTATGCTTTATGCCGGCGAGATCTGGGGCATGGCCGCAGACAGCGTGCTAGCATGGCTCCAACGTGCACAGAATAGAGGACTCAGGTCTATATATTCTGTGGGACGTTATTTTCCTACCAGGTTACTTCACGAGGCCTCGAGTCTTCCATACGTGGAAGATGAAATCAGGCGCCGGGCATCAAAATTGTACGCAAGTTTACCCAACCACAGAGGCGCCCTTGTCAGATCCCTGGGAGATTATGACCCCACTAGACGTCGCTCTAGTCAGCACCGGTTACCCCGCATGGCTTGCGGGCATCCGAGATAGCCTAGGAGCAAATCCTAACAGCAGCTAAAGCTGAGCTCCACATAATCCTTCCAAGCTGCTTGGCATCAACATTATTTACCCAAAAAAATTTACACAAATAAAACACAAGGGTGCAAGGTGTTGCATCCTGCCCTTCAACCCCCAGGTACATACTAGTAACCTCATAAAAATTCACCATTCTAAAAACCTACATTTCAGCCTACAATATCCCGATATCTACCTTACCTGCGGTAAAACCCTTAACGGGTGGGCACGCAGCAAAAACCTTCTGTCTTTATACAGCCAGTCAGTACCACATGGCATGGCGTCAGCGACACCGCACGCCACATAATCTCACGTTTTTGTGACGTTTACGTCGACTGGTCAGGGTCCGACTGCGTGAGCACAAAGTGCAAGCGTGGCAGGACACAATGGCAAGACCTCGCGTTGAAAATGGCGACGTGTGGCGTATCGCCAGGACCCTCAGGAATCGCAAAGGTCAATACACCTCACCCATCCACGGCACCCAAGGCCTGGCCTATGAACCCCAAGGCAAAGCAAATGCGTTCGCTATCTTGATCGCACTCTATGTCCAAGAGAGGACCCCCAGGACGACATCTTTTCCGAATGCGTTCGTAGGGAGCTACGCCGATTTTTGCAACGCCCTCCCGCGGATGCGGAACGACTTCCCCTCATTCGCCCTAGTGAAGACCAGGGCGCACTCCAACGCCTCAAACCAAACAAGGCGGTGGGGCCGGACGGGCTAACTCCCGTCATGCTTCGTCACCTTCCCTTCAATGCCATTCTTTTCCTGACCAGGATCTTCAATATGTGCATCACCTTAGGGCACTTTCCTCGCGAGTGGAGAGAAGCCCGGGTGATATGTATTTTGAAGCCTGGGAAGGATCCTGTACATCCTTCCAGCTACCGATCCATCAGTCTCCTTTCTACCCTCTCGAAGGTATTAATCCCGAATGAATCTGATCTTGGGAGACGTTCAAGCTATTCCTGACCACCAGTTTGGATGTCGTCCTGGGCACTTGACTACCCAACAGTTGCTACGAGTGGTGGATACTGCTGCCCTGGGGTTCCAGGAAGGCGCCTTCACTGCTGCGGTTTCTTTGGATGTCGAAAATGCTTTCTCCACGACATGGCATGCCGGTCTGATCTTCAAACTTATCCAACTGGGGCTACCTACACAGCTAATCAACATCCTACACAGCTTTCTCAGGCACCGATCATTTAAAGTCACAGTAGCAGGGAAAACATCTACACTGAGACCCGTGAGAGGCGGAGTCCCCGAAGGCTCTGTACCATCCCCCACACTATTTGGTGTTTTTATGGCAGATTTTCCAACTCAAGCACAGGTCGCAATGGCACAATACGCTGACGACGTGTTGTTGTTCTGCAAAAACAGACATATACTCAGAGCCTTCAACCCAATTCAGCAACAAATCCATCTCACACAAGAGTGGTGTAGGAGTTGGCGTATGTCCGTAAATCCGGACTAAAGCTACGCCATTCCTTTTACGAAGCGCCACACCCCCGCTGACTGCCCCAACTTCCACTTTAGAGGACGTAGGATAGAGTGGACTAATTCCATCAAGTACCTGGGCGTTCAACTTGATAGGGGCCTAACTTTCCGCGGACACATCAGGGAACTATCCACACGGGTGTTGGGGCTATTGCCTCTCTGTACCCAATGCTGGGTTCGCGTTCGATGCCAGTCCGCTTTAAGGTACACCTCTTTTGAGCGCTGATAAATCCACTTATGGTGTACGCCTGTGTAATCTGGGGCATGGTTGCCGATAGCTGGATAGCATACCTTCAGCGTGCACAGAATAGAGGACTCCGATCCATCTATTCTGTGGGCCGTTCATTCCCCGTGAAGTTGCTTCATGAAGCCTCTCTTCTCCCCTACGTGGAGGACGAAATTAGGCGCCGGGCGACAAAATTTTACGCTAAAATTCCTGCTCATAGAAGCGCCCTGGTTCGACGACGCTACGAGACGCCGTTTCAGGCTTTACCGGGTACCCCGTATGACTTGCGGGCATCCGAGGTAACAAAGGAGTTAATTCGTACAGCAGCACAAGCTATTTTCAAATCTCCAAAAGAGCTGTTTGTGTACAAAATTTACCCCACTTTAGAATACAACACCAGGGTGTAAACAAAAAAGCGGTTTGGCATGCTGTACAAAATTAAAGAGGCGCAAAAAGCTACCTTAACAAATTTCCTCAACAAAAAAATACCACATCATCCTGTAACCACCAAAATTGTCAACCTGCGGTCAGACCCAAAACCTGGGTGGATACGACATGGACTTGGACTTGTCAGCGCACTCGAGCCCTCAAGAAGCCTACAAAATGGTGGGCGAAACGTCGGCAACCAACCAACATACGACACGGCCTTCTCCGGAAGCTAGGGATACCTACAATTGGAGGAATTAATACATATATACAACTTAATTGTTATAAATGAGTACAATAATTCAAAGCTTCAAAAATCGAGCTGGAGCAGAAGAAAATACAGACATAACCTTAACTAAGAGAAGTATATCAAAACACATTTTTAATTGGAGGGTGACAGAAAATCAAATGATAAGCGATCATAATGTAATCATTTTCGATTATGAGGTAATGCCGAAGTGAAAATATGAATGTGTAAGACATGAGACAGGATATAACTTTAAAAAGGCAGACATGGGATAAGGTGTGGGAAGAATTTGATGTGACAAATTTTTATAAACAAAGAGGCCAAAATTATAACTAATAGAATTCAAGAAGTAATTAAGAAAGTTGTACCTAAAAAAAAGAAATGATAAAAAAGTGAATGGCCTATGGAATGATAAATTATATAAATTGCGAAGGAAGATGAATGCCAGAAGAATTTACCAAAAATCGGTAATATATTCAGAAAGGGACAGGAATTTAAATATCAATAGGAAAATAAAATAAAATTATAAATTGGAGTTGGAAAATTCGAGGAGGAACTCATGGGATAATTATGTAGAGGAAAAATGGACTGATAATGTATGGGGTATACCGTATAAGATCATCATGGAGAAAATACAAGGACCGAAATTTATTTCAACCCTGGAAAAAGAAGATGGAGAAAAAACGAAAACATGGAAAGAATCAATTAATTTTTTACTAGAAAAGCTATTACCATGGGAAAAGATAGAAGATGAGCAACATGTACACAAATTAAAAAGACGCCTTTATAAAGAAGAATACTTGGAAGAAAGATTAGTATATCCATATGACATCATCGAACTAAAAATCGCCAGTCGGCAAGGAATGAAAAATAAATTCCATGGACCAGATGGAATAGTATCAGAGGTAATTCAAAACTTGGCAGATAAATTATCACCAATATTAACCAAGCTATTAAATGAGTGCCTATTTTTAGGAAAAATCGCGTATTGTTGGAAGGAAGGTAAAGTAGTCATCCTTAAGAAAGGGAAAGATAAGGACCTATCACAAGTAAAATCGTATTGTCCAATTTGCTTGCTTAATACTGTTGGAAAAGTACAAGAACGGCTTTTATATATACGCATCCTAGAATATAGGATGATGAGTGGTAGGAGTGATAAGCAATTGCGTTTTAGAAAAAACAAATCCACGGAAGATGCAATAAACTATCCACTGAAACGAATAAACGCAAGTGAACAGAAATACTTGATAGGAATAGTCTTTGATATTCAGGGAGCTTTCGATAACTTATGGTGGCCAGAACCTTTTAATACTATGAGAAATAAGGACTACTCAAATGTCAATATAACAGCATAAAAATTCTGTACGGATAGAAGAGTAAGAAGTATATTTTATCATTGCTTTCGCCGACGATTTAATGATTATGGTGGAAGCAAAGAACAGATTAGAACTAGAACAGAAATCAAAGCTGATGATTGGTGCCCTTGAACAGTGGTGTGTCAGAACCAAATTAAAATCAGCCCCAAATAAATCCGCATATGTGATGTTGAAGGGAGAGGTCAAAAGAGACCCTACTATTAAAATCTATAATATAAATATAAAAATACACAAAACGTTTAAGTATTTAGGCATAGAATTAGATGAAAAATTACTTTTAAATATCCTTATGAAATACGTAAGAGAAAAAGCAGTATATGTCATTATGAAATTATCGTCAATTATACAAAAGAGCTATAGAATACCTTTTACAGCAACAAGGATATATCATATGAGTTTTGTAATAGGTATAATATGATAAGGAGCAAGTACATGGGAACATAGGTTAGAGGTCAAATCCTGCGCAAATTTAATCTGAAAAACTCAGAGACTAATACTACTTCGCAGCAGCGGCGCTACAAAAACGACACTTACTTTGGCCCTACTAATAGTAGCGGGAATTTGGCCTATTCACTATATAATTAGACTAAGGGCTGCAACTTATTTGCTAAAGAAAGGAGAATATGGGAATGTTTTAAAAATTATGGGGGGAAGCTGCAATACTAAGAAAGTAATGAAAAATTATTTAGTACAAGAATGGCAAGAAGAGTGGGGTAATGCACACGTAGGAAGAAGAAGAGTACATGATTTATTTCCGGACAGTAAAGAGAGGCTAATATAGGAACATATAAAATAAAGAAAAGGATTTTTTATCATTTTGTTACAGGACATGGTTCATACAATGTATATTTAAAAAGAATAGGGAAGAAGAACTCAGATTTATGTGAGCAATGTAACTGTTTAGATTCGCCTGAACATGTTATTTTTTAGTGAACTAGTAGAAGATGGTCGAAGGAAACTTCAAGGAAAATGTTTATGGGACACCTTAAGAGATGCAGAAAATTATGTAAATTTTGAAAATATGTCTCAAATAAAATCCGTTAAGGCGTTGGAGGAATATAGGACACGCGACAAAATATTTCAAGAAAGAAAAGTAAGAACATTTCAATCTATGAGAAAAGAATATAACTTAAGATATCCTCGGAGGGAAATAGGACCAAGAGAAACTGAAGATACAGATTACCAGACTTGAAGACCTGATTTAAGACGCCAATTATGGCCATCAGAAAGAAGGCAGAATGACCATAGACAGAAAGAGAATAACAGGAGAGAGAAGATATATATGGAGAGTATCAGAGCGGACAGATGCAACTGATTATGCAGAAGCGGAGAGATGACTACCCGGATATCTGGAACTGACGAGCCAGCTACATCTACTGATGCCAGTAGGAGATGGATACGAGTTGGAGGAAGTTTTGAATACCAGTTTCAGAAGAGGAAATTTTAAAACTGTAGGAAACAGTCTTTCGTAGCTTGTTATAAGAATTAAAGCTGTAGTAGAAATGTAGATTTGATTTATATTGTTGAAGTAGAAGTAAAGTAGAAAAAGACTTTAAGATAGATTATATTTGTAAGGTTACTGGAATCCAGTAATCTTTAGGTTTAGTTAGTTCGTTAAGGTAGAAAGTAGATTATATCTGCAAAATTTGTAAATTGTGTTGTGAAATCTGATTCAGAAGTTAGTAAACTTAAAAATGAGGTTTGCATAAAAGGCCTGGTAAAGATCCCAGAAACAGCTCTATTAGATATGCAGATTTTATTTTACTTTTATTTTTTACTACATTGTTGTGCTTTCCATAAGATTACAGTATGAATAAAGGATTTTTGAGTGGTGTGGTTTGTTTATTAAATAACGAGGTATTTTTCGTTCACGTATCATTATCATCATGATCACCATATACACCTGTTGATTATGCCTTCATTAAAATTGCCTAAATTGCAGTTTCGGATGATATTATCACTTTTACGTTTTGGACAGTACTAGAAAGCCGTTATCGTCAAAATATCTAGTAACATTTTATTGTCTATTTATTCTGATAGTCTTTCAAACCACAGTTTTTTCCATTGGAGAATATTATAATATAATGCCACATATGTATACATGATATCCATATTTTATGTTCCAAAGGTCTAATTAAGATTCCGTACTTATCTCTGTAAATTCTTACATGTCCTCTTTGGTGTCCTCAAAGAATATTTTATTTAAAATCAGGTATTCACTCAATTATTAAATTCTCTAGCATACAATTCCATTGTTCTTCCTTAAAAAATTCAACACCAATATTTCACTACACGCATGCTATGGTACTCCCTTGACTCCAAAAAGGACTCTCGGAGAACAGCGTAACTAATCAACGAAATGTCATTTAAGCCAAACGTATATATCCGGTACATGCAACAATTTTTCGAAAATCTTGGTTTTTTAAGAATGCATCCGAAGATCCTGTTTAAATTTAAAGTTTATGATATTTTTATGAAACATTAAATGTTGACCTTTTACGGAAGTTGCTCTGAAATTCTTTTAGTTCTGGTTAGTGACATAAAAAATATAGAAAAAAATCGTACTATAATAAAATACAAATCTGGTTAAAGTATAAATGTTTTATCAAATCATTTTCTTGAGGAGCTGATTCCGAGTCATTCCTTGTAATGGATTTGACCGTTCAATTACTTATACTTTCTTTTAATAGGAAGTACGTTGTCCCATTTTCTCTCGGCCTTATGGGAATGGTACCTCAAAGCCCTCACAGAGAAGCCAGGTATTTAAAGACTTTACCATGTGCTAAACGTTGCTGTATTTCTAGAATAAGACCATTTCTGGAAATTTTTATCTGGTTTAACGTGAGGTAGATTGGATTATAAAAGTTTCTATAAAGACAAAATAAGTTTGCATATGATTTGTGAAAGTATGACTGCAGCGCATCAAAACTCATTTTGAGTCTGTCGTAGTTTGTTTATTATTTACTCGGAGTATCTGATTTAAATTCAGTTATGGAAGAGTCACTTTAATGACCACAAATTTCAAAATTCTATAAACGTTCGGCCCTCTTTATTTACTAGGGAGACTTCATAACCACTTTACGGAGCGGGATGGCTCAGGCGGTTTCGTCTGAGGCCCGCATTCGGGAGGCATTGGTTCGATTCCCGTGGCCGAACTAACTGACCCATGCGGTTTTTCAGGGGTTTTCCCGGTCGCTAGGCGAATGCTGGGAAGGTTAATTTCATCCCCCGAATTTCCTGTGCCTCCATTTCATCTCCATTATCATTTCATATGTTTCATCCGGTAGTCTCTTTCAGGGTAGAGGTGTCGGCGGGTGTCTCGGCGGTGCATGGCGGGATGAGATGCTCTGAGGTAATCTACTTCCGCCTCCGGTAGATCGGTTGTCGGTCTCCGCTGCTCTGTCGGAACCATTTCGGGATCACCAGTCAGGGACCTTTGGGGCTCGACTCGCCTGCCTTGGTACTATTCGGGTTCGGCTGCTGGGTTCATTGCCGTCCCGCTATAGGGAGTTCGTTGCCCTGGCCTTTCAGGGGAGGTTTCTAGCCAAGTAAACTGTAGGGACCCTGCCCTCCGTACTGTCGTGGCTCCTTGGGTCGGCCACCCTCTGTCTCCTTCATCTCATCCTTCCTCCAAGGGGTACCCCCACTTGGGGGCCTAGGAACAATGGACCCAGCATGTTCGCCTATATACGGAATCCCCTCCGCAATGAAATCCCAATCCCAATCTGAGATAACTTTGCTCCACTTGTGATAGGATTTGTTGTAATGTATAAACTACTACTGTGTTGTAGTTTAACGCTCAATTCAATACAACGTTTGGTTAATTGCTGTTCCACTGTACCTTCTATAGAGCAACCCTTGATGTGTACTAATAACTTAAGCTTCTTATATTCCGGTTACTCAAAACTGAACACATTTTATATAACCTCATGAGCTATTAATCCTCACTTGTCGAGGAGTTTAAAGTCCACATATGCCGACCATGAATTATTTTATCTGCACTAGATAAATGAACTTTGTATGCGCCTACATTTCTACCTGTTGGATTGTTATGCTATTTGTTCAGATTTTCTTATGTCATAGATTGGGACATGAACTTATACTTTAATTATCAATTCATAACAAATGCTTTATGCACTGAAAATGTCTAAAATATAAAAGTAAATATCCCCATATAAATGTACAATTGATTATAATCGCATAACATAGAAAATATGATGGAATTTTTGTAGAATACCGCAAATATAACCATTGTGGCATCTACAAATGTGAACTCGTATATTGAATATTGAGTAGCTGGATATATCCTCCTATCCCGACGTTCTCACTTTTACTTTTAACATAATTACAAGAAAACATATATAGGTACTACAGCATTATATTGAATGATCTTAAATTTCTTCTGCAATCACCCATTTGAGCTCAATTCAGAGAATTGTTTAATGGTTACCTTGATACCGTGAGGAAACGGTTGCGACCTATAACGGGATTTCACCAATATGAGGTGTATGTCATTTATTGCGTTGACAGGGTCAACCGTAAGGTTAGTATTGTCGCGAACCCGTTATCTACGATAGCGCGGCTTGTGCACAAAGAGCCGGCAAATAAAGATATGGGGGATAAAAGACTTACCGACACAGATAAGTAAGGTAAATGGAAATTTCTAGTGACTTCTTGATTGATAAGGTTATTCGGCTTCTGGTTTGTTTTAGAACAGTCTATAAATTATCAATGGAGGTATATATACGAAATTCTGACACGCCAGAGTCAGTCGCAAACAGATGTAACGAGAGCCTATGTTATAAACAGGTGTAATCAGAAGCTGCTGTTGTGGTCATCGACCTTGATAGTTTGTGTATGTGATGTAATGCTACTGTGAGTGTATTTCTACGCAAATAAAGTACATTTAGAATTTCGGCAAATTGAACTTTTAATTCTACGAACCCACAAAGTCACAATATTATGTGTTTCAGATGGGATGATGTTCGTCCTTAAATGCTCCTAGGTGAGCAACCTATCAGAGTCCTGCGGTATTGTCGTATTGCATTCCCCCTAAGTGGTGTGTGATGACCGCCAGCATAATCCATCCAAAGCATAATCCATCCACCAAAATATACAGTAGTGGAAATTATGACACTCTTATTGTCATTACCTTACGTATCCAGATGACAGTGTAAATGTTCAAAATGTGCTCATTGCGTTGTATGCAGTGTTCATAACGAACCCGCAGATTTTATAACATATTCCGGAACGCAGGTTGCTGCAGATTTCCAAAGAACGAGTCGATCTTATGGCGTAATGCAGACACTGTTTTGGGTGGATCTGGACAATTGATAACTTTCTGCTTTAAAATTGCTCAAACGTAAGCGTCAGGTGGTGTGAGATCGGGGGAATGTGGTGTTTAAGAGAACTCAGCCCCGCGGGAATTTACTCGTCGTGAAAAGGTTTCTTGTATAGCCATAGACTGTCGAACAATGTGACAGTTTGCTCCGTCTTGTTGGAACCACTGTCTATTCATTTGCATGTTCCTGTCACGACAAAACCTTCTTAAATCCTGAATAAATGGCCCGATCGCCATGTTCTAATAGCGTTCCTCGTTAGCAGTAAGAGGCGCACTTTCATCATTCTCTATGAAATACGGACCTAGCACACCGTTTCCTGACAATGCACACCAAATCGTGTGACGTTTTTTCCAGCTTAATCGAGCCACACGTTCAGGAGCCAAATTTGTGGCGTTATTCTTCCACTCGCAGCAGATAGGA
Source organism: Mantis religiosa (assembly GCA_030765055.1). Lineage (NCBI taxonomy): Eukaryota > Metazoa > Arthropoda > Insecta > Mantodea > Mantidae > Mantis > Mantis religiosa. The sequence continues at coordinate 170,095,013 of CM060949.1, read as the reverse complement.
TGCACGTTGGTTCTCCAACTTAATCAGCCCCACGTTGGGCGCCAAATTTGTGACCTTTTTCAGCTTAATCTCTCTCCATCTTAATCGAGCCACACGTTCAGGAGCCAAATTTGTGGCGTTATTTTCCTCCACTCGCAGCAGATATGAAGTACGCTGACTGTTTGGAAGATCCAAGTCGAGATTGGATTAAATGAGAGTCATGAGATCTTTTCTCAGGTGTGGAGTTTTGGTGATAGAAATAAAATTTTATATGACTATGATTTCGTAATATATTATTTAATTGTATAATCTGAATTACAATTCACTCGTTACTATTACGAATACCGAATAACTCTTTTTGAAGGTTATTAACTTTCCGTTACAATACTTTTATATTCATCACGACATTTTTCCCTCGTCATAAAACAAGACTGAAGAACATATCTATCTCAAAATTGTTGATTTTCCGTAACTATCGTTACTCCTCTATTAATTTTGTGATTGGCCGATGTACTGCTACGTCACCGCATTACGTAATACAATTATTACTACGGCCAATCACAAATTTACACATGTCTTTGTTTTTAATATTGTCATTTCATGGCCTACTAAGTCATTTCAGAAAACAATATTCATATAAAAAGTTCTAACTAAAACATATCGTTACAATCGTCAAACACACACTATGTAGCGGTTTCTGGACTATGCTGTCTGGCCTCTCGAAACCAAGAAAGCCAATTATTTTGCGATGTATAAAAACCTCCAAGTGAATGTAACTTTCGTCGGAGAACCACACGTTGAACAAGAAATCTCGATCCTCATACACCATGGCCAAAAGTCGTGCAAATTATTTTACCTCGACGTGCCTATCGTGCTCCGTCAGTCTTCACCCAATCTTATTCGGTACGGAAACCCACATATGTCTTTAAATAATCGTCGAAGTGACGTATTGCTGATGTTTAATTTCAGGAATGTTCGCCGAAAACTTCGCTTTGGAGACTCAACACCTGAATGAGGACACACTGGCCTTCCAGACCTTCCCTTGCGTTGACACAATACACTACCCGTACGATGAAACTTTTTAACAGATAGCATAACTGCTAACATTGAAGTGCTCACGATATTGCCCCGCCTTAAAGTTAACTGAAAATTCGCCGAAAATGTTGAAAATATTGGATTTTTTTGTTTTTGAAGTTTTTGGTAGCTGAGGGTGTGTAGTAATAGGTGGCGTGATATTTTATTCATTTGCCCCAGTTCAGGCCATCACATGGCAATTGAAAGAGACCTTTAACAATCGTTAAAGTAACAATCGCTAGTTTAAAATTAATTTTCTAAGAAACCTTTTCTAACGCTTTTCAGTATACAAAATGCCTCACGTCAAAATTTTTCATTTAACTTGGTGAAACTTACAGGATAGGTCCATAATATGTAAATAAGAAACTTCACATTCCCCTTTTGTGTTAATGCTCAAGTTTTGAAAATTATATGGTGTTAAGGAATAAAAAGCTTAATGTTTTCAAAATTTGGAGACAGAACACATGGAAAATATTTTGGAACAAATGCTTCAAGAATATTCCAAAAAGAAAAATGTGGGTCTTTTAAAATTGCTTTGAACTAGCCTAGAACAAAAATTCAGCTTGAAAGCTCAAATTTTGTGACGCGTAGAACATTTTATATGGTGAGTAATGTTTACAGTATTTTAACAAAAATAATTGATAATTTATTAACTATTTGGTGTAGCAACACGAACATTTGCATGCAAGTTTAAAATTATATTCTAATTATGTGGCTAAATTTTCTAAATGACACGCTTATTATTATAGAAGTTGGAATTTTCAGTGTAACCTTGCCTTAACGTTAAACTCGGCCCGCCGTGATAATCGTTTTCATACGAGCAAAAATAATACTCCACTATAAACAATTTTTCCTCCGTTGCGAGACCATTTTCACTTCCAATCACGAGAACAACGTTCTTTACGCAACTGGTGATGTAACAATACGCAGACGCTCAGGCGCGTGCATGCGCACTGCGCGAAAATGAGTACAGTATATTTTGGCGCATACCGTAAATACGTACTATTCGCGCTAAGACAAAAATTCATATTTATCAAAAACAGGAAGGCAGAGAGTAATTTTAGCTCATTTATTTTTCCTAATGCAAATAAAGAACTACTATATATTATAACAATAAATCGCGACGTAAGCACTGTAATGGATATTATTGGTTGGCATGTATGCGTGTACGCATATTTGTAAGTACTCAGAACTGAAATGTAAACGTTTGACGTGATAGAAGAATTTCTTTAAATAAGTAACGTGTTTGTTAAATTCCAGCGAGAGCAAACACTACACCTCCTGCATGTTTGTAGAATGGTGCTTCGGCAGAACCTCACTGGTCACATATATTTCTTTATGAAAGGTTCGTAATCTCTATTTACTACAGAGAGTTCAAAGGAATATATTCAATTGTTCTTTTGTATAAAAGCCATGTTTCAGCTGGATTAACTTGCAATTGAAATTAGACACGAGGTAATCCGACCTGCCCCTTACCACCGCCAGTACCATCCACATAAGTTAATGTGGGCTCAAATTATGCTGCAAACAAAAACAAAACTTTTAAACTGACTGACGCTGAACGACTTATTCACAACGAAATTGACAAGAAACACAAGACTGGGGAAACTGCGTCTGATATGCCGATAAACCACAGAAGACGATCTTTTGAAAGAAATATCACGTAACGAGATTTTGGAGCCTATCATCATAAATCTGCAATACTCGGACGACGAAGACAATGACAATGACGAATTGTCCTTGACCTAATTGACATTCGAAGCTATAAGATAATTCATAAACTATAATTACAATTAGAGCATATAAAATATTGCATATTATGCGAATACCCATGTGTGCATTTGTGATTTCAACAGCGGCATTATTATAAAACTTTGGAAAATTCAGTTTGCATTCCCTTACGTCTAGCGCCAAGAAAACTCTCACGTGCGCGAGAGAGACGGAAATATAAAAAGAGTGGGGATATAATATAAAAAGAGTGGCAACGCTGAGTGCGCTAACGCATTTCATTCGCTACAGTCCAGAACTCCTTCCATTTGAAACATGTAACAAATTCTAGGGACATTTTCATTCTGAAAATTGGTATTCAATAATGTTAAAATGGTTTAAAAGGTTCAAATAAAAATGTATTTATAAAGTGTACACGAAAAGCAAGTAAATATTTAGATAAAGTCGCGTATAGACCATACTAGCCAAATGTGTCTTATTTGCAGCACAAATTGATATTTAAACCCTTGGAAATTTGTTAATGAACTCCCATAGAAAATGAGCATTCATTCTGTGATCACAGAACATTAAAATGAAAGCGCATTGAATTGCATTAAAATGCAGTGTGCTTATACTGTGTGTAGATGATCAGATCTTACTGATACAACAAAACATGATTTGGAAAACGCTCTCCCTAATTTATTGTAAATAACTTTTGAATATGTTAGGATAATGTACATAAATAAAACTCCAGCAAAGACAATGGAAAGGAAAGGAATGCTGCGGTCACCAGCAAATCGTAATAGAATAGGAGAGGTATTTGACACAGGAATTGAGCTAAAACTTTGTTGGAAATAATTTCTTCCACACTGGCCGTTTGTAGGATAAGATTTGAATGAGTAGAGCCAGACAAGAATTCAATATATAACCTTGTTGTTTATACGTGAGAGTGAACCTGAGTGAGCGCTCCGTTGTTTATCTCATTCTAAGGTTCTGCACTTTGATTCACAAGTATTAATATTATTCACAAGTTTTTAATAACTTATCCTTTCTTTTCTAGGACAATAAATATTACGGGAAGTAGCATCAGTAATACATTATACTTATTACATAAAACGAAACCATTATGATCACATTCTCAACAGGAATATCTGTAAAATAATATAGTTATAGGTAATTATTTCAATAACGTGACTAGTACAAAGACTATGCTCTGTATGACTATGATTTGAAATGCCACTATTAATGAACATTGTAACAAGAAGCTCTCCACTTCACTGCGCGATCGCACGTAGATGTTCTGAGCCAATTACAGCAAATTTTAAATAACTAAGAATTGTTCCAGGATAGATCCTCACATGGATAATAAAATTAAAATTAACAATTTTTATGAAATAAAACGGAACACCAGAATATTCTTTGGTAAAACTATGTCTAATTCATTGCAACGAGGAACATGTAAGTAATTTCAAAGCTAAGTTTACTGTTTGGCCTGAAATGTTTAAGAGAGGGATAAGAGGCGGATGAAATTTAAGAACATTTTTGAGAGCTTACTGTAGAAGGCGCAAAATTGTGGATAACAGAATTAGAAGTACCACAAAGGTCAAAGAGGGAAACAGGCTGAAACATAAAGAGGAAGGGACACCCAAATGAGACTACGGACGGAAAATCGAACCAAATTCTCTCTGTAAAGCTAAAATTTATGATAACACTTCTGCTGATAAAATGAGGATGATGATAATAATAACAACAATAACAATAACAGTAATAATGATATATTATTATATTATTAATAATATTTATAATAATTATATGTAATATAATATATAATATAATACATTATTATTATTATTATTATTATTATTATTATTATTATTATTATTATTATTATTATTATTATTATTATTATTATTATTATTATTATTATTATTATTATTATTATTATTATTATTATTATTATTATTATTATTATTATTATTATTATTATTATTATTATTATTATTATTATTATTATTATTATTATTATTATTATTATTATTATTATTATTATTATTATTATTATTATTATTATTATTATTATTATTATTATTATTATTATTATTATTATTATTATTATTATTATTATTATTATTATTATTATTATTATTATTATTATTATTATTATTATTATTATTATTATTATTATTATTATTATTATTATTATTATTATTATTATTATTATTATTATTATTATTATTATTATTATTATTATTATTATTATTATTATTATTATTATTATTATTATTATTATTATTATTATTATTATTATTATTATTATTATTATTATTATTATTATTATTATTATTATTATTATTATTATTATTATTATTATTATTATTATTATTATTATTATTATTATTATTATTATTATTATTATTATTTATGTTAATGTCGTTGGTGTTGTTGTCACTAAACTTATTTTAAGTATAATAATGCAGTGTGTCCGTGTGTGGCAGGTGTGAGTTTACATGGGGACCCGTACATTCGTGTGAATATATTTAGTTTACCATTCGCAACCTCGAAACTGCTAATTTTTGAGATCCTTTGATGGATATAAAACAGTTTAATTAAGCTTATTTCAAAGGAATAACGTAATGGCATGCAATGCACAGAGCATTGATCAAAGACACAATATTTGTAATGTTTTAGCGGGAGCGCAATTAAATTATTAATGAGCAGGCCATGATGTACTTGAATGAACGCAAAACGAGCAATAGGGTGCCACCAGTAGAGGTAGAATTCAAAGCAATTATTAAAACTTGAGATTAATTTTCAGCTCTTCTACCAAATATTAGCATAAGGGAGAGAAAAGTTGAAGAGACCAGCGCGTTTAATTTAAATCTCTGCTGCACTGAGTAATGAGAGAGTAAAACAAGCAGCAGTGGAATCCATTGTACAGATGACCTCCATTTTGCAGAACGTTTCCTTCCACCTTGTTCTTGTTAAGGCCCACTCCATCTGTATGCATTTCTAGCAGGATTCAGGAGTCCCGTTCCTTTGCAAAATTATGCCATAGCTGCGTTCTTATTTGATATGTGGAGTCGTGGAGTCAGGAATATTCCAATTGTTTCCGTATTTTATATTCATTAAATAAAAAGATCTAAGACTTTTCTCATGAGTATTACTGCTACCGCCAAAATGATTAGCAGCCTGAATGCCTATGCTGGTATATATGGATTAAAATAGACTACTTAAATATTTGCATAAATTAAAGTAAGTAGGGAAAGATTGAATGATCAGGTTGCTAGGAGTAGATTTCAGATTGGTTTGCAAATTTGTTGTTGTAATGTTACGTCCTCCAAAGTTAAGTTATATTGGACGAGATTGTATTGCAAATATGTGCTCAGCACATACCCATAGATTCCTGAGAAAGTACTACATATTCTTTATTAATGTTAGTGTAATAATTGCAATTACTTTAAGTTAATTATTTTGGTACGTTTCTACATTCCTAAATTATTTATTTAATGAGAGCTTAGGTAAATATTACAGCTTCAATGATCGTTTCAATGAATTTGTTCACTGTATACCTAAAACCTATCCGAGTATATTCAAATAGCTTTCTATCAATTCTTCAAACAATTAATCTTTAAGTGTTAAATATTTTCACTGCTTCATTTAAATACCCATTTTTTATTTTGTAAAATGAATGGCAGTAAGGGAATTAAGCCAGATATAGCAATAATTATTCAGTCCTTCTGTGAGCAGTTCATCAAAAGGTAACTTTTACCTCCCTCCACTTTAACAGAAAAGGAGAAAAAAAAATATGTCAGATTACCAATACAGTACCTATTTGAGAAAAGAATGAAGTAAGGAAATTTCAAAACAAACAGTAAGAAGTTTTTCGGAAGTGGTTAACTCTACAAAGGCATCAATGGCATGCTTTAACGAGAGCTACAATTTTTGTGAAGTGAGCATTTGCTTGAAACTCTCGAGTATGCAAGAGACTCTCAGAATTATGAAATCAGTACCATAAATTTCTGTAAATGTATTCCATATATCAGGAAAATATTTCAAATATATGATATTTTAAATAAAATCGTCAGAGCCAAATAAAAACTTTGAAAGCTATTCCTAGGTGACCTCCGGCTTGGGGTGCGAGTTTCCCCCTCCCCTACACTTGAATCTGCAGCTTTTGAGAATGGTAAGTTTGGTATTTATCTACATTTCCTTCTTGAGCCTTCGTGTCCGGTGTCTAGGGTTCGTTGTCTTCCATCAGTATATTTACGATATAATTGTCTTGCAGATTAACGTTCAAATGTTCATTTTGAAATGAAGTAACGACGGCCCACATTGATGTCGCAAATCTAGCCGTGATATTTTAAAATGAAACACGTCATAAAAGTGAAGGAAAAGCAGTCTTGGCTTTAGCTTCCATGACGTTCATTGGGAATAAGTTAATAAAGTTGTAAGTTTTAAGTTGTAAGAACTTAAACTTTTATTTAAACTCTTGATAATTCTTGGCAAAATATTGTGACTTTGTGGGTTCGTGAAATCAAAAGTGCAAGCTACAAACACAAAATATTTTTGCTTTATTTCCATAGAAATACGCTTCGTACACATACACAACATACAAGCTCAACAAACACAGCCAGTTACTCGCAGGCATTCAATTACCGACTGACTGACTCTCTTTTGCAGGCCGGCTGCCTTTTTATAGTTTTCTAACATTCCAGAAATTCTTCAAACAATCGAGACCGGCTAGAACAAAGGCGAACTCTTGCGAAATCCGTCTGCTCCCGCCCACCATTTCGGCAAGGCTTTGTCTCCACACTGCACTGCCGTCTCTTTGATCTTGTTACCCGCGCTGCCTCCAATCAACAATGACCTGGCGACACTGCTCCCTCCTCAAGGCTGGTCGTCCCGAACAGCACTATCGTAACGGGCCAGACGATCCAGGTGTACCACCCACATCTTCCCTCGGGGCACCTTCTGGATGCGGTCGACCACGTCGTTAATCCCCTTCAACACACGGTATGCTCCCTGCAATGGTTGCTGTGGTTTCGGGCATCGTCTCTTGGTCGGGGTAGGGCGGTACAACCAGACTAGGGCTCGCACGTTCCCAACTCCGGGGATGACGCCAGTGTCCGTTGGATTTAGCAGTCTCACTTGCACCACCTTTCGGCAAGGCAGCAATGCCCGGGCTACACACAGCCCGCTTACAGGCGTCCTCTGGTCCAGCATCATGTTCCTGGTTCTCTGGCCATCCAGTCGCGCCGTCACATTCACCTCGCTCCTCGCAGGGACAACGACTTCTTCGTTCAAGATGACCCTGCAGATTCCAAGGCGCTCTCCGGGTTGACGGAGTATAACCTCTTCTCCGTTGAGCCGCAGGACCTTCTTGCCGACGTCAACCGTCGCCTCGTGGCTTCTGAGGGCATCCAGTCCCAGAATCACCTCCTCAGCCACCTTCGCGACCAACACCCACAGACGTACGGCACTCATTCCCAAGGTCAACTTAAGCAGGGCCTCCTTCTCCACAGGCAAGGTGTCACCCGATGCCGTGCAAGCTGGTATGGTCGGCTCGGCTTCCTCGTCGGCAAACCTTTGGTCACGTCAGGTCTGATGATGGTCACGGCCGCCGCAAGGGCAGCCGAAAGAACGGGTAAGGCCCAGCGTGGCGAGGAGCACGTCGGCGCCGTCCACACCATCTCCTCGAGAAACACTGTGCACCGTCAGGATGGATGTCAGCCTCATCGCGGACGGCTGGGTAGGAGGAAAGCCGTGCCGTGTGTAGGACACCGGGCGGCCGTGACCATCATCAGACCTGACGTGGGGAAGGGTTTGCCGACGAGAAAGGCAAGCCGACCATACAAGCTTGTGACGTTAACGGGCGCCACCTTGCCTGCGCAGGAGGCCCTATTGAAGTTGACCTTGGGAAGAACTGCCGTACGTCTGTGGGTGTTCGTCGCGAAGGTGGCTGAGGAGGTGATTGTGGGACGGGATGCCCTCAGGAGCCACAAGGCGACGGTTGACGTCGGCAGGAAGGTCCTGCGACTCAAAGGAGAAGAGGTTGTACTCCGCCAACCCGAAGAGCGCCATGCAATCCGCAGGGTCACTTTGAACGAAGACGTGGTTGTCCCCGGAGGAGCGAGGTGGCGGTGACGGCACGACTGAAAGGGCAGAGAGCCAGGAACATGATGCTGGACCAGAAGACTCCCTGTACACGGACTATATGTATCCAGGGCATTGCTGCAGTACCGAGTGTAGGTGCCAGTGAGACTGCTAAATCCAACGGACACCGATCTCGACGTCCAGGCGGGGACGGAGTTGGGAACGTGCCAGCCCATGGAGAGCGTAGCAGCAATCGACAAGGCACAGGAGCCAGTGCCGACGCAACATCTGGGGCCCCGGCTAGAAGGCCTACTGGAGAGGGCGGCCGACCACCTTACCGCAAATGGCTGGAGAAAGTTCGACAACTGCTAAGATGATACCAATGCGTCTTCAGCCAAAGTGATAGTGACTACGGCCGCACGGTCAAGGTGCTTCAGTGCATCGAAACCGGGGACGCCCGGCCTTTTCGGCAACCAACTTGAAGCGTTCCGCTGGCGAAGCAAGGGGTGGTACGAGACATGCTGGGAGATATGAGATCCAGAACAGCCCTTGGTGTTCCGCTGTAGTCTTGGTGACGAAGAAAATCGGCGAGCTACGCTTCTGCGTGGGCTACAGTAAGCTGAACGCTGTCACCCGGAAGGACTGTTTCCCCTTACCACGGATTAAGACACCCTGGACACTCCAGGTGGTGCACGGTGGCTCTGGACCCTGGACCTGAAGTCGGGCTACTGGCAGGTAGCTCTAGACCTGAGAGACAAGGAGGCCACCGCATTCTCGACAGCCGAACGGCGCTGGCAGTTCACAGTTATGCCCTTTGGCCTCTACAACGTACCAGCTACCTTCCAACGCCTCATGGAGTCAGTAATGAGGGGACTGAGTTACGACGCCTGCCTGCTACACCTGGACGACATCATCGTCGGGACGACTTTTGACGACTATCTTGAGAATCTGAGTAAGGTGCTACAGAAGCTGCAGGCGACCAAATTGAAGCTCAACGCCAACAAGTACCAGCTCTTCCGCATGGAAGTTAACTGGTTGGGCCACATAGTCTCAGCAGCCGGATTGGCCACAGACCCGGAGAAGACACAGGCTGTGAGAGATTGGCCGCACTCAAAGGATAAGGAAAAGTTGCGCAGTTTCCTGGGGCAGTGCAGTTATTACCGACGCTTCATACAGGGGTTCTCCAACATCGCCAAACTCCTCACCCGCCTGACACAGGAACACCGGCCTTATGTGTGGACGGAGGAGGCCGAAGACGCTTTCCAGGACGTGAAGAAGACCCTGTGCAGTACTCCAATTTTGGGAATTCCACAACCAGGATTGTGGACACCGACGCCAGCGAGCATTACATTGGAGGCGGCCTATCGCAGATCCAGGATGGCCTTGAGCGGGTGATAGCCTACTACAGCAAGACGCTATCCAAGGCGGAGAAGAACTATTGCGTCACCCGACGAGCCATTCGGGTGTGATGTATGATGAGCCATTCCACCTGAAGACTTAGCATTCCGCCCTCACTGGGCTATTGAGCTTTAAGAACGAGGAAGGACAGACAGTACGTTGGGCCCAGAGGCTGCAGGTGCACGATTTCACCTCGGAACATCGTAGAGGGAAGAGAAACGTTAACGCATCCGCCATGTCCCGAAGACCCTGTCCAGAAGGTTCCGGCCAGTGCACAATAGTGGAAGAGAAGGAACATGCCGCAGCATTCCGAGTAGTCACGGCAGTGCCTGCGGACGGCTGGGATAACGCAGGCCTGGAGAGGGAGCACCTGGCAGACGCAGACTTGGGGCCACTCTTGAGGGAAGTGGAGGCAGGGACCAGAACAAACTGGGAGGACATCGCACCGAGCAACGACTCCTACAAGTCGTACTGAGCCCAATGGGTCTCGCTGACGACCAGAGAGGGCGTGCTGTTCCGGTTCTGGGAATCACCCGATGGGAAGGCGCAGAGACCTTGAGTACTTCCACAAGTACCTGTATGATGAGCCATTCCACCTGAGGACTGAGCATTCCGCCCTCACTGGGCTATTGAGCTTTATGAACGTGGAAGGACAGACAGTACGCTGGGTCCAGAGGCTGCAGGTGTACGATTTCACCTGGGAACATCGTAGAGGGAAGAGACACGTTAACGCATACGCCATGTCCCGGAGACCCAGTCCAGAAGGTTGCGGCTAGTGCACAATAGTGGAAGAGAGGGAACATGCCGCAGCATTCCGAGTAGTCACGGCAGTGCCTGCGGACGGCTGGGATAACGCAGGCCTGGGGAGGGAGCAGCTGGTGGACGCAGACTTGGGGCCACTCTTGAGGGAAGTGGAGGCAGGGATCAGACCAACCTGGGAGGACATCGCAGCGAACAATGACTCCTACAAGTCGTACTGGGCCCAATGGGTCTCGTTGACGACCAGAGAGGGCGTGCTGTTCCGGTTCTGGGAATCACCAGATGGGAAGGCGCAGAGAGTACAGTTGGTACTTCCCGGAAGCCTTGGAGGAAGTGCATGCCGGTACTTCAGGAGAACGCCGGGGAGCGAACCGAACGATTGACAAACTACGGCAGCGCTGCTTCTGGCTGAGACTCCGAGCTGACGCTGAGAGATGGTGCCGTCAGTGTTGCGTGTGCGCGGCGTGTCGCGGCCCCCAGACAAGGAGCCGGGGTCGCATGCAGCAGTACAACGTCTGAGTGCCATTCGGACGGATCGCCGTTGACATTGCTGGACCGTTCCTAGTTTCCGACCGAGGGAACATGTACCTAATGATAGTCGTGGACTACTTCACCAAGTGGGCGGAGGTGTATGCTATCCCAAACCAAGAGGCAAAGACGTTCACAGACTGCCTCATGGAGCAAGTGATCTGTCGATTTCGGGTGGCGTTAGAGCTACATAGTGACCAGTGTACCAAATTTGAGTCCAACGTAATGAAGGAGGCACTACAAAGGCTTGGGTTCAACAAGACCCGCATGATGTCTCTACATTCCCAGTCGGATGGCGTGGTCGAAAGATACATCAAGACCTTAGAGGAACACCTGAGGAAGTTCGTGGCCAACCATCAGCGAGACTGGGACGTCAAGGTGCCACTGTTCTTGCTGGCCTACCGCTCGTTTACACACGACTCAACTGGGATGACGCCAGCCTGCGTAATGTTCGGTCGAGAGTTACACCTCCCTTGTGACCTGGCTTTTGGAAGCCCTCCGGAGGCGAAGCAACCAGTGACCGAGAATGTGGAGAACCTGGTGGACCACTTCCACGATATGTACGAGATGGCTCGCCAAAATTTCCAGAAGGCGCGCGACCGCATGAAGACCGGATATGATGGGCAAGCCAAATGCCAAAGGTTCCAGCAAGGTGACCTGGTCTGGTTGTACCGTCTTACCCAGACCAAGGGACGCTGCCCGAAGCTTCAGCAGCCATGGCAAGGAGCGTACCGGGTGATGAAGGGGATTAACGACGTGGTCTACCGCATCCAGAAAGTGCCTCGAGGAAAGATGTTGGTGGTACACCTGGATCGCCTGACCCGCTGCGATGGTGCTGTTCGGGACGAAGGTAGCAGTGTCACTTAATTATCGGAAGGCACGGCCAGCTAGCAGCAGGGTAGGGCCAGACGTGAGGCATTCAGACCACGCCTAGCGATTTGCCTCGTGTCACTAACTAAGTGGGATCATTAGAAGAGCGGTACGGGCCCTGTACCGTCCCTTTCCCCTCCCCTGACGCCTGGGACCTGCGAGACTTCCAGAAACGGCGATCTTTCCTATCCTGCAGTTGGCGAGTGAGTTCAGTTGAGTTCTTGGCGAGCAGCCGTGAAGAGCGCCGCGTGAGTGGACGGTCTGGAAGACGTTAAACGTGTATCAGAGAAGTTGTACGTAATTGTGAGCGTGTAATGTACCCGTGACAGACGAACTGGTGGATTGTAATTGTGTGCGCTAAGTAATTCTATGTAATCGGCAAGTTTTCCAACTATAATTCGGTGGAAATAAAGAACATTTTGAGTTTGGGCAATTGGACTTTTAATTCACGAACTCACAGAGTTACAATATTGTGTAATCATTGTTTACATTATTGAGAACATGTTTAAACCTGTTACTGACCAACTAAGCATTATTTCCCTTGCTCAGCAGGATGTGTGATTCATTGTTTAAAACATGGCGAAGAAATTGATGCCTGTTACAGGCCACAAGTGAATTATTTCCCTAAGCCAGCAGGATGTATGATTCACCAGTCCAAATTACATGTTTTGCCAGTCAGCAGAATTTACGCTTAATCATACAACTTTTACTTACAGCTGTGCCCAGACTCAAGACATCGAAAATAAATGTTACAGAATAATGAGTACAGAAGTTTCCTAATCTTGCTCAGCCTATACACGCAACACATCCCCATCGCTTAGAGTTTGCTGCTCACAGGAAATCCAAACGACTGGTAACATTTAGAAATTTTTAAGTGGAAAATACGTAAAATTATAATTTACACTTACAAAAATGTTGTGCCTGGGCACATAGGCAACCAAGCATACGTGCTAGGTACAAATACAAACAAGGAATGCAAAATTGTTGTGGACATAGTAATATAATAAAAAGTGTAACACCTGAAAAAGTAAAATAGAGAAAAAATTAAAGGAAATGTGGGAAGACCAGGAAGGAAGGAAAGCAGATTATCATTGGATACTCGCACGTTGGACAAAGTCCAGAGTTTTATGGATGTAGACTGCACCAGCAATATGAGTCATACTATAACATTCGGGAGTCACTCCACAAAGGCACTGTCACTAAATTCACAGAAGTGTCACTATAGTTCTGCCCACATGACCCTAGGTGCTAACCGTACCGTATCACTGACAAAAAGTTTCAATGTGGTTCCTGCCTCATCCTGGTGAGTCTGTCATAATAGTTGGAGCAGGGAAACCGACGAAAAACTGGAGTTATGGCTTGCTGTCGGTATATATTGGACTGGACTTCACTGTGCTCTTTTGCGTCGCTGTGCTAAGTCCTGTCAAAAGAGCCGACGAATAGTATAAAGGGTAATCTACCAAGCTTGGCCCTCCTGCGTCACTGCTATAGATCCTTGCAGGTGAGCTGACGAAAACACGGAGGAGTAAATTGCAAATTGTTTACTTAAGTCACTCTTGCAGTGACGGAGTTCATCTAGGTGTAGTTACTTCACTTATTACCCAAAACTTATAGCAGCTCGAACTATTCATCGAGATGCAGTAGTTCATCTGGGAACAGCTGACTGCTCTTTGGTCCAGTAAATTGGCAGCATGAGCCACTCCTGATGAGGTATAAATCATTTGGGAAGGGCTGTTTTCCCAGGGCAGTAGCAGCTGTGAGTTTCCAGCTTCGTGGACGTCTCCATTCTGGTAGCTCAACCACGGTGCAGGTATCTCTTGTCCGGCGACGGTGATCCAATTTATGCAGCAACAGAAAACAACTTAGGATTAGGGTAGGGGTTTGGTAAATGGGAATAGAGAGATGGATATATGCTCCAGGTATTACAACTTTTACAATTGAACTGGTGAAAATGAAATCCAACACAAAATTGATACATTGCAAATAATAAAAGTACCAGTTGAATATAACTGATGGAAGTGGAACATGTATGAACGTATGTTAACCAATTGGTTGAATTGGAACAAAGGGAGAAAAGAAAAAGGGAACAAAATTAGCTAAGCATTATGAAATATACAACAATGAAATTTTATGCTTGACTTATGGCATAGTACCATAAGCAAAGTTATTAAGAAAATACATAGATGTTCCACTCTGCTCTTAACAGACTAAATAATGAAATATTTAACATGACAATATGCTACCAATAGAAAACAGATTACACATATTATTTATAGTGGTATCAAGAATTATATTATATCACTGTGTTGAACTAAAGAATATGTAATTGCTGTTAAAAATAACCCATTACAATTTCAGAGCATGAATGCAGTGAATATACTATTTAGCTACGTTGTTTCATAAATATAAAGCAGTAGATAATTACATCTATTCTAGATTAATTAACCAAATTTGTGTCTGGTAGATTGACAGAACAGTAGATATTGAATAAGACACATAAATAATAATGAATATAACAAGTCTTCATACTGGGAAGTAACAGTTCATCACATATGCATAGAAAATAATCTTAAAAACATACAGAGGAAATTTTTATATCTTCATGTTCGTACGACAAAATCTGTTATAATGACTCTGGCAGTCGCTGAGCTATCATGAGATATTGACACAAGAGGCATGCCGTTATAAAGTGTTTTCTAGGGTATTTATGAAACAGCATCGATCTTATTCCCTTTATTATATAGTATAGTATGATTTGATATTGAGATTAACAGCACTGAGTTATGTACAGTTAGGTCACTGATATACATGGATGTTACATA
The DNA here is from genome assembly GCA_030765055.1 of Mantis religiosa. Lineage (NCBI taxonomy): Eukaryota > Metazoa > Arthropoda > Insecta > Mantodea > Mantidae > Mantis > Mantis religiosa. The sequence continues at coordinate 170,079,783 of CM060949.1, read as the reverse complement.
ACAATGATTTTATCTGTATTTCCTGGAGATTAGTCTACAGTGAATATGAGTATGCTCTGTGGCATCTTGAGTATAAGTTATTACATAAGGACATGTTCAGAATAAATGTAGTGGTTTTCATAGTAGGTTCCATGGCACCATGTCTGCAAAGAGAACTCAACAGGTGGATTAGTTGTATCATTTGTTTGTGGTTACATTATCCATGCATAGCAAGAATAGTCTTATGAGTCTTTAAGTTTATGCTTTAGACTGAATTAATGGGCAGTCACAAGAGTAGGTACACGACATATAGAGCGAATGATAACTTGAGTGTCCGTAAAATATCACTACATGATGATTAAAAGAAACTGCATAACCTGCACATATATACCTTTAAGATAAGTGGTGGATGTCTTTACATATATTTAAGGGTGAGTTGGGGAAACATCTGAATTCTACGACTTATAACGTGAGGTAACACGTGCATTTAAAAACAAAAGGAAAATACTGTGCGTTCTGTCGAATATTGTTCTTTCGGTGATTTTCTTGGCTTTCTCCTCAAATTATTTAATGAAAGTACTTAAATTATATTAGGATTTGTGTGTATTTACTCTCTTTCATACTAGCATCACTCTTCACTGTAAACTGATTGAGGGACGTCTCCTACACGGCAAAAACTTTACATACATACTGCTCAGTCATCATTCTTTACTATAAGCTAATGAAGGATGGCCCCTCATAGCGGAAAACTTTTCATTTATGCTACGTAGCAATTATTCACCTTTAATTTATAGTTGCCGATAGGGAAAACGCTCGCCCGAAAAATCCCTTTTGTATCACAACTTATCTGATTATATCAAATCACCATGAGAGGCATACACAACCTAAGGGTCTCGCGACCGCTGAATTATGCAGCCTTTGTCACTCGTACAAAAAAACTCATAGCTTGAAAGTTGAGGATACAATGGCATATGCGTACATATTCACTAAAAGTGTCTCCGAAAATGTTGCGATGGATTCGGAACAGAACACATTACTACTAGAATCTATAAACACTTAGAAACGGCCTCCAAGAACGCCTCGCGGTTGCTCTTAAGGACAAAGGTCATTATCTTAACAAATTCTAAGCATTTGGTTACATCAACCATAGCTTATAACTTAAGCTCAGAGAATATAAAGTCAAATTGAACTGATTTATAATGAAAAAACAGGGTATATCTCTGGTGTATTTTAAAAGCATGGAGGGGAATAAAATGAGACAAGATAAGCGTATTAAAGCTTTAAATTGGAATTTGGATTTTTTTTATTAAGACGATCATAAGAAAGATTACAATTGTATAGGAGTCATAGGAGTTTCCTCTAAGATTGTAAAACTAAGAAGTATTCAGAAAATATCGTTTGAATATCTTTCCAAATTAAAATAAAAAACAGATTCTTCTGGGAGAAAGAAAAAAAGATCGTTACGAATTGGAGAACCTTTCATGTAAAACCGGTAAGAAGGAGGGAATGCGTTTTAAAGAAATTAGTAACAGTCTGTCGGGAATTAAGCCTATGTAAAAACTAGTCTCATTTGAGGCGCTTATTTTCGTGAAATAATAAATGGACTTAATCGGTAATACGCCACAGAAATAAGCAAAGTAGTTATAAGGCGTTCCATTCGTAGGCTGAACTAGATTACAAACAAATGAAAACGAATAGCATAATAGTGCCGTAAAGCGTAAACATAAAAAAGTTGAAACAGAATTAGTCATTGATAGCAAATAAAGTGTCACTGTAAAGAAAAACTTGTTACTGAGGAAACCTAGGAAATAAATACGGAAAAAAATGTTTACTATTTAGGTTAAAATAAGCTTAGATAAGTACTGTCAAGAGGAATGTACACAAGGTGTCACTATGTAATTAGATGTCCCATATGAAGGGTTAAAGTAATATGTGGGTTGTCAGTCACAAACACATTAACTTGGTGTCTAAACGACCACTATTTAGGTTAAAATAAGCTTAGATAAGTACTGTAAAGAGGAATGTACACAAGGTGTCACTATGTAATTAGATGTCCCATATGAAGGGTTAAAGTAATATGTGGGTTGTCAGTCACAAACGTTTCATAGCATTCACTTGGTGTCTAAACGACCAAAGGCATGACTTGTTAAGGCAATTGCAGACGTCTTGTCAGCAGAAGGTTCGTATGTCACTCTGGGAACTGCTAACCAAACAAGACAGCGTTCAGCAAGATAGAAACCAGTCTAGCGATGTCCACGTATGGAAATTTACGGTCTCCGAAGAAGGGTGCATAACTATATATATAAAATATAGTATATAATATATAATATATAATATATAATATATAATATATAATATATAATATATAATATATAATATATAATATATATAATCTTTTTTACTAATTCCGCGTGCTTATGTTTAGCCGCTCGAAAGGTGAGTAACAAATATATAATTTGCACTGAAGTTTCAAATTGAAATAGAATCGTGGAATGAAACATTCTGGAGTCAGAATGAAACATTCAATGCCATAGCCGGGAACCACGGATCTTCTGGTTTCCGTCCAGCCGCTCTACCACTGAGCTACTATGGCCAAAGTGCCGATATGACATTAAATTCTCCAACTGACTCTTATTTTCCCGGTAAACCACTTACGAGTTCTCATAAACACATGAGACAACTACGTTAATGGCGACTTACAACATGTAAGTACTTTAAGGCCCGGGCTTTCTAGTCAACCACTATTAGGCCAATTAATGGACATTAATTCTTCCAAGAAACCGAGTCCATGAATAAGACTTATATACTTAAAGTAAATAACCGATTGCTAATATAAGTTTAGCAGGTAATGAACTGAAAGTGAAAATAATCTTTAATCGCAATAGAAATATAGCTGAAAATTAGTGAGGCTATTATTTCAATTTGATCATGATGTGATTGCTTTTTTTTCCTTAGGTTATTGGTTTACGTTACCATCTATCTTAAGTTTGGAGGCTAGAGAAGTAGTTTAAAAACCCTCAGTGTTTTAGTGAGGGTTATGAAATGTGTGTATGTGTCTGTGCATTCCAGGATATATTTTAAGAATAAAAAAGATTGTGTGGGTTGTTATGACTTTAAGGAATTCAGATTAATAATAAAATCATCTTATTGAACGAGAATGTATGCGAAGTATTGTAAAAGTAGTGGAAACCCATATAGGATTTGTTGTGGTAACCTATCTAGGAGAAAGAAAATAAGAGAAAAGAAAAAAACATTTGAACACATGGGAGGGGAGAAAGATAGAGATGGACAGACCTGAAATCATTGATGGTTCTTTTCCCTGGTTAGCTTCCATTCTAATCGTATAATGTGTGATACTGCATGCTCAATATTAAAGTCAATGTAGTGAAATTGTGACAGATACTTCTACAAATAAGTATCACATCAATATTAAAGTCAATGTAGTGAAATTGTGACAGATACTCTACAAATAAGTATCACATCAATAAATTATTAAGGTGCATAATAGGGATGTAGTCTTGATACGTGTATGATACTATCATATTTTTTTCGACCAGTAACATTTTAATGCGATAGTTTACGGGCCTTGTTTGTTCCACAATGCGAAACGGCCCATGATAACGATGTAACGGTTTAGTCGCTTTGCCTTTCATTCTCGTGGGGGTGAGTACTTTTACTAATTGTCCGTTGAAATTTAATGGTGCGTCTTTTTCTGTCAAATAATTTTTTGTATTTAATTTGCTTTTTGCCTGATTCTATCCTTAACTAGTTGGCGAGGTATCTGAATGTTTTTTGTATAGTTTGGACAAAGGGGTTGTCCGTGGTGCTTCTTAGTTGCACTTCGTTGGGAAGAGTGGGATTGCGTCCTTACAAGAGGAAGAAGGGTGACTTTCCTCTGGTTTCTTGTTTACTCGTATTATGAGCAAAGATAACATATGGAAGTGCCACGTATCAGTCCTTTTGACCAGTTGAGACTTAATGTGACAACATATTGATTACAGTCCTGTTAGCACGTTCTGTAAGTCCGCTGCAAGCTGGGTGACAGGCTGTGGTAAATGAGTTTGTATATCCGAGGAAGATTCTGTTAAATCTCCTTCACTTAAACTTCTTCGTTTGTCCGGAATGTATGCATATATATCCAAAGTTCTAGGACATCAGGGGGAAGATCTTTAATGTCGTCAGAGGTAAGGTTACAAGTTTCAACTAGCTTATTAAAAGAGAAGTGCTAGTCCGGAGTGACTTTACAAATTTGCTGAGTTGCTGTACTATTATTTGTGACCTGGTACCTCAAGTCCATATAGAGGTAATTAGCCAATAACTTAGGAGTGCTTACAAAAGTCAATGAACTCGCAGTCAGCCCACAGCACAAAACATCAAATACACACAAAACATATGCCAATATGAAACATAAAATCATTACAATAGGACAAGAAAATGCAAAGGCAATAAGCCTGTATTCATAACTCAAAACGATTGCATCATTATCACAATTTCAACCTGAAATCAATGAACAAATGTTCACAAAGCAAATGAACATGTTTTCAGGTTAGAAAACACAAAAGTGGTGTTTGCCATTATTTATTGTGTCTGCTATTGGAAAAATCTATGTGTGACAAAATTATAATTACAAAAATTATTTGTGAATTACAATATTTTACTCATAATAAAACTGATTTCACACTAATCTAAAATCCGTTACGGTGGGCTTGGAGGGAAGTTAAAATACTATTATGATTAAACTTGAAAATGATATATTTAATAAATGTAGCAATAAAATTTAAGCAAAATTAAGAGAATTTGAGGTATGAAAATCGTTATTTAACTATTGAAAAATTCAACACCCTGGTACTCTGCCATACTATTACATGAAGATCGGGGGGTTGATAGGACCTACAAGAGGTTCAGAGGTACAGGGAGGGAAGTTTGGAGGTACAGGGGTCGTTATCTGAATTTGCAAACGCAAACCCTGGCTCTCCGCTATATGTTGCATGAAGGTAGGGGGGTTGATAGGAATTACGAGAGGTACAAAGGTACAGGATTCGAAACCCGGTGCCGAGACCATATGTTGTGGACCAGGATTGTAAGGGGGGTTGAAAGACTTACAAATCTAATCTGCAACTGGGGGTGTAGCTACTGAAAGGGTAGAGCGAAAGAAACATCTAAGTCAAACTGAACTGAATAATTATGTTTCAAAGATGTCTAGTATTTCTACAGCGCCCTCCCTGCATCTGGATGAGATCAGGGACGATTTAGTAACTCTTGTTGATCTTTGCCGATACCATTAGCAAGTCCCCTCTCAAATCTCTGTGAAGTCTCTCCCCCGGGGGCTAACTCAACCAAGCTTAAATAGTGGTCCTACCAAAAAGTCAACTCAGCGATTACCACGCTAACTGTTAATTTGCACCATATCGGGCAATCATTGTTTACATCATTGAGAACATGTTTAAACCTGTTACTGACCAGCCAAGCATTATTTCCCTTGATCAGCAGGATGTGTGATTCATTGTTTAAAACATGGGGAACAAGTTGAGGCCTGTTACAGGCCACCTGTGAATTATTTCCCTAAGCCAACAGGATGTATGATTCACCAGTCCAAAGTACATGTTTTGCCAATCAGCAGAATTTACGCTTGGATTATGGCTTCATGGGTGATCAGCCGCGTCAAATTGATGAACATCGAGCTTTCAGCCATTGTTAACTCTATGGCTTTCATCAGGAACTAAGTGTGATGGCAGACCAGCAGAAGATTCGAGTCGCCCAGGTTTACCTGGACGGATTATTTGCTGCCCAGCACCTAGCCGCTTATTGCGTCTTTATCTGGGCAGTATAAAAGAGGCATCTTTTGTCTCAGGCGGTTGTCTTTGGAAGTGGTATATCTAGCCTTTTGCGCGCTGTCGCCCCTCGTGGGGGTGGGGATGCGCCCAGTGCTGGCTGCGCTCTTCCGCCTGCCTGGGAGGCATCTGAGCACAGTCCGCTTGACAGGCTAGAGGGAAAGGAACAGTGTTTAGGTATTGAATTTACCAAACCCATTTCTGGGCTTGGGGGGTTGGAGTCAGGGTATCTGCCACTATTTATCCTTCAATCGGTGGGCGGAGCTTGCCCTGCCCTGGCCAATGACCGGGTGATCAACCTCGATTGGATCGGCTGGCGCTGGGCTACGATGCCTTCTGCTTTGGCGTTTATTCATGCTGTTGGAGTCTATTAACGAAATGCTTTTTAAGGCCGGTGTCCAGGGTGAGCTAAGTCGAGGTCCGGAGTCCCTATTGATATTGTGTGGATGTGATTTTATCTGGATAGCCTCCTTAATGATCCTGTCGAAGTAACTGTCGCTGCGTTCCAGGACTGTTGTATTTTTGAAATCAATTCTATGGACCTGCTCAATTCAAAGTTGGGCAACTGCTGATTTTTCCGGTTCTAGGAGCCTGATGTTGCGCTGGAGCTCCTTGCATCTTTCCCCGATCGTCCGTCCTGTTTGTCCTATATAAACCTGTCCACATTCGCATGGGATATTGTAAACACCTGGGACCTTAAGTGAAAGTGCATCTTTCACCTGCCCCAGGTACTGTTGCGTCCTCTTGGGAGCGGCGAAATAGGTACGGATGTTGAATCTGGAGAGGATTCGAGCAATTTTGTACGACAGGGAACCATAAAACGGGATGACGGCTTTGCTGAGGTATTTATCAGTGCTGCTGGTGTGTGACGGGTCCGGGCAAGTGGTCCTGTTGCGGAACACTCTTCTCTGGGCATCCCTGATATCCCGGTTACTGTAGCCATTCTGTTGGAGGGTACTCCAGAGGTATTGTATCTCCTGATCAATGTTGTCTGCATCTGATACGTCCAGTGCCCGGTGGAACAGGGTGAAGATGACTGTCTTCTTCTGCGTCGGATGGTGGTGACTGGAGGCATCTAAGTATCTGTTTGTATGGGTGGACTTCCTGTATACTTTATGGCCCAAGCTGCCATCTGGTTTCCTGTAGACCAGCACGTCCAGGAAGGGAAGGGACCCATTCTGCTCGACTTCCATGGTGAATCTGATGTTCGTGTGTAAATTGTTGAGATGTTCTAAAAAGGTGGCGAGTTTTTCTTTTCCGTGGGGCCACACAACAAAAGTGTCATCCACGTATCTACAGAAAGCCTTCGGTTTGTGGGGTGCAGTGTCTAGTGCCGTTTGCTTAAACTTTTCCATGAAGAAATTGGCGATGGCAGGTGAGAGAGGAGAGCCCATGGCTACTCCATCCGCTTGTTCATAGAACTGGCCGTCGTAGGTAAAATAGGTGGAAGTGAGCGTGTGTCGGAAGAGCTGGGTGATGTCCTGTGGGAAATGTTCTGCCATAAGCCTAAGCGAATCTTCAAGAGGTACTCTGGTGAAGAGGGACTCAACATAAAAACTCACTAAGGAGACTTCTGCATCCAATTTCAAAGAGGAAATCGCCTGGACAAAATGCCGGGAATTCCTAAGATGGTGGTGACAGGAGCCGACAAGAGGATTTAGCAACGTGTTCAGATATTTGGCCAGCTGGTAAGTTGGTGAGCCTATGGCGCTAACAATGGGCCGGAGTGGTACCTCAGGCTTGTGAATTTTCGGCAGCCCGTAGAGCCTGGGTGGAGCGGCTGCTTGTGGCGTTGCGTCCTTAATCATAAAACTTTTACACACAGCTGTGCCCAGACTCAAGGCATCGAAAATAAATGTTACAAAATAATGATTACAAATCCTGCTCAGCCTATACACGCAACAATATATTTTAATTATCATTGTTATAATTTTAAATAAGGAAAAATGTACAGCATGTCCCATTACAATGTAACACTACATGCTTTATCTTAAGATACATCAGCTCAGAACGACTAGCGGTGCATTAGCCAGAGTGCATTGTTCTAATGTTGACCCCGCAACTTATATACGAGTCAGTTGGAGAATTTAATGTCATATCGGCACGTTGGCCATAGTAGCACAATGGTAGTGCGGCTGGACGGAAACCAGAAGATCCGTGGTTCAAATCCCGGCTATGGCATTGAATTTTTCAGTCTGACTCAACGTTTCCACTGTTTAGCCTACACACGGCCAGTGTGAAAGAATAATTAATTACCAATTTATATACTGTTGAAATACTTATTTTAGAAGTTAAGTATGATCATATTTTAGCACTACGCTGCGGAACTGATGTGTCGTTCACAATTATTCATTTATTGTGAATAACACATCAATTCAGCAACAAGGTGCTGAAATTATCATACTTAACATCTAAAATAGGTTATTTTATTATAAATTAAGTTATAAGATCAGATATTATACTTAACTTTATTATTATTATTATTATTATTATTATTATTATTATTATTATTATTATTATTATTATTATTATTATTATTATTATTATTATTATTATTATTATTATTATTATTATTATTATTATTATTATTATTATTATTATTATTATTATTATTATTATTATTATTATTATTATTATTATTATTATTATTATTATTATTATTATTATTATTACTATTATTATTACTATTATTATTACTATTATTATTATTACTATTATTATTATTACTATTATTATTATTACTATTATTATTATTACTATTATTATTATTACTATTATTATTATTACTATTATTATTATTACTATTATTATTATTACTATTATTATTATTACTATTATTATTATTACTATTACTATTATTATTATTACTATTATTACTATTATTATTATTACTATTATTACTATTATTATTATTACTATTATTACTATTATTACTATTACTATTACTATTATTACTATTACTATTACTATTACTATTATTACTATTACTATTATTACTATTACTATTATTACTATTACTATTATTACTATTACTATTATTACTATTACTATTATTACTATTACTATTATTACTATTACTATTATTACTATTACTATTATTACTATTATTATTATTACTATTATTATTATTACTATTATTATTATTACTATTATTATTATTACTATTATTATTATTACTATTATTATTATTATTATTATTATTATTATTATTATTATTATTATTATTATTATTATTATTATTATTATTCCTCCATAGATGTCATATCGGACGATGAATGAACTGGGTGAAGTGCTCAATTAACCCAGAATCCATAGATCTTGAGTTACCCGACGCTGGTCATTCAGGATAAGAAAACCTTATCTAGGTAACTCAACCAGACCGATATTCGAACTCAGGACCTCTTGAATTAAGGCAGACATGCTACCATGCTACTGAGCCGGACTATTATTATCATTATGACTACCTTACAATTAATGTTTTGTTTCAAATAGAATTTCTTGGGGCGGTTTAGATGCAATTGGAGATCTCACAAAGCAATTTCCAGAGAATTAGAAACCCTTCAGAGGTGCTGCAGATTGAAACATTATTTTATACAACCCTACAGTTATAAGGACGTAGGTTGTTACGACATTCAGTTCAGTGTATAATTGGCGCATTATGGAACACGTGTGTCAGCAATAGCAATGAACAAATTACGTGTTTTCTATAACAATGGCACAATATTGATGTTCTAGGATAGCTTAGATAGAATAAATTCTTACGGAGAGTATTGGGCACTGTGACCAGTCATGATCTGTGTATTTCCCAAGCGGGGCATCCCTTGGAGGTAGGATGCGGCGAGAGGAGACGAGGGCGGCCGACCCAAGGATCACGACGGCGAAGAGGACAGTATCCCAGGTGGAAACTCCCCGACAGGCCAGTATAGCCGCCATTCCACCCGCCGTGGCCCACTAGGTCGACCCGGAGACCCGAGGCAATCCTCCTGGAGGAAATGGTGTTTACTAGGAACATCATGCTGCCATGCAGCGCCGGGACTCCTGATGACGCATATTGACCTGAAAGAAATGATGTTTAATGACAATGGAGAGAAATGGAGGGACTGTAAATTCGGGTTATGTAAATAACCTATCTAGCATTCGCTTGAAAGCGACAAAACCCCGAAAAAGTTTGGATCAGGCAAGTCATCCACGGGAATCGAACCCGGATCTCCTAAATTTGGGCCACAGACTAAACCACCTGGAATTTCCCGTTCAGTTTCATATTATAAGTTTCCTGGCCTGTAGAGAACAGAGTAAAATAATTCCTTTTATTATGGTGTGCAATAATAAAGATTCAAAAACTTCTGCTATTAAATATGCAGTAATTAAGTTCCTGAAATAAGTCCTGAAGCTTTCCTGACGACGAATATGCTCAATCGTGATGCTGGATTTCAGTTCAGCTCCTCTTGGAAACCGGCCTTAAACGGAAATCCGTCGACTTAAGAAGCACTGATCAATACAGCTTGATAATCAAGTTAAGTAGTTAGGTTTCTTTGACCCAATTAATTTTCTATACTCACGCCATCTCCTGATCTGGCATTTAATTTACTGAAAACAGTTTTTTTTTCAGTAATGCGAGTATTCGTAGTGCTTTGTCTTTGTTTATATTTGTGTTATATCCAGTAATTCATTTGTGGCTATAACCCTTAATACATATCCTCATAATGGGAGCGATGCACACTCCCGAAACGTCGATTTCTAATCTTTTTAAAGCTGGCTTGCTTCCCTAAAACAACTTGAGCAATTAATTTCCTAATTCACAATTACCATGCTTTCTGATGAGTTTCAACTGCAGTCCACCGACAGGGGTATGCGAGGTCATTAAGACATGTAAGGCATCTACTTCCGCCAGAGCCATGCTTAGGTTTAAGGTAAAACCTTGTTAACCAGAACGTCCTTAAGCCCGAGTATTTTTGAAAAGAAAAACCATTATGTTGTTTAGCGTTCTAAAGCAAGGCTTCTTTTACAGACGATAAATTGCTATTCTCAGTAGGTGCATTACTCGAATTCTCTTGCCAGCGGGCGAACCTGATTGGGATCAAGTTGGATGAAAAATTTTGATAAATTCATGGAAGAAGTTGTGGCCTGATGTATGTGACTTGTCAGAAAACAAGACTGAAAGGTAAGAAAACATAACTGTGGAAGACGATTTTATAGATATTAACAGATGACTGTTCCGATGTTGATACGAAACATACTGACAATTGTTTGCAAATCATCGACAGCGAGGGAGTTCAAACATCGATTACTGAGGAGAGCATTATTGCATTATGCAGTGTTACTGAAAATAAATAGGAAGTTTTCAGATTCAAACAATGTTGAATGAACCAGCGGTTCATTGCCAACGCACAAGCACTGCCAAATATAGATAAATTAATGCCCCATTTCGAGAGTCGAGCCGAAACAGTAAAGCACATGTGAGATTGCGCTGATCGTTAGCGACGTACTAAACTGAGAAAGCGAGAGCTGACTACCGACTAGTTTGTAGCTACATTGTGAACAGTACAATTACATGGGCTATTATGGTACATAGAGTATGTGGTTTTAGGTGAAAGTGTGCCAGTAGTAACTTGTGAACTCCATTGAAAATATTTCGGTTATGTTGTACGTAACCTTTTTATCAGTTTTTCTTAATTCTCTGGATAAAGGAAATTTTCGCTAACTTTGATTGGCCGTGGTCCCAGTTGATCCGGTTAAACTAGATTCTACTGTACTTCGTATCTTTTTCAGTCTTAATGATTTACTCACACCTTATGGATTTATAACTTGTTTTTAACATCTGAGACAGATTTTATTATTAGGCTTGTTAAACATTAATTGTCAAAACTGAAACAAACATAGCTCCCCTGCTTCGTAATGTACTGAGTTCTAATTAACCGAGCCTTGAGTTAATACTTTCCTGTTGACTGAGTTTATGCCTGAATTCCTTGGTTGCTTTGACCTAGGCATAGTTAATAGTTTTTTACTTCTACCGGAATTTCCTCTTGTGAGGAAATTGTAACCTGTGCGTATTAATTTTAGCATACCTATGAAAGTTATGCATGGAAGTCATTTATTTATTCCTCTATAATTTCTTTTTAGAACTATATTATTACTACTCAATATATTTCGGCTATCAAGCTTCATTCTATGTATCTGTTACTGACGCTTATCATCTATGGTGACATTTAGCAAGAATGGGTGCTGTGCAAGGATTTTCGGGTTCGGTTCCCGGCTGGAGGTGGGGATTATTCTCCAACCAAGACGATTCCCCATCTTCCTCACAGTCTGGAAATGTGAATGACAGTGTGAATGTGTGCGTAATCTAATGATTAAAATACAAAGTACAAGCAACCCAAGGTATACCAATTAACACTATCGGTATGTTCAAAGGGAAAACGGCCGCCGATATGACCTCTGCAGTTAAAGGCGCGGTATAAATTGAACAACAAAAAATTGGCGTTAAACACTACTTAAAGTCACAGACTGTAGCACCTACTCATTACTGTCCCACAAGGGGAATGTTTGCAAGTTTCATCAACTCAACCTGACAGGTGCTAAGAAGTAAAATTCAGGGAGACAAGCTAAGTTCTCTCTTCCAACATACTGTGGCTTTGTGGGTTCGTAGAATTAAAAGTCTATGTTTAACTGCTTAGGCAAGCTGTTTAACTTCGCGCGGCACTATCTGTCCCTTATCTCTCCGCGCCGAACCTTTTGTGTGTTTTCAGGACATCCCTGTAATATTGTGCAGTTACTGATTTGTGGGCAGGTGCAACATTCTGATAAACCATTCCATGAATATCAAAGAATGACATGAGCATAACTTTCCCAGCAGAAGCAAGCACTTTTGCTTTTTTGGGGGTTGGTGATGAAGGAGATTTCCGCACTGAGCTTTGCTGTTTGCTCTCAGTTTAATACGAGTTTTACGGTTCTCTATATATTTTCGTCAACTTGCAAATGAGAAATTTGCTTTCTCCCATTTCATTGTGCAGATAGGGTGCTTCGCTGGCAACGATTAATGTACTAAATTATATATTTTTAACTCGGTTATAGTAACGTTAGTATTAATAAACATGTAGCTGGAGGAGTGATCATAAAACGGAGAATTTGGCTCGTGTTTACAGTAAATTATTCAATTACCTCCTCCGATGTTCGTTATAGCGGCCTGCATCAGAGAAGCAAGATAACAGCATCATGGCACTTCGCAATAACGAGCTAACTAAGTTATTTTGTAGATCATAGCCGTGTGTTAGTTAACACTTACAACGTCTGTTTACGTGATGCAATGGGCGAAATGTTAATTGGCGGCAAGCAGCTGTTTTGTGTGGTAATGAAATAGCAGCATTGGAGCGTTACTACCACTTGACACTTCTGTAATGGCATTGCACCCAGGAATGTTTAAGGATACAAAGTATGTGATATTTAAATGTGACATGTTGTTAACTAATCAGGTATTTTAACGCAAGCGAGGGGAGTATGCGTAGTTTGGTGTACACTTGTATTAATGCAGATGGGACCAAAATGTAATATGCAGCTTAAATAAGCGCTTTAAAGGGTTAGTACTAGTAGTGCCTGCGATTTAATGACATGACTTTTTATCCGTTGTATCATGGAAATTGCAAATATGTAGATAAGAAAATGCTTAGTTACAATATGTTTTAGTATAAGGGGTTTGGGGTGGGGGATGATTTAGTCCTTTTATATATATATATATATATATATATATATATATATATATATATATATATATGTGTGTGTGTGTGCGCGCGCTCATATGTTTGTGCGTGCATGCATGTGTGTATATATGCACTTATGTATCATGACGTATGTATGTACGTATGATTGTATATATGTATGTGTTCTTTTATAATCTTTTATTCATCCAAATGTTCCATTACATTAGTAATGTCGCATAATATGGTTTGCTTTGTTTCTGAGTTAATTGTTAATTCTAACTGGTCTTAAAATTATAATGTGTTTTTCAGATTGACTTTGTTCACTTAATCACGGAAGTTTTAGAATGAAGTCATTTACTTGCACTTCTGTTTTAGTTATTCTGCACCTTGTGTTGACATATTCCCTGAAGTACTTTTTATACTGTCCAACGAGTGCTGGTTTATCTACTGGTCACTTCCCTCCATTCTTACATATTTGCATCCTAATTGTTTTTCCTTGGGTCCTTCCATTTGATGCAACCATACAGGAGGTGATCTGTCGTTTTGTCTCCTCTGCTGCAGGTGCATGTAGCGTAAAAGGTTATGTGGAATCTCTTGTAATGAGCTTTCGGTCTTCCATGTCCTCTTAAGAAGGTAGTTACGTTGTTAGCTTAGTTCTCTTTCTAGTCTTCTGCTACTGTGGGAACATATTTATTTGTGGCTTGTCATTTTGATGTATTTTGCCATTCTCTTTCCCATTTTTCGAGTGTCTGTTCTCGTATGTTTTTCTTTATCACACTTTTTGTGATTTTGTTATATCTTTGAATGCTATGATTTGTTGCTGCCAGTTTCGCAAGTTTATCTGCGATTTCGCTTTCTTCTATTCCTGTATGGGCTTTTACACAACTTATTGTCATTATCCATTCCTTTATAATTAATTCTCCTAGTTCTCCAAGTTAGCTTCTGCTATTCCCCAATTATATTTTGCTTCAAATACCTTTAACATTTCAAGTTGTTATTTGAGAGTTTTTGTTTAGTTTGTACTGTAATTGGTTAGTTAATTCTTTGTTATTGTAGATTGCCACACTAGCATCTACGCTTTTATGTGTTTTGATTCTGTCAGAGTAAACTTCTAAGTATGCAGGTGGTAGGTAGCTAGGTAGGTAGGTAGGTAGGAGGGCGGGAGGGAGGGAGGGAGAGTGCGTGGGTCGATCGGTAAGTTGGTAGGTCGGCAGGTTTGGCTCAAATCATTGTGTTTCACAAACCTAATAAACCTAAAAATCTCCCCGACAGATATGGTCCGATAAGTTTGCTGCCTACCTTGTCCAAACTCTTTGAAAAGGTTCTCCTTCGCCGTCTCCTTAAATATACCTCTGAAAACCATATCATTCCACCCTTCCAATTTGGATTTCGGTCTAGACATTCTACCTCTCACCAACTACTACGTTTAACACAAACAGTAATTCATGGTTTTGAGCAACGAAAGCACACAACCGCCCTGTTCCTCGACGTAGCACAGGCCTTTGATAAAGTTTGGCATGAGGGGTTAATCTTCATTGGACTTCCACAGTATCTGCTCACTACCATTTGTAGTTTTCTATCAGATCGCACATATACTGTTCGCATTGGTGGCATGGAGTCACCTCAGCGCCATATTACAGCAGGAGTTCCTCAGGGGTCCATATTGGCCCCAATATTATTTAGTATCTATACATATGACCTTCCTGACTTGGCCCCTACCTCCATAGCCCTATACGCTGATGATACTGTTTTATATCATTCCGGCACACATCTCCCTACAACTACTCACACGCTACAAACCTCTCTTGACTGCCTCGTTGAATGGTTCGATATTTGGTGCATACGTCTAACCAGTCAAAAGACCGCAGCTAAGATTTTTAACTTACGTCGCATCTCCAACTCTCCCGAATTGTATATTAAGCATGAATCAATTCCCTGGCTACCTCCTACCACCTCCGTCAAATACTTTGGAGTAACGCTGGACACTAAACTTACGTGGCGAGCCCATATTGATCGACTTATCTCGTTGGCATCAGGACGACTTTCAAAACTCGGTCCGCTACTTCACAGACACACTTCTCTTGGGATTGAATGCTCTCTGCTTCTCTACAAATCTCTTGTCCGGCCACTTCTCCGGCTTCCCAGGTATGGGATACGGCTAGCAACACTCATCTCCGAAGGCTACAGGTCCTGCAAAATCGATTTCTGCGCATCGCCATGGATGCCCCTTGGTACGTAACAAATCAACAACTGCATAAAGAACTTGGTCTCCTTCCTCTTCACCAGCACATACGTCAGATCGCCTCTCGCTTCTTCTCAAACCTGCCAGATGCTCCAGGAGCTGTGATGTACGACATCGGCGTACGAACCAGCCAGCCCACGCGCCTGAAGAGACGACTCCCACAGGATCTCCTCCTTAGGGACTCTGATTGAAAAAACTATGAATATTGTTTCACAATGATTGTTGTTCTTATCTCTTTGATTACTTGTTTGTTTTAATTAACTTAATTTTCTCTTGTTTCACAGTGTTAAGAAGATAATAGGAGCCAACTTGGTTTTCCTTACATGTTATTATATAGTTCATAGAGATTCAATTAGCCAACAAGGATCTGTAAAGCATGTACTGCTGATCGATCATTGAATAATATATATATATATATATATATATATATATATATATATATATAGGTCTTTTTTGTTTTTTTAATTATTTATTCTGCATGTTCCATCACATTGTGTAATATCACATGCATTATAGTTCCTATACAAACTAATGCGTATACATTTTTAACAATTTACAAGTTGATGTACTAGTAGTTATTATATGCATAATTTCTTGAAATCAATTTCATTAACATATAGTTGAAACTTTTCCATAATTTCTTGATTGTGCAGAGAATAGTGTCCTCCCTTCTTATCACCCTGTTCCGGAAAGGCTGTCTTTTAGCTTGTAAGATGTGTCACTCCCACAGTATGTGGTTTACTGTTTGTACAGTTGCGCATACACATGATGGTGCTTCTCTGATTTTAAGAAAGTCTGGGCATGTGTTCCGTTTGCCACTCCTCCCACAACTTCATGCTCTCTTGTCTTAGGTCATTTTTCGCTGTACTTTTCGGAATATGCTTGTATGTATAGAAGGTAGGTAGGTCGGTAGGTAGGCAGGTAAGTAGGTAGAGGGTGGATGGGTGTGTGGGTAGGTAGGTAGGTGGATGGGTAGGTAGGTGTGTATGTATGTGCCTATGTATGTATGTATGTATGTTTTGTTTATGCCTGCAGTACATTTACAACACCTCTCCCAGGGTTCATTACTATGCTGCGGTCTTTTCATTTTAATGAGTCCCATATTTGATTCTACAGTGGTGAACAGGCATCGGATCCCATACACCTTTAAAGGGGTATGAAGTTTACGAGTCTCGCAGTATATAACTGCTGACGTCAGTCCCGAGGACAACACGCAGGCATAGTCCGGTTCGCAAAGCGTAGGTTTAGTTTCTTTAAAACTACTGCTTGCCATGCAGGTAGATCTGTCTTCTAGAGAGTGCAAGGTGTTTGAAATATTGTGTTAATAGCATAACTTGCACAACAATTACTGGGAAATCTCCATGTTATTAATCAAAAGCTTTGGGTATTATCAACAGCCATTAACAGCTTGAAGAATGTAATTTCTAGCTGTCTAAAAGTAGTCAAAGGGGTATCTAAAAAATGTAATAATATACAGACTACACCACCTACCAAACGAGCAAAAAGTAAATTATCCAATATTCTACACAAAAATAGTGGATTTTGAGTGCGGTGTAATATAAGACATGTGTAACATGTGTAACATAAGACATAATAAGACATAAATTAACGTCACGTGACGTACGAACTTTCTCCCGATATTTTGGTATTTTTTTAATTGATGTCCGCCCCAACGTAAAGTTTTATCGGACGGTGAATGAATTGGGTGAAATGATGCTCAAATTATTCCAGGGTCCATGAATCTTACAGTTACCCGACATTTGTCTTGAAGGATAAGGAAAACCCCGGAAAAACCTTATCTAGGTAACTCACCCTGACCGAGATTCGAACTAGGGACCTCTTGAACGTGAGGCAGACATGACATTTTAGTATGAATGTGAATTTGTTCACTGTAATTCCCGCATCGAAAGCAATGAGGAGGATGGCATATTGTAACGTAAGTTACATTTTGTATCCGTACACATAGCGCATCAGTATACTTGTTGACATTGGACGTTTATGTCACGCTTGCACTTGTATAGTACCTGTGTGCGTTCATTGATTGCTAAGGTGTATGAGATCCGATGTCTGATGCTGAATTATGGGATATTTCTCTCCACTGTTCATGGGGAATGTTTGAATTGACGACATCTATAAATTGATTGGTTTAAAAGAAGCTCCCCAAACCTGAACGTACCGGATTCGATTACGGTTGGTGGACATTTTTATCAGTAATATTTCCACTCTCTATAAATTCCGTGGTTATTCTTTTGGAGGATATGTGTGTAAATTTAATAAAAATGTAACTTGTTATTGCCGACCAAAGGCAAAATCAATTAAAGAAAAAGTAAAATTAAAAAGGAAGATGTATAAATAAGCTATTTGAAGCCAAATATCTACTGCTTCAGGAGTTAACCTGCTTCTGAACCTTTAAACTAGAAATTAAGTATTAAGAATTTTAATTTTAGCTATGACCAAGCTATGTTGCGAACCCGTATCTACGATCGCGCGGCTTGTTTACACAACAGGAACTGCTAGGCGGACAGTGTGAAAACTAAGATCCCGCAGATGAAGATAACATGCAGATGAAGTTCTGCCGAAACAAACAAAGATAAATGGAAATTTCTAGCTACTTCTTGGCTGATAAAGTCTGTTCGAGTTCTGATTTATTTTCGAATAATCTAGAAATTTTCAGTGAAGTTAAAGAGGCGACGATTGGCCAAGAGGTGAGTTGTAAGTTGTGAAACAAGAGTTATTGTTGTTGTAAGATATGTAACAGCAGTGAGTCGTGAGAGGTAAGCAGAGAACAGCTGAGAGTATTGTAAACTGAACGCTATTTGCTATCGCCATCGACCTTGGAAGATTGTGTTGTGATCCCGATCCTTTGGCGCTGCAGACCACCGATAGTCGATCTCAATAAAGCACATTTGTAATATGGAATATTTTAAGGATGTATCGCAAAAATGCAAGAAAGACGTATTTTAAGAATAAGCACTCTTTTATGAACACACGTCCTTGTATTGACATAAAGTCCCCGTGTTACACTGCAAATCTCAAGCTTTTTATTTGCATTTGAAGCACGCATTTTTACCTCCGTAACTTCTAAAACTAAGAATTACTTCCGCTGCTTCATCTTCGTAACTTTGTATACTTGTATTTCATGCAACTGACCCATTTCTGAGCTGCTCTACCACTGTAAACAAACTTTGGGGAACAAAATATCAGCTGAGCTCACGTATCGCTACCAAAACCATTTGTACCTATATTTTTCGGTTTCTGAACATACTAAACTCTATTATTAATGAATAACTAGGGAACTGTCACTATATCTACACGTGCACCCGCTTGAGAGTTAATGACATCATCTCTGCCCTATGTGGGGCCTGTGTGCAAAAAATCGGGTGCGAAGTATAGTTGGAAGTAGAATACGTAGGAACACATAGATGTAGTACAAGCATCGTACGGAAAGGATTACCATCAGCGGTCTACGCATTCTGTAAGTATAAGTCAGCAGTGCCTTCCCCCACGCTCTGTACACGGCTAAGGGTGAAATTGCAAGATGCTACACTTTCAGGCTTCAGTTTTGGGCGTTGCGGTCTGCTCCGCAGCAGATTTTTGGTACACATGTTTTATACACAGCAGGCTCTATACCATCACATTTTGAGGTGCGTAGCTGTGTGAGTGCAGTAATAGTTCCCTTATAAGTAGATATACCCGAATTTAAAAACAGTTAAATTGACTTGTTCTCGGATAAAAGTTGCAATTTATCACTTCTTTTTATGCATTGATTAACACGTGAATCTATTGACTGGAATCATTTATTTATATTCGTACGGCGTCTTTGTAAAAATGTAAATATTTTCAGGAAATTCTCCCTATACCAATTTAAAGAGTCTTATGTTAATAATTTAGCGACAGTATCTACCTTAAGTAGGATCTGAAAATTTCCTGGCGACGAACATTTTCGAGATATTGTCGGGGTTCGAGCCAGGTGTGCTGATGAATAGCCATGAACGTTTCGGTAGCATCTTAGCTGTTGCAACTTTCTGTCTTTATATTTAGTGGCTCGAAAATACAGGATAAAATTATTTTCCAGAAGATTCTACTTGAAGTAACGTACCGCTACAATATGGCAGTTCTTCAAGGTCGAAGCGTAGAGCAGATTAAACTTGGATCTAACCAAGCAACCTGTAAAGCCAAATCGCAAACGATAGTTTATGGAAACTGCGGCGCAGCTGAAATAAAACACTATAGGTACGGTTGTATGTAACAAAATATTAGGAAGGCCTTAAAAATAAGTAAAACTTGCAGTGAAATAAAAAAAAAGTTCTAATTTGTACAGATTCACGAAGTATACCTAATTGAATGTATCTTAAGTCATGCAAACAAAGAACCAATAATTGAAGAAGTCAAACAGCTCTGTAATGTAATTCATGTCAACAACCGAATTATCTTTTTGTGGATACTATCCCATACTGGCATTATTGGCAATGAACAAGCCGACAAAGCAGCGAAGGAAAAATCAGTCTGTTACACCGATCTTAAAACGCATCTTAGCAGCTTAAACAAGAAGTTGTGGAATACATAGTGGACAAGAAACTGTTACAATAAGCTTTTGGAAATCAGAAATTCAGTTTCCAACAAAATCAAATCTACCTTCTGAAGAACAGAAAGGACCGGATAATCTATAACTGTTACGCATTGATTATTCGAAATTGTCACATGAGCACCTCCTAAATAAAACTCAAGCCACCTTATGCAATTATTTAAGAGCAATATTTTCAACTAAACATATATTTGAATACAAATATTTAAAACCTTACAGGAAAACATGGAAAGTTTCTTCACAACAAAAGGAAACACTGAGTAATTCTACATCTATTTTCAGCACTATTCAATTTATACATTGCATTAAACTACCAATGTCGTTGTGAGTTTTACAGCATTTTTATACTGTTTATTTATCCAGTGGCAAGATACACTACAACCACCATTACTTAATGCCATTGACTTATAAATTGTGTACCATACTGCACTGTAATTACTTTATAAGAGTTATTGTTCATGTGCTGTTTCCAATATCTATTGAGAAACACAACGTAATTTTTTATCTATGTCATGCGATTTAAAATAAATAACTTTACAAACATATTGTTAATTAGTAAACATAAGTGTTGAGTTGGAATCTTGTTTTATATAAGATGACCAGGCCAACCTGAAAGTAATCCTGGAGACCTCACATTGTGAGCTACGACCACCTATTGTTTTCTCAGTTGTTGGTAGTGATATAGTCGTTAATGGCGTCGTATAATTATAGATTTATGGATTAATTCTTACCTAATTTACAATTTTCTCTTTTGGACGGAGATTGCGAAACAATAATTATTTACATCTGCCAATAAAACAGTGATGCTTCAGACTATTTTTGGAGTAGAATACTACATATTTTGTTCTGCCAAGGTTCTTATTCTGAATTACTGAACGCACTACATAGTGATCTACACTGAACCAATATTTCATAACTTAACTAGTATTTGATAGCTTTGCTGTCGTCTCCACGATCTCCTTTTCTGAAACTACTACCAGTTGCCAAAGATAAGGCTTTCTCTCCAAATACGCAGAGCGTGGTTTAAGTTGGCTGATAAATTTATTAAAAGCTAAGATTGCTGGTTACCGACGACTGAGCCACGGGACCAGCCGTTGCAGACATTAACTCCGACGAGACATTAGCTCAGCGATAACCAGTCGAGTATTGTAATTTGATGCTATGATACATATATCGTATAACTTTTAACTACTTTGACAAAAGAAGGGTATCTTTATACTTAGAATTTCTACGCTAGTTATATACATGAATTTTCTAGTCAATAGTTGGATGTGTAAGGTCATGTATGAAACCAGTGTACGTATGAGCTGCTGCAATCATGAGAGATGATTTAGTAATTCCTATTATGAACTTTTAGCCTCAACATCAGGTGGAATTCATTCAACATATTACGAGAATGTTATATTGGATATTATTTTGATTTTAATGTTCCTTGTTACACAATAACTTTAGATAAAATACATAAACCTACTGTGAAAATGCAGTTTTTTAGAAAAACACCCTCATCTATTTTCTTCATGTGTGTATTCCACTATAGTTCCCACATTAGAAGTTACCAAATGTTATCTCTTTATTCGCATCTGAAACATAATTCTTATTGTATGAGTTTCCCAGTTCTAAAAGTTAATTTTCTTTGTAATTGTTGGCATTGCATTCAACAATATGAAACGCTGTGGTTACTCAGTTGTTAAGTATTGTTCCAGGTACCGCCACCTTATATTTATGGATTTCTTGGCTAATTTCTCCGCAGGCATTTTACGTAACTAATGTTTAAGCTAAAAGATGAACTCTGTACCGTCTTCACCTTTGTTCTTGTAAAAATAATCCGAATACCGTTTAAAAAATTACTTTAAAAAGGTTGAAAGAGACAATTGTCAGGGGAACAGCTAAAACTGCAGCTCAAATGCAAGTCCAGAAATAGGAATGAGAAAGGTCAGTTTTCTAACTCTCGCGTTGAGTGTGCACAGTAACTCAAAATTCAGTAAATTTGACACTCAGTAATGTCAAAAGGTGTATAACCCTCATCATAACCAACGTTCAGACAGGTTGGGAACGAAAAAAGGACCCACGACCACAAAAATGCGGATCACAGATGCATTAGCTATCACTCCGTTACAGATAGTATAGCAGAGAAAATGTGGCATTCTCAGCAAAGATTCAATTCCGAAATTTCTACGTAAATACACGCAGGTATTACGAAAAAGAATTTTTATGGTGCTAATTGTATAGTTATCCATTGTGAACTTGAATTTTCAAAGACCTAAAGTTTTGTTCATGTTGAAAGAATTATGTCTTTTATTCCCGAGGTGAGGAATACTTCAGAAGAATCGGAGATCTTTTTGAAAACCGATTAATTATTTATCATAAATATTATTTCTTATACCTGCAGGGAAGTTTAGAAATAGACGGAGGAATGTGTTCATTATTTGAAAAATGAAATTGCATAAAGTGTAATAATAAACTGCATGTCAGCTTAAAAATAAGTGAATAACTCTACAGTACCTTTATTCGTGTCAACTTAAAAAAAGTGAATAACTATACAGTCCTTTTTTTTAAGGTTTCAAGTAAAAGGTTTCAAATAAGGACTAGGATATATATTCATCTTATTCTTCCTGCCCCTCAAAATCCAACCACTGCGGTCCTCGTCCCGAGGGGTGGGCAACAGGAAGTAGGGGACTCACTGCTTGGGTGATGTACGGTTGGGACTTGGTGTACCCCAGGACCGCTACGGCTGCCGAGAAGGCCCATCAGTAACCCCGAAAACTGGCAGAAGAGGCTCTGGTGTAATCTCTCGATTGGGTTCCTCCGGGAGGTGAGAGTATTCCTTCAAACGCCCAAAATATGAGCTTCTTCGGTGTTTGACTCCATTTATTTTTTGTTCTTCTTTTTCCTCCCTGAACACATGTCTGACGGGTAACATAGCGCGGGTGGTTGGAGAGGGAAGCGCAAGGGGTGACTGGGTAGCGCGGAACTCCCAGCCCCTTGTTACCATGTAGGACTGTGTTCGTATCCGCTGATAAAGGTCAGTCCCGGGGAGGAGCCATTGCATGAGATGTTACACTTCTGAAGATGATTGGGTCCCTCTATCTTTACACTGGGAGGTGTGACCCTAAGGTGAGCAAGGTCCAGGCCAGGACTCTCACCTAAGCCGGGATGGCGCCGAAGATGTGAGCACGCCATCGGAGACGTTTGCAATGGTGGAGGACATTACTGCAATGGCACGTCTTCTTAAATCTAAAAATGTGAAGGATATTGGAAAGGAAGTAGTAGAGCCCTGTGGTCCTCGCTACTTGGTGGTCAGCAGAACGGAGGACAAGAAATTTACCTCAGTGAACCCTTTCACCATCCAGAAGGGATTAGACAAGATAGCTGGTCCGGTAAAATCACGTACTCGATCTCGAAATGGCACGCTGCTGGTGGAAGCGCATTCCGTCTCCCAGGCAGCAGCGATCTTGAAGGTGAACATTTTAGGCAGTTATCCGGTGAGCGTTTCCGTACACAAGACCCTGAACTCCTCGCGCGGTGTGGTGAGAACCCGTGCGCTGGACGGAATGACCAACGAGGAGATCCAGCAGAAACTGAAGGACCAAGGGGTGACAGCTGTATATCATGCTCAGCGTAGAGAGCGAGGGGTATTGGTGCCTACCCGTACCCTATTCCTGACCTTTGGTCGGGTAGATCTCCCACAAAGGCTTAGGGCAGGGTATGAAGCCATCGAGGTACGGCCATATATTCCGAACCCCTTACGTTGCTACAGATGTCAGCGCTTCCACCACACTAAGGACTTCTGTAACGGTGCACCTACGTGTATGAATTGTGCGATGTCGCTGCACGAAGGTGAATGCACATCACCCGTGAAATGTGTGAACTGTGCTGGCGAACACCCTTCCAGCTTCAGAGATTGCCCATGATTCCGCGAGGAAAAAGCGATTCAAGAGATCCGGGTGAAAGAGAAGATATCCTTCTCGGAAGCCCGGAAACTCGCACGTACTCGCCTGCCCCCCGTTGCGATGTCCGGTACCTGTAGCTCAGTTGTAGCTTAGCCGGTCCCGCGACGGGAGATGGCAACTCAGACCAGCGATATCAGTGAGGCTAGTATTTCTGTCAGAATCCTTATTCAGTCAGTAGCTCCGAAGCCTGTCAAGACATCTGTACCTTCTACCTCGTCCAAAGCACCAGCAGGGAAAAAAAACACCTCCCAGGTCACCGGTCAGAGCATCTACCTCTACGAAGCCTGCTAAGTCAGTCGTGTACGAGGCACCACCCAAAACTTTTAAGTCCAGCTATCAACGGTCTGATTGTCTTAAGGATACGGGTCGTCCAGTGCGCGGAAAGAAAAGTCCTCGGGCATCAAGAAGTTCTACCTCTGAGGAGTCTTCCGAAGAGGTCTCGGATCGACGACCGTCATCTCCGTCGATCTCTGTTTCCAATCGGTTTGGGGGTCTCGAACGGAAGTTATCGATAGGGAAAGGGACCTCATCCGCTGAAGAAAAGGAACAAGAGGATACGGACCACACAGTCCGGATGGCTAGTAAAATTCGCCAGGATAAACCGGACGTAAAAGGTGTTAGCCCCACACCGAAGAAAAAGGGAAACTCATTCGGCCACCGTTGAAACCATAACGTTGCGTAACTATTACCATCTTATCCCATACCTCCAATGGCTATTCTTCAATGGAACATTCGCGGATTTCGAGCACATCGAGCGGACCCTGAATCGTTGCTCAATAAGCATAACCCATTAGTCGTGTGCTTACAAGAGACTAAGCTACGTCGCCAAGACACCTTTACACTCCGGCGGTACACTTCATTTAGGCATGACCTTGATCCAGAAGAGGGCATTTCAGCGCATGGAGGCACTATGGTGCTCGTCAGAGATGATACATATGTAGATATTATACCTTTACAGACTGCCATACAGTCGGTTGCTGTACGGATTGTTCTACCGACAGTGCAATTCGCCGTCTGCAGTGTCTATGTTCCACCATCTGCTGACCTCTCACTTAATGAGCTACAGGGGTTGGTCTCTCAGCTCCCCGCACCCTTTCTGTTGATAGACCTAAATGCCCACCAACATCTGTGGGGCTCAGCTCGAACCTGTGCGAGAGGCAAAGTTATTGCCGAATTCCTTGACAGCAGCAACCTGGTTCTCTTGAAAACCGGAGAACCTACGTTTCTATCTGATGCCTTCAACACCTTCTCGCATCTCGACTTGGCAGTTTGTTCACCTCAGCTAGCGGAACATTCGCTCAACCACCAATCCTCGCCGCCCTCCTGTTCCCTGGTGGACGACCGACTGCCGGAATGCTATTCGTGCTCGTAGGCGTGCTCTCAGGGTTTTACACTGGAGAACCTGATTGAGTATAAGAAAATGCGTGCCAGGTCTAGGTATATAATCAAGAATAGCAAACAGACAACTGGGAAAACATTTGTGTCCTTTTTCAACCGTCAAACACCCTCCTCTGTTGTATGGGATAAGATAAGGCGCGTGCCCGGCAAATCGACCCACATGCCGATCGCTGGTCTGAGAACTCCTGCAGGCTTCCTCGTGGAACCACTTGAAGTGGCTAATACCCTTGGCAGTGCTTTCGCCCACGTGTCTAGCACCGATAATTATGCACCTGAGTTTATCTCAATTAAGACTCAGGTAGAATCTCAAGGTTTCCTGTTCAGTTCCAGACACTTTGAAGATTATAACCGCATCTTCACCTTGGCAGAGTTAGAACACGCTCTCTCATCATCGCGACTGACAGCACCAGGACCGGACGGAATCCACGTTCAAATGTTGCATCTCTCACCTGAAGGTAAGGTATTCCTGCTTGAGGTCTATAACCGTGTTTGGGTTGATGCCACGTTTCCTGACAAGTGGCGAGAAGCCATCGTTATTCCTATATTAAAAGCGGGCAAGGACCGTCACCCCCCTTCTAGCCACCGTCCTATTTCTCTCACCAGTTGCGTCTGCAAGGTGATGGAACGCATGATAAATGGGCGGTTGGTATGGTGGCTGGAAACGCACAACCTACTGAATAACATCTAGTGCGGTTTTCGACGACGCCGTTCAACAGTGGATAATCTTGTGTCCATGTCGACACAGATTATGAACGCATTTCTTAAAAACTGTCAAACAGTCGGAATATATTTTGACCTCGAAAAGGCTTATGATACGTGTTGGCGGGCAGGGTTGCTACGTACTCTGCACACCTGGAATATACGTGGAAGCCTACCACTCTTCCTCCAGGAATTCTTGAAAGACCGCGTATTCCGAGTAAGTGTTGGCTCGGTTTTTTCGAACCTTTTTGTTCAAGAGAACGGTGTACCACAGTGATCGGTACTAAGTGTTACGTTGTTTGCTATTGCGGTTAATTCTATGTCTAAATATGTACCACCGGGGGTCACATCATGCCTATTTGTAGGCGACTTTGCCGTCTACTGTACATCTCAGCGCACTCCGTTTTTAGAGCGCCGTCTTCAGACCACCTTGGACAACCTTAAAGTTTGGAGTTTAAAATATGGCTTCCGATTTCCGCTGAGAAAACCGTCTGTGTTAACTTCTGGCGTCAGCATAGTGGACTACTTCCAAGGCTCCGGCTAGGCGCTCATCTACTATCTTTTGCAGTAGAGACGAGGTTCCTTGGATTGATATTTGATAGAAAACTTAGTTGGTCGTCGCATATAGCACAACTGAAAGCACGATGTGACCGATATTTAAATATGTTGCGGGTACTAAGTGGAAAATCGTGGGGAGCGGATTATACAGTGTTATTGCGACTTTATCGCCCACTCATCCGTTTCAAATTAGATTATGGTAGTATCGTTTACGGCTCAGCACGACCATCTGTGCTGAAGAGATTAGACACAGTCCATAATTGTAGCATACGTATAGCAGTTGGGGCATTTCCAACGAGCCGAGTTATAAGACTGTATGCTGAGTCTGCAGAACCTCCTCTGCAGTACAGGCGCAACATGTTATTGGCAAATTATGGCTGTGGACTTAATTGAATGCCCATACATCCAACGTTTAAGCCGTTTTAATACCTTAATGGACGTGCGTATAGGAACACTTCTATTAAACCAAAGCCACCTGGTTTTCGTTTCCGGGAGCTCGTTGGACATCTTGATACTGAAATGCCCAAGATGTATCCTAGTGGGAGAGGACATAACCTCCTTGGTTGTGCAGAGCGTCCCACGTTGATCTGGGCATTACAGATTATGATAAATCTACCATGTCAATGTCTAGTATCCGCACATGTTTTTTAGAATTTTTATCGCAATATGAGGACGATTTTGTAATTTATACTGATGGCTGCAAGAACTCAAATGGTGTTGGATGTGCTTACGTGTGTGGAACCGAACCGTATACATTCGGATTCTACACTAGTACTTCCATTTTTACTGCAGAGCTTAATGCAATATACCGGGACATTTTAGACGTACGTCGACGAATGTTGGGGGACTGATTAATCTTAAGTGATTCCCTCAGTGCACTTCAAAGCCTACGGCAGCTGTACAACTACCGCCCTATTGTGCAGCGTATACAGGATGCCCTCCAAGTTTTATACGCTTCTGGCGTAAACGTGGTATGTGCATGGATCCCTGGTCGCGTAGGCTTGCGGGGGAATGAAATGGCGGATTCGGCGGCCAAGACGGCTACCATGAAGCCCAGGGTTCGTGTACATGTGTGACATCAGAAGAATTTAGGGCCGTATTACGGAGAGCTGTGCAAACCTGCTGGCAAGAAGAGTGGTCCCCTCCCCGCAATAATAAACTTAGATCTGTCAAAGAACTTCCGATTCCCGGGGTTACCTCCTGTCGGTCATCTCTTCGTGATGAGGTGCCTTTGGCTCAGTTGCGTATTGGGCACTGCTTTTTTTACTCATAGTTTTCTTTTTAAAACGGAGCCTGCTCCACTCTGTTCGTTTTGCAATGAAGCGTTGTCTGTACGACACGTGCTGCTAGTGTTTTCACCTACCAGACCTTAGGACGTCTCTGCAGCTGCCGGTGAGCTTTGTAGAAATGCTAGCGGACGATAACGCAGTAGTAGAGAAGGTTTTTAGATTCTTTTCTAAATTAGATTTTAGGATTTAGCGAAGAGAATTTATGGCCTTTTAGATTATATTTCTATTGTTTGTATAGTTTTTTTACGTGTATGTATTTTTTGTAATTCTATTGACATATTTATAGTGTTTTAGGGGAATTTATATCTGGCTTTTGCCATGACCAGATTGTTTTAAGAAGGGCGCTGATGACCTCTGCAGATGAGCGCCCATACTCATCATCATTTATTCTCCCTTTGCATTAGTGTTAAATATTATTGCAGGAACGTGGTAAACATTTATTTATTTGCATGATCGTTAAAGAAACGTAAAAATGATGACCACAGTATCCTAAAGCTACAGTTAACAACATTAGAGCAGAGCAGCGTTAATACCCACTTTATGCTCCATACAGGTAACGTCAATTAAATCATTCCTAAAAATTGTGCACTGAATACGTTTGTGGCTAATGGCAGTAGATAAACTAGTAATATATACACGAGACTATTTCAAAAGGATGACATGAATTCAAAAGGCAAAAATAATAAACGTTTTTACCATTTTAAACTGTAATTTATTAAACATTTCTAACAGAAATTAATATTTTTGAAGTTATTAATTTAATTTCTTATATCTATTTTAAACTTTTAATCAAATTTTATACGGGAACTTTTAAGCCAATAAAATAAATCAAATGATTCTCATAAGAAAGGCTTTTGCTATGCAGCACTTATTCTCGGAAGCAGCAGGTCTGGGAATGTTTGTTTCTGGTCCTTCATGTGCTATATCCGTGTTACTGTTCCCTTTATCAGCTGTATCACTGGCACGGCGTTCTTTTGCTTCAATATTCATATTCTCGAAATAACATTAATCACGATTGCAATCTTCATCGACATCATCGTTGCTTTCTAGAACCACGTTTATAATTATACCTTGAATTGTCTCCTCCATTAAAACCATCTTGACGCTTAAAATCTTTCTCAGTTCTTTTAACGTGTCTGCATACTTCTATCCAATGATTTTGTGTAATTTGAGCTATGCAGCTTGTCATAGCCTTCAGATTACTCAAAGTAATCGATGATACATCTTTTGTTTAATTAAATTCCAGATAACTCTATAGGGTTATGGTCAAAGTGCTACGGAGGTAAGCGTAAAACTGTAATACCCCTTTGTTCCATTATTCTATCAATCCAATAAACAGCCTGTTTTAAAATTTAATTTTCACTATCTCTAGCTCATTTTTTGTCATTTGCGGAACATGTTTAAGTTTCTTTTGTGTTGGCCAATGAATAACCTGTGCTTTTCGAGATGAAGTGTTAGAGGCTTTATTTTCCTGTATGGTATGGCACAACAATGATTTCAGGTCGAACATTTTATATTAATTTCTCTTCTACTCACATTTTATAATTTTGATTGTTTATTTCATCATGGTAATTTGCTGATTTGGATTTTGAATTAGAAATCAATTCTGCTCCGTCAATAAATCCCATGGAGCCCCCTTCATGTACAACAATTGCTCTTTGACCAGCACCAGTATTAGTCAACACACCTGGTATTTCGTAATACCAGCCAGCACTTCTCGACGGCATAGTGAGTATGGACCCAAGACTCGTTTGTATAAACTCCTGGTTTACGTGTGCCTTTTACATTTTCACTAATGGCCCTTAAGTACTCTGCAAGTTTTGCAACAATTTGTGCTTACTCCATTAGCACAGATTGTTTGTTCTTGCATTTGCTACATTGGAATCCCATTTTTCTTAATATTTTTCTAAATGTTTCTTGGCCACCCTGAATATTGTTAGTGAAGTTCAGGAGTTTCCTCAAAGTAGGAATTTCCTTTTTTTGTTCATAGTACTCCAAAAATTTTCTACGCAAAACGCACTTATCAAACTCATCAAGAGATATGATTGTGCCTGATTTTTTATTTTTCCTCGAAGTTCTAACCTTAACCAAAGTTGTTGAAGCATTTTATGTTCATGATGGCTCTCCGACACGTTACCACTAATTTTGCTGCCATAACTGTTGCTTCCTCAAGGAGTAGGAGTAACCTTTTCTCCTTTATTTCTGGTCTACAGAACTGTATAGCTTTTCATCAGAATGGGATACTTTTCTTGGTTTTAACTTTGTAGATGCCACCGTATTTAAACCCTTCACAAGCACACGTCAGTGCGAGCACCGCAACTGCCACTATACTATTAGAATTTCAACTGCATAAGAAAATGTTCAAAGAAACACCGTGTTGAACTGCACTACATCTGTGCTTCACATTGGAAGTATCTCGGTTTGTTGATATTTGCGTTATCCGCACTTTACCTGCGGTATTCCGCCCACTTATGCCGTAACTGTTTAGTAACTCTTCTCTTCGAGGGTATTCATATCGTGGCCGACTAGTATCCCTTACAATCAAATAAAGTGATACCTTATTCTTATCCCAAATCTCTTATCAAAGTGTAATCATATCTGTTTGATCATCAAATCCCCGCAATCAAACGAAATCCTCAATGTATTTCCTTTCTGTTTAAAGAGCTTTGTAACATCCATTTATGCCAGAAATAATGTATTTTTCGCGGAATCAAGGACAGTCAGAGAAAATAGGGTTTCCTGTACATTGTGGGCCGTAAATGTGCGACGGATTTAAAAAATATGTGTAGTTGGAATGCATCAGTTATCTGCTATGTACAAGAGAAACTTCCTATTTGACAAAGCCAACAGCAATTTCTTCCAGCATGTCAGCATTTTAGGGCGTAGAGGGATAGAGGGATCTACTTTGATTAAGAGTATGAATGGCTGTTTTCCACATCTCATTATTTCTTATTTAAAAATAGTGTTAGATTCATATGACTTTCTCTATCCATTATTTATCTAGCTATGCTTACAAAAGCTCAGTATGATATTTTATTTTGAACGAGATATACCTTCTAGTGCATAAATAGGAATAATGAAATGCAATATGTTTAAGTCTAACCTTTTTCTATACGGTCGCTATATGATGGCTTTGAAATCGTCTTCTCTTTACACGATTAGCGAAAGAAGAAAAAAATGACTTCCCAAGTAAGAAAATTGCACACTAAACGCGTCAAAGTCTGCAACGCAACATTGGAATATGACTCCCTCGCACAGATTAATACCAGATTCTCAACTCCGTGTTAAAAACTGAAGACGCATAGGGCGGTCTTTCCTGAATCTTTAGACCCCGGCGACCTTGGCAACTACGGCTGGTAAGGCCGGTAATGTAGTAAGCTTCTATTCCGACCGAGCTATGGTGCATTCGCTTCCCCTTTCCTTCGGCTCCCGTTTTCACTGACTGATAGAATCCAACTTAATTCGAAATCACATCTCGCCACACATGAATAGTTTTCGCGCATTTCAGCTATCGCATATTAGCATAATACGTGTCAAATACGCTGAGCAAATATGCGGTAAACTATTCATCAGTGTGCGAGATGTGTCTTCGAAAGAAGTTGTCCAATTTGTGAAACAAATGTCAAGAATCCACTTGAACTTTTCCTGTTAAATATGAATAATTGACTTCCACAAAGCATTATATCTTTATTCCTGTTGCAAATTGATAATTTTGTCTTTAAAAACAATTGAAATTTTACAAACGAGAGAGTAAGATCAGTTAAGATGCTGTTGAGATTATACAAGACATCTGTATCCTCTTTCCCTCAAGCTTCTTAGTGTAATACTTAAAATTAAGATAACTTAACACTAAAATAATGATTCTGTAGATACAGGAAAACAGGTAAGGCTACCATAATGTTATATGTATCTTTAGACCCCGGGTGTTTCGCGAACCTTAATGGGTCTCCTGGTTTCCTATTTGAGTTAACAGGCCCTGCTCACTTGTTTGTCGCTCTCGTGATGCAGGCTTGATCCCGCACAACGCAGAAACATGTGTTGCAGCTGTTGACATAGCCTCCTCGAGTGAAGATGATGTTTTGCTATACAAGTGCATGAAATTGTGAAATAATGGAAGATGGCTTCATGATTTTAATGTTAAGTGCTCAACATAATCCTTATATCTTAGCACGTGATTTACTAAAAGGTCCTAAAAGTTAAGTCTATTATCGAATGTACCCCGAAATTTATAAATAATTTCTTCAGAATATTTTTTCATTACTAACCTTCAACTAGTGAGGTACTATAACAGTTACTTAACTGGTGAGGTGGGGACTATGTATACCTCAACATAAAAAATGATTTAAAGTGCTGAGATAAATACAAGTTATTAGTGGTACATAAAAGCAGTTTTTCTCATTTCTCTTCGGATTAATATAAAATTACAATAACATGGAGCGCTTTCGTTATGAAATTGAAAAATAAGTTCCTATCAACATTATTCTAATGGAAAAGTCACGCTTCCACTATTAATCATTTAATGAGACTAATTATAGGAATATCCAACAACTAACCATTATTATCTTACTAAGAAGGCAGTAATGAATCACATAAATGAGTATAGTTACACAACTTCAATATTTCATGAGTTTCCACAGCGCCTCATTCACAGCACTTTTCACACATAGGAACCTTACACAAAGCTCAGATCAGCACCTTACAGAGAGCAGGTGGCCTTTGTTCTTGCTATCACTTCGTCTTAAACTTATTGCACATCTCGCTAGCTTTCCTGAATCATTCTGGCGCTGTGCAAGAGGTACTGTCCTCCACAGGAGAGATAGTGTCCGAAGCCAGAGGCGCAGGGCGGTTGCCGAAGGTTCCCACACACTCCCTGGACGGGTTTATGTCATCCCATGTCAACACAGGTACAGATAATTCAAAAACATTCTGACGGCTTCAACTTTGGTGAATGAATCTTCTCGGTTTTAGTGTATAGAGCGAATAGGGCTCATGTTTTTTAACGATCTGCTCCTTGTGTAGCAGGCGTTCTCTGCCACAAACATACGCCGTCTTTGTACCACTGTGTAAGACAGCACATACCTTCCAGGGACCTTTTTGGCGTTGTTGGACTGTAGTGGCTTATTAACCCTAGCTTACCAGAAAATCTGTGCAACGTTACTTAGCAGCCGGGACTATCAGGCCCATTTTGTTTAAATCAAAACAAATTGACACTATTTCCGCGATTTATAGTATGGATCACCTTAGGGATACAAATACTTTATAATAAAGTTTACATTAAAAAATGTACAATTTATGCTTTTACCGATTGCCTTTTAACTATTCTTTAAAACATATGTAGCTTACTGCTCTTCTGCGCCATATGATTTAACAGTCTAATTCTTATTGTAATGGAAATTAATTGTTCTCTCACACTGGACGTGTGTGGGAGGCATCATGAAAGGATAGAGCCAGACTGAAGAATTCAATGCCATAACCGGAATTTGAACCACGGATCTTTTGTTCTTTTTACCGAGAAAAACATGAGTCAGATGCAGCATTTAATGGCACCTTGACACGTTGGCCACAGTAGCTCAGTGGTTTAAAGCGGCTGAAAGGACTCCAAAAGATCCGTGGTTCAAATCCCGCGATGGCATTGAATTCTTCAGTCTGGCTCTATCCTCTCATAGTGATTCCTAGACACCGCTAGCGTGAAAGAACAATTAATTTCCATTAACTGTACTTAATGGTGATCCGAACTATAAAACTCCAAACTTAAGGTACTTACAGCATAGTAAGTCGCCATTAAGGTAGTTGTCTCAGGTGTTTATGAGAACTCCTCAAAACACTGACACGGGTCAGTTGGAGAATTCAGTGTCATTTTGGCACGTTGGCTCTAGTATCTCAATGGTTTAGAGCGGCTGGACAGAGACAGGAAGATCCGTGGTTCAAATCCGGGTTTATAGCATTGAATTTTTCAGCCTGACTCTACGTTTCCACTATATAGCCTACACACGGCCAGTGTGAAACAATAATTAATTTCTATTAATTGATCTAACAGTGAATTACTATAAAGCCGGGGCCTTAAAGTACTTACATGTTGTAAGTCACCATTAAGGTAGTTGTCTCATGTGTTTATGAGAACTCCTAAGAGGTTTACCGGAAAATTACGAGTCAATTGCAGAATATAATGTCATATCGGCACGCTGGCGATAGTAGCTAAATGGTAGAGCGCCTGGACGGAAACCAGAAGATCCGTGGTTTAAATCCCGGCTATGGCATTGAATTCTTCAGTCTGACTCTACGTTTCCACAATTTAACCTACACACGGCCAGTGTGCAAGAAGGATTAATTTCTATTAATTGACACTAATAGTGGCTAACTATAAAGCCGGGCCTTAAAGTACTGACACATAGTAAGTCACCATTAAGGTAGCTGTCTCATGTGTTTATGAAGAGTCGTGTACCGACAGTCGCGGCAGACAGACGTGTTTCGTGCGCGCTGCTTCCGTGAGTGTTACAGTGTAACTGTGTTTAACTGTGGAATACGATATCTTCTAGTGAATTGTATTTTCACAATCAGTGCAAGCAGTGTTCTTCAACTAACGTGTACTAGTGCCCTTTGGGTACAGGTGTGTTTCTTTCTCTTTCTCTATTTTTTTTTCTTTCCTCACCTATTATGTCTCTCACGCCGGAAACTACCGGCCATCTAGTACGCTCAGCTATCGATATGGTTTATAATACCACTAGTGAATTTCCACAGTTACCAGTGCCTCTACAGCAAGCTCAACCAGTGTCTACGCAGCCAACCCAGGTTTCTCGCACCAATACTTTTAATCCTAATTCACCAGTGCGTCAATCACCCTTACGCCCGTCACAATTACATCTTACCACGTCAACTGCTGCTATAGTTACCGCTAAAACTACGAGTGACGTTATCATGCATGAGACTGCCCCATCTAACAGTTCACCTGCAACCAGCTCTAGTCGCGCTGCTACACATGCTGCTGCCACAGCTGGCCCGAGTAAACGTCGCTGTACAGCTCCCCCATCAGAACAAACAAGTGCCTCGCGCTATGCTTACACTGTTTCCACGCACAACCGCTACGCACTACTAGAAGACAACACAGCCATGGACGAGACAAGCAACTCCGAGACACCTAAGGAAAAAGTTCCACCAATTTGCTTGCGCAACATTGATAACTATCAACTTCTATTACAAGATCTAAAAAATAATGTTACCTCTGAATTTCACACAGAGCTTCGCGGGTCTATCCTTAAGGTTCATCCCTCTACTTCTGACGATTTCCGTAAACTTACTACATACTTCAGCTCCATACAACAGGAATACTACACTTACAGAAATCCGACAGATAAGCTTTTCTCGGTAATTATCCGAGACATCCCTCCTTCGCTCACTGATAAGGAAATCTATGACGAACTGTGCTTACAGAACTACCCAGTGCGGAAGGTCACTCGACTTATGAATCGGTCGAAACAACCCATTCCTCTCTGTGCGGTGGAATTGTTAAATAGCGATGATGGTAAAGCTATACTCAACCTAACTCGCCTGTTCTACAGTGTTGTTATGGTGGAATATCGCCGTCGTAACACTGACATACCGCAATGCACCCGCTGTCAGAATTACGGTCACACAAAGAACTATTGTCAGCTGACCCCGAGGTGTGTTCGCTGTCTAGAGAATCATCACTTCTCACAGTGCACTAAACCGAGAGATACTCCAGCTCAGTGTGTTCATTGTCATGAAAACCATCCAGCTAACTACCGAGGTTGTCGGCATTATTTAGAACTGAAATTCAGAACACAAAATAGCAACACAAGGCAACAGCCTGGGAATTCTCATCGCTCCCGTCCCCTACAACAATCAGACAATCCTGCACAGCAACCATTACAACCCTCAGCTGCATCACCAGTACCTCCAACTTCTTCACCAGCAACTTATGCCAGTGTAACTTCTGCTTCCTCAACGAGGCGTACTACTGCACAACAAGATCCCTCTGACTCTTCATCTCTCTCGGCTCTGCTAATTAGCCTGTTCACTCAACTTCTAAATTCTTTATCCACGTTCCTCACTCCTCTCTTACCGCAATTTACACAATGTTTCCAAAACGCTCTTCTAACTACTTTCCGAAATGGTGGCGTGTAATAGGCCATCTCTTTCATCACTCACTCTCCTGAACTGGAACGCTAATGGCATACGCACTAAACGTGCCTCCTTCGCTGCCTTTCTCAGCTTGCACAGTATAGATGCTGCCTGTATCACCGAGACTCATCTTCTCCCGAATGAACGTTTCTCCGTTCTAGGCTACAGGATTTATAGATTTGATCGGAATGCACCTTCCGCCTCTGGAGGAGTAGCTGTGCTAGTTAAACGTTCTCTGACTCATCATGAAATACTCCTACCTGTGATTCCCGGCTTTGAGGTAGTGGGCGTTAAAATCTCTCTTCGCGATAGCAACGATCTCGTCCTAATGAGTGCTTACAAGCCCCCAAATAGTAAGCTTAATACTCACTATTTCTCTTTCCTTTTCCCAGCAGAAAGCTGCACTCTCTTGCTAGGGGATTTGAACTCGAAGCACACTTCTTGGGGCTGTAGGGTCACAAACCCGAATGGACGACGTCTGTTTGACACTATTAATGCCACTGGTCTTCACATACTGGCTCCCACAGAACCAACTTACTATTCTGGTAACCCACAGGTAGCTCCTGACATTTTGGACATTGGGGTACATCGCAATATACGATTACCTGCATCGATTTCTGCACTGCCAGCGCTCGATTCCGATCACTGTCCAGTGTTGGTCACATTTAGCCTCAATCCAGATATTTTGCCACAAATCCCGCGACGCATCGATGGTTTTGTCAACTGGGACATCTTTCGCACACACCTGGATGCTGCACTCCACACATCCTATCAACTGGGTACTGCGGATGCCATAGACACTGCCGTCCACCATTTTACCTCTGCCCTCTCTTCCAGTGTACGATCCTCTACTATCCGCAGTCCTCAACCTCGTCATTTCCCCTCCTTGCCTATCCATATTACTCAAGTCATCCAAGAGAAACATCGCATCCGTCGACTGTGGCAACGTCAGCGTCTACCCTGGCTGCGCCAAAGATTAAATAGTCTCATTCGACAAGTACGGACCGCACTAGAGCAACACCGATTTCAGGAGTACCAGCGACAATTAGCCACTATCCGTCCCGGAGATCATACCTTATGGAACATCACTAAGAGGATTCTCCGAGAGCCGACAGTGATTCCACCTCTTCAGGTTGATGGGACCCTTTTGAGTGACTCTGCTGCCAAGTGTGACGCTCTAGCTACTCACTACGAGCGTACGTTCACGCCTAACACCTGTCTTGACTCTAATATTCCCTCTTCCGTGGACAGGGAACTCCTTCAGTACCAACTTCGTCCTACAGCGCACAACAGAATTTCGTTCACTACTCCACGTGAATTGTCCCGCTTTATCCATCGTCTTCCCGTTAAAAAGTCTCCCGGTCATGACCTTATCCCTAACGTTGTGCTGAAGAATTTGACAAACAAAGCCCTAGCTTATTTATCATCAATCTTCAATGCTGCTCTGCGCATTGGTCATTTTCCATCTACATGGAAACATGCGGAAATTATAGTCTTCCACAAGCCCAACAAGCCAAAAAATCTTCCCTCAAGTTACAGACCAATCAGCTTATTACCTACACTTTCTAAGCTTTTTGAAAAGATTATTCATCAACGTATTTCTCATTTTTTGATTCATAATCAGATAATTCCGTCTTTTCAGTTTGGCTTTCGCCCGAAGCATGCTACCACTCACCAATTGCTCAGAATCACGCAGTCTATTATTCAAGGTTTCGAAAACAGGCAATACACCGTAGCAGCATTCCTAGATATCGCACAGGCATTCGACAAGGTGTGGCACAGTGGACTACTACTTAAAGCATATCGCATTGGTCTCCCTTATTATCTGATACAAATCATAGCAAGTTTTCTCACCAATAGAACCTTTGTGGTGCGCATTGCTGGTTTCACATCCACCTGACGGCCTATTTTAGCAGGTGTACCTCAAGGTTCAGTAATTGCACCACTCCTCTTTAATATATTCACTTATGATCTTCCTGATATAGCTCCAGTTTGTACGGCGTTATACGCAGATGATACTGCTCTCTATTATTCTCACGCCAATGTTCTTCATGCCATTCAGAAACTGCAAATTGCCCTAGATCAATTAGCTCATTGGTTCTCTCACTGGCGCATTTCCCTCAATACTAACAAGACAGAGGTTAAGATCTTCTCTTTACGACCTTATAGGGATCCTCCTTCACTACGGCTGCTGGGGGAACCGCTCTCATGGTTACCAAGCAATGTGCCAGTGAAATACCTTGGGGTGTTACTGGACACTCGACTTACTTGGAACGCCCACATCTGTCGGTCTGTTACGCTTGCGTTTGCCCGGCTATCAAAACTGTACCCTCTACTCAACAGGCGCACTTCACTTGGTTATGAATCCTCCCTGCTTCTTTACACATCTCTAGTCCGTCCCATTTTTACCTATGCAGCTCCAGTCTGGGGTGGCACCAGTAAGACTAATCTCCGCCGACTGCAGGTACTACAAAACAGGGTGCTTCGCACAGTTACAAACGCTCCATGGTTCATCCGAAACCAGCAGCTGCAAAATGAGTTTGGTCTTCTACCCGTTCACCAATACATCCGACGCCTGGCACGTCCATTCTTTTACAAACTCCAGGAGGTCCCTGGAGCTGTTACCTACCGTCTCGGCTGTCGCACTCGTCAGCCAACTCGCCTGAAGCGCAGACTGCCCCAAGATCTTCTCCTGAGTGACGTCTCCAGCACAGATGACTCAGACACGTGATTAATACCATCAGACTTTAAGTTCTCAATTGTGTTACAGTTATCCTCCCTATTTAGTTAGAGGAGTCGTTCATGGCTACCTCCATTGTTATGTGTCCTGTTCCTATATATCGTATACCAAACATCTGCAAAGCATAATTGCTGATCGATGGATAAAATAAATAAAAAAAAATGTGTGTATGACGACACATAGTGGTTTACCTTGAAAATAAGAGTCAGTTGAAGAATTTAATGTCACATCGGGACGTTGGCCATGGTAGCACAATGGTAGAGCGCCTGTACGGAAACCAGAAGATCCGTGGTTCAAATTCCGGCTACGGCATTAAATTTTTCAGTCTGACTCTACGATTTCACAATTTAGCCTACACACGGCTTGTGTGAAAGAGTAATTAATTTCTATTAATTGACCTAATGGTGCTTAATTATAAAGCCCGTGCCTTAAATTACGTACATGTTGTAGGTCACCATTTAGGTGGTTGTTTCATGTGTTTATGAGAACTCCTAAGTGGTTTACCGGGAAAATACGAGACAGTTGGAGAATTTATTGTCATATCGGCAAGTTGATCATAGGAGCTCAATGGTAGAGCGCCTGAACGGAAATCAGAAGATCCGTGGTACAAGCCCCGGCTATGGCATTGAATTCTTCAGTCTGACTCTACGTTTCCACAATTTAGCCTACAAATGGCCAGTTTGAAAGAATGATTAATATCTATTCATTGACCTAATAGTGGTTAACTATAAAGCCCGGGCCTTAGAGTACTTACATGTTGTAAGTCAGCATTAAGGTAGTTGTCTCATGTTGTTATGAGAACTCGTATGCTGTTTACCTTGAAAATAAGAGTCAGTTGAGGAATTTAATGTCATATCGGCACGTAGTAGCTCAAAGTTAGTGCACCTGGATGGAAACCAGGAGATCCGTGGTTCAAATTCCGGCTACAGCATTGAACTTTTCAATCTGACTCTACGTTTTCACAATTTCGCCTACACACGGCCAGTGAGAAAGAATAACTAATTTCTATTAATTGACCTAATAATGGTTAACTATAAAGCCTGGGCCTTAAAGTACTTACATGTTGTAAGTCACCATTAAGGTAGTTGTTTAATGTATCTATGTGAACTCCTAAGTAGTTTACCGGGAAAATACGAGTCTGTTGGAGAATTTATTGTCATATCGGCAAGTTGGCCATAGTAGCTCAATGGTAGAGCTACAGCAGAATATCCGTGGATCAAATTCCGGCTACGGCATTGAATTTTTCAATCTGAGTCTACGTTTCCACAATTTGGCCTAAACACGGCCAGTGTGAAAAAAAAATTGATTTCTATTATTTGACCTGTTAGTGGTTAACTATAAAGCCCGGGCCTTAGGGTGCTTGCATGTTGTAGGTCACTATTAGGGTAGTTGTTTCTTGTGTTTATGTGAACTCCTAAGTGGTAACCGGGAGAATACGAGTCAGTTGGAGAATTTAATGTCATATCGGCACGTTGGCCATAGTAGCTCAATGGTTTTGCGCCTGGACGGAAAAAACAAGATCCGTGGTTCAAACCTCGGCTATGATATTGAATTTTTCAGTCTGGCTCTACGATTCCACACTTAAGCCTAAACACGGCCAGTGTGAATGAATGATTAATTTCTATTAATTAACACTAATAGGGGTTAACTATAAAGCCGGGCCTTAAAGTACTGACACATAGTAAGTCACCATTGAGGTAGCTGTCTATGCGTTTATGGGGACTCATAAGTGGTTTATCTTGAAAATAAGAGTCAGTTGAACAATTTAATGCCATATTGGCACGTTGGCCATTGTAGCACAATAATAGAGCGCCTGTACGGAATCCAGAAGATCCGTGGTTCAAATTCCGGCTACGGCATTGAATTTTTCGGTCTGACTCTACGTTTTCACAATTTCGCCTACACACGGCCAGTTTGAAAGAATTATTAATTTCCATTAATTGACCTAATAGTAATTAACTATAAAGCCCGGGCCTTAAAGTTCTTACATGTTGTAAGACACTATTAAGGTAGTTGTCTCGTGTGTTTTTGAGAACTCGTAAGTAGTTTACCGGGAAATTACGAGGGAGAATTTAATGTCATATCGACACGTTGGCGGTAGTAGCTCAATGGTAGAGCGCCTGGACGGAAACCGGAAGATCCGTGGATCAAATCCCGGTTATTGCATTGAATTTTTCAGTCTGACTCTACGTTTCCACAATTTGGCCTACACACGGCCAGTGTGAATGAGAAATTTAATTTCTATTATTTGTCCTATTGTTGGTTAACTATGAAGCCCGGGCCTTAGGGTACTTGCATGTTGTAGGTCACTATTAGGGTAGTTGTCTCTTGTGTTTATGTGAACTCCTAAGTGGTTTACCGGGAAATTACGAGTCACTTGGAGAATTTAATGTCAAATCGGCACGTTGGCGATAGCAGCTGAATGGTTTTGCGCCTGGACGGTAAACAGGAGATCCGTGGTTCAAAACTCGGCTATGACATTGAATTTTTAAGTCTGACTCTACGTTTCCACAATTTAGCCTACACACTGTCAGTGTGAAAGAAGGATTAATTTCTATTAATTAACACTAATAGTGGTTAACTATAAAGCCGGGCCTTAAAGTACTGACACATAGTCACCATTAAGGTAGCTGTCTCGGTTGTTTTTGAGGACACATAGTGCTTTACCTTGAAAATAAGAGTCAGTTGAAGTATTTAATGTCATATCGGGACGTTGGCCATGTTAGCACAATGGTAGAGCGCCTGTACGGAAACCAGAAGATCCGTGGTTCAAATTCCGGCAACGGCATTGAATTCTTCAGTCTAACTCTACGTTTCCACAATTTAGCCTACAAATGGCCAGTTTGAAAGAATTATTAATATCTATTCATTGACCTAATAGTGGTTAACTATTAAGCCCGGGCCTTAGAGTACTTAAATGTTGTAAGTCAGCATTAAGGTAGTTGTCTCATGTTGTTATGAGAACTCGTATGTTGTTTACCTTGAAAATAAGAGTCAGTTGAGGAATTTAATGTCATATCGGCACGTAGTAGCTAAATGTTAGTGCACCTGGATGGAAACCAGCAGATCCGTGGTTCAAATTCCGGCTACAGCATTGAATTTTTCAGTCTGACTCTACGTTTTCACAATTTCGCCTACACACGGCCAGTGTGAAGGAATAATTAATTTCTATTAATTGACCTAATAATGGTTAACTATAAAGCCTGGGCCTTAAAGTACTTACATGTTGTAAGTCACCATTAAGGTAGTTGTTTCATGTATTTATGAGAACTCCTAAGTAGTTTACCGGGAAAATACGAGTCTGTTGGAGAATTTATTGTCATATCGGCTAGCTGGCCATAGTAGCTCAATGGTAGAGCGCTTGAACGGAAGTCAGAAGATCCGTGGTACAAATCCCGGCTATGGCATTGAATTTTTCAATCTGAGTCTACGTTTCCACAATTTGGCCTAAACACGGCCAGTGTGAAAAAAAATTTGATTTCTATTATTTGACCTGTTAGTGGTTAACTATAAAGCCCGGGCCTTAGAGTACTTACATGTTGTAAGTCACCATTGGGGTAGTTGTCTCTTGTGTTTATGTGAACTCCTAAGTGGTTACCGGGAAATTACGAGTCTGTTGGAAAATTTAATGTAACATCGGCACTTTGGCCATAGTAGATCGATGGTTTAGCGCCTGGACGGAAACCAGAAGAACCGTGGTTCAAAACCCGGCTATGGCATTGAATTTTTCATTCTGT
The DNA here is from genome assembly GCA_030765055.1 of Mantis religiosa. Lineage (NCBI taxonomy): Eukaryota > Metazoa > Arthropoda > Insecta > Mantodea > Mantidae > Mantis > Mantis religiosa. Next base: position 170,036,942 of record CM060949.1, on the reverse strand, counting down.
CTCTACGTTTCCACAATTTAGCCTACACACGGCCAGTGTGAAAGAATGATTAATTTCTATTAATTAACCTAATAGTGGTTAACTATAAGGCCCGGGCCTTAATGTACTGACACATTGTAAGTCACCATTTAGGTAGTTGCCTCATGTGCTTAAGAGAGCTCCTTAGTGGTTTACCGGGAAATTACGAGTCAGTTGGAGAATTTAATGTCATTTTGGCACGTTGGCGATAGTACCTCAATGGTAGAGCGCCTGGATGGAAAACAGAAGATCCGAGGTTCAAATCCCGGCTATGACATTGAATTTTTCAGTCTGACTCTTCGTTTCCACAATTTAGCCTAAACACGGCCAGTGTGAAAGAATGATTAATTTCTATTAATTAACCTAATAGTGGTTAACTATAAGGCCCGGGCCTTAATATACTGACACATTGTAAGTCACCATTTAGGTAGTTGCCTCATGTGCTTAAGAGAGCTGCTTAGTGGTTTACCGGGAAATTACGAGTCAGTTGGAGAATTTAATGTCATTTTGGCACGTTGGCGATAGTACCTCAATGGTAGAGCGCCTGGACGGAAAACAGAAGATTCGACGTTCAAATCCCGGCTATGACATTGAATTTTTCAGTCTGTCTCTACGTTTCCACAATTTAGCCTACACACGGCCAGTGTGAAAGAATGATTAATTTCTATTAATTGACACTAATAGTGGTTAACTATAATGCCCGGGCCTTAAAGTACGTACATGTTGTAAGTCACCATTAAGGTAGTTGTTTCATGAGTTTATCTGAACTCATAAGTTGTTTACCGGGAAAATACGAGTCGTTTGAACAATTTATTGTCATATCGGCAAGTTGGCCATAATAGCTCAATAATAGAGCACCTGAAGGAAATCAGAAGATCCGTGTTTCAAATCCCGGCTATGGCATTGAATTTTTAAGTCTGACTCTACGTCTCCAAACTGTGCCCTTCACACGGCCAGTGTGAAAAAAAAATTAGTTTCTATTATTTGACCTATGGTGGTTAACTATAAAGCCCGGGCCTTAGGGTACTTGCATGTTGTAGGCCACTTTAGGGTAGTCGTCTCTTGTGTTTATGTGAACTCCTAAGTGGTAACCTGGAAAATACGAGTCAGTTGGAGAATTTAATGTCATATCGGCACGTTGGCCATAGTAGCTCAATGGTTTTGCGCCTGGACGGAAAACAGAAGATCCGTGGTTCAAATTCCGGCTACGGCATTGAATTTTTCAGTCTGACTCTACGTTTCCACAATTTAGCCTACACACGGCCAGTGTGAAAGAACAATTAGTTTCCAACTTGAAAATTGTTTAACATTGGTTTCATACGAGGTGTACGCTATTTTTCTTGTCCAGATTTATTGAACCCTATTTTACACATTGGTATATTAGGGTTAGAGTTGATATATAACCCTAATACTGTACTCAATTGAAATGTTGTTTATTTGGGTTTGATAGGAGTTGCAAAATGTTTATCCTAAGTTACATAATAGAAACGTGCTTTTAATATAATTTTTATTTGGCGATGGTAGACTTGGAAAATGTTTATCGGAGGGGTGTGATATTGATATAGGTTTTATTTGTGATTGGTAGCAGCATAAAAGTTCTAAAAATTAGTTTTATACGATGTGTATGATATGAACCTGGGTTTGATGAGCTGGAAAACGTTTAACATATAGGAGGTGTGTGACATCGATACTAGCTTTATTTACGGTTGGTAAGAGTTGGACGCACCCAGGGAGCGGTGTCCAGTACCTCCAACGTTAGGGTGATAGCGATGGTAACGGTGAGACGAGTAGACCTACAGTTTATACCGTGGCCATCGAATCTCGTTGGGCATTAAGGGACACTTCACATGAGCTAGACAGAAGTAAAGGCGCGGATAGAGCTGACTTAAAATCGACACCCCAGAGCCGGAAATCAAACTCGGACCCTCAGCACGAAAGTTGCGAACGCAACCACTGCGCTACCTCGCACCCCTGGTTTATTCTGGTAATGCAACAAATAAGCTTGTGTAGCATGTATACGGGCTTCTGATATCGCTTTGTAAACTCTGGAAGTCCTTTTGCTGTTTGACATGATTTGGATATTGAAGGCAAGTATGAGAGAGGTGTTGGGGATATAGGTAGCAGTGACGAACAGAATGCTGGCTTCCTTCCGTGAATAATAAACTTTGTGAAGTGGTAAAACTAAGTAGAACACAAATAAACATATTTTCTGGTGTACAATTAACCTCTGACATCCAACCAAGTGATATTTTAATAAAAAAGTTATTGCGGTCTTAGTGTCTCTCATTGTAACTGAAACAAATGTAAATGTGAGTAGGATGACAGAAGCCCCGACCTCTAAAAGAAATTTAGAGCTTAAGAGCAGAATTCGAAGTGGACAGTGTAAATGTCATTTGTAAGCCTACATTAGACGTATACTGATCGACTGATGGCATGCTAGCTACTCCATTGTTTGGGAAATAACGGGTCAAATTTGGGTGGTGTGGATAGGTAATTAATGGCCACCCCTGTTTACGAAAAACAGTTAAATGGTAAAAAAAATTATTTTTATGCCTGCTGAATGTAACCATACCCAATTGTTTAGTAATTGATGGGAGACAATGACCTACCGGTACTTGCGCGTATCCATAGCTCGTAACCGAATTGAATACTATAATATTCAGAGGCCTCTTTCTAGGAAGTCCACCACTACAGCCGCCCCCCATACTTGAGACAAAACGCTTTCCTAAAAAGATACCACCTACAACTAAACAAGTTGCGACCATTTCGAAAATGTCTAAAATGTCGCGAAAAGGAAATTCGCATGTAGACCAATATTATTTTATGTGAATCTGAAGATGTGCCCTTGTGTGTTTATCCAGGTTTTGAGGTGTACCATTCAAAAATAAACCTTTAAGAGTATATCGAGATTTAACTGTATTGGAACACCACAGTGAAGCGAAAAATTATTAATTTTTAGATGAGTCGTATTTATTACACATCTGCTTCACTTTCGTACCTATTTTGAGGACATGTTTCGCAAATCATCGTTTGCATCTACGGCTCTTATGCGACTAAAGCTTGAACCAGCGAGGTGGGTAATTCTGGGTTTGCTGCTGCCATCTGTTGATTTAGTGATGAACTTAAATATGGGATTCTCTTCTGGCGGGATTTCAAAGTTCATAAGTTGGTTTTTATGTTTTTCTATGTATATGCTCTCCCATATGACGAGTTCACTATGTTTTTGTACGTATTTTAGTAATTCTGTGCTATCTTCAATTTCATGATTTTCAGACCAGAAAAATGAGCTGCTATTGCGGACTTAACAATATTTTTGTATCTTAAGTGCCTGAAGTGTTCTTTCTTTCTAGTGCCTATGTTTCTTTTTGTTCTCCCTATGTAAATTTTTTCACAGTCTTTACACTTAATCTTGTAAATGCCTGACTTTTCCTCTGTTTTTTTCTTATCAGTATTATTACTGTGAAGTAGGTTTTTAATGTTGTAATTGTTTTCTTGTTTTCATCCCTTATAGTACTAATTTAAATGTACTGTAAAATAAGCAGATTAAACTAGTTGGCGTTAAGTAAGCATTAAACGCTGGACGACTATACACTGACTGTTGACAACAATTGAAATCCTTCACCTGAAGCCTTCGCCTCAAAAATTTCGGTAAGGGATAGAGACAAAATAAATATTCACATTGTACATTCTATGTTTGCTACGTACAGTTTAATGTTTCTTTAATTTCTTCTTCACAGGTTCCTAGCCACGTGCAAGTCATTCCCATATCTTGCATGGAACTACTATGCAATCATTTTTCACTATTTTCTGATTGGTGGATTTATTAGTTCTACAGAAACTCAAATGTAGAAGCTTCGAGTTTGCGTTTGCGTCTGTGAAATGAGTTTCCGTTAACATTTGCTTTTCCTTATGAGTGGCCCTCATTAAATTAGCTGGTCACAGGCTTCTACGTTTACGCTGCATTTGCGTTTACCTTTCATTGTGAATGACCTTTGGTACCAAAGTGAGTAGTCATGAAATAACAGACATAACTTCCTTAAACGTTCCTTCACACACATACACCCATATTAACCCTTTCAACTAGTCTAAATAAGATATACAATATAACAAATGTAAATGTACTTTACAGATGTACGATGTAACAATATAACAAATGTAGACATATCTTCATAGTAATTAACTTTAGTGTGTAACATAGTGTTGTTCCAGGGTTTGAAATGCTATACCTCCATTTACTGAAAAAGATTACGCTAGTGTACATACAGCATAACAATATTTTGATATGTGGTAAACTATTCATTATTACATATTGTAGTTTAGTACGATATTAAAACTACTCAGGAAGTGAGAGGAAAGTACGATATTAAAACTACTCAGGAAGTGAGACAAACTAGGACTTCAAAGGATGTTTGATGTAGCCATCAGGGAGAGTTTGAGCGTCCGTAATATCTACTACCTTAAGAACTGGTAGTGTCATACAAAGTTGTCCTTTGTTCTGCGACCACAGCGTGCTTTAAAGCGAAGGGTGTGGGAAACCACCACACCTCCCTTCCTTCATAAAGTTCTTTTTCGACTGGAGTGTTAATTATGATCATGGGTCTCGTAGGAGTGAGCCTAAAGCGAAATGCATTTAATGCATTTTTTCCTTCCACTGCCATCACAAAGAGACTTTTATTCTTCACGCTTATTCCCCCACAAAGCACCACAGATTAAAGAGGTAAAACATTGCGTCTATTGTTTTCTTTCCTTAGCTTTCGCAATATTTCCTTCCTATTACCATTTCCTTCTTTCTCTGTTTCTTCTTTCATACTTTACTATTTGTAATATTTAATTAGTTTTCCTGCTTTCACTGCTTTAAATTTTAGGGATCACTTTCTTGTAATGCTCTGCGATGGTTTTCTGATATAAAAATGCGCATTTTCTTTTGCCATGTTCACCTTTTTGAAACAAAAATCAAAGTTTACTTTTTTATCATTTCCACATGCTAAAATCAATACATACTGTAGAACAGCAAGTTAGAAGAACCATGTGAATAAGATATTAATAAACATAGTATTGAAGAAAAATCTAATTATTGTGAGTGTAGGTATCACAATTATCACAGGCTTTCTTAAAGCTCCGTTTCACTTGTAAATAAAATATGTGTAGAAATACACGTAGGCAGAGTTATGAAAACTGGAAAGCCAGTAAAAGTATGAAAATTTAATAATGTGACTTTGTGGGTTCGTAAAAATAAAAAAGTTCAATTACACCACTCAAAAATGTTCTTTATTTCCAACTTATTCCAATGTCACAATTACAATTTCGTAATGTACACAATTACACCTAGCCAGTTCGCCTTTCCACGTACACTCGGCGCGCCTTACCTACTGCTCGCAACGACTCACTCAACACAACTGACCGTCGCCTCGCTTGTATTGATCGGCGGCCCGAGATTTCCTTTTATGGAGGGGAACAATATTCTCGAAGCTTCGCCCTCCAGCAGGAGGAGGGGGAAACGAAGACTCGGCTACCCCTGCGGTCTCCCCTCCGTCCACCGGCCTTCATTTATTGATCGGCATCGTAAGTTTGCCGCTTGGGTAACACTGCTCCCTCCTAAAGCCTGGTCGTCCCGAACAGCACAATCGTAGCGGGCCAGGCGATCCAGGTGTACCACCAACATCTTTCCTCGGGGCCCCTTCTGGATGCGGTAGACCACGTCGTTAATCCTCTTCACCACACGGTACGGTCCTTGCCATGGCTGCTGAAGCTTTGGGCAGCGTCCCTTGGTCCGGGTAGGGCGGTACAACCAGAACAGGTCTCCTTGCTGGAACCCTTGGCTTTTGGCACGGTCCTTGCCATGGCTGCTGAAGCTTTGGGCAGCGTCCCTTGGTCCGGGTAGGGCGGTACAACCAGAACAGGTCTCCTTGCTGGAACCCTTGGCTTTTGGCTTTCCGGTCGTAACGGGTTTTCATGTGGTCGCTCGGTTTCTGGATGTTCTGACGAGCCATCTCGTGCACTGTCGTGGAGGTGATCCACCAGGTTCTCCACATACTCTGTCGCTGGCTGTTTCACCTCCGTAGGGCTTCCAAAAGCCAGGTCACTGGGGAGGCGTAACTCTCGGCCGAACATTTAGCTGGCTGTCGTGATCCCCGTGGTGTCGTGTGTTGACGAGCGGTAGGCCAGCAAGAACAGTGGCACCTTGACGTCCCAGTCTCGCTGATGGCTGGCCACGACCTTCCTCAAGTGTTCCTCTAAGGTCTTCATGTACCTCTCGACCATGCCATCCGACTGGGAATGTAGAGGTGTTGTGCGGGTCTTGTTAACCCCAAGTCTGACTAGTGCCTCCTTTATCTGGTTGGACTCAAAATTGGTGCATTAGTCACTGTGCAGCTCTAATGGTACCCCAAAGCGGCAAAGCACTTGCTCCACGAGGGAGTCTGTGATTGTCCTTGCCTCTTGGTTCGGGATGGCATACACCTCCGGCCACTTAGTGAAGTAGTCCACGACCACCATCAGGTACTTGTTGCCTCAGTCGGATATTGGGAACTGTCCAGCAATGTCAACGGCGATCCGTTCGAATGGTGCACCGACGTTGTACTGTTGCATGCGACCCCGGCACCTAGTGTTGGGGCTGCGACTCGCCGCGCACACGTGACATTGACGGCACCATCCCTCAGCGTCTGCTCGGAGCCTCAGCCAGTAGTAACGCTGCCGTAGTTTGTCAATCGTCCGGTTCGCTCCCAGGTGTCCTCCTGAAGTACCGACGTGCACTTCTTCCAAGACTTCCGGGACCTTACTCCGGGGAAGTACCAACTGCTCTCTCTGCGTCTTCCCATCGGGTGATTCCCATACCAGGAACAGCACACCCTCTCTGGTCTTCAACGAGTCCCATTGGGGCCAGTAGGACTTGTAGGTGGCGCTCCTCGGTGCGAGGTCCGCCCAGGTTGTTCTCGTCCCTGCCTCCACTTCCCTCAAGAGTGGCCCCAAGTCTGCGTCCGCCAGCTGCTCCCTCCTCAGGCCTGTGCTATCCCAGCCATCCGCAGGCACTACTCGAACTGTTGCGGCTCGCTCCTTCTCCTCCACTCTTGTGCATTGGCCGCACTCTTCTAGACAGGGTCTTCCGGACATAGCGTCTGCGTTACCATGGCTCATCCCTCTGCGATGTTCCGAGGTGAAGTCATACTCCTGCAGCCTGTGGACCCAACGTGATGTCTGGCCTACCAGTGGCGCCGTCACCATCACCTCGCTCCTCGCGGGCACAACCACGTCTTCGTTCAAGATGACCCTACCGATTCCAAGGCGCTCTTCAGGTTCACGGAATATAGCCTCTTCTTCGTTAGCCGCAGGACCTTCCTGCCGACGTCGACCGTCACCTCGTGGCTCCTGAGGGCATCCAGTCCCAGAATCACCTCTTTAGCCACCTTCGCGACGGACACCCACAGACGCACGGCACTCCGTCCCAAGGTCAGCTCCAGCAGGGCCTCCTTCTACACAGGCAAGGTGTCGCCCGATGCCAACACAAGCTGGTTTAGGCGGCTCGGCTTCCTCGTCGGCAAACCCTTCGCCAGGTCAGGTCTGATGATGTTCACGGCCGCCCAGGTGTCCATCAGCACGCGGCACGGCTTTCCTCTTATCCAGCCGTCCGCGATGAGGCTGTTATCCATCCGTCGGCTGACGGCGCGGAGTGTCACTCGAAGGGATGGTGGTGATGGCGCCGACGTACCCCTCTCCACGCCGGGCCTTACTCGTTCTTCCGGCTGCCCTTCCTGGTGTGGGCAGTCCCTCTGCAGATGTTTGGGCTGTCCACAGCCCCAACACAGTCCACTAGGTGTTCGCCGCCGTCCCTCGGCTGGTCTTCTGTCTCCGGCGTAGCGCACACTCCTCGTTCTCGACGACGGGATAGCTGTTACCTTGGCCGCCTCCATCCTTAATGCTGCCGTTAGCGGCTCGTGGATTGTTTTATAATCGCCGAGCATTAGGCGCTGACGAATCTCCGTGTCTCGTACCCCGTCAACGAATGTGTAAGCAGCTTCCCGGAACAGGAACTCTGGTGGGAGGTCGACTAGGGCATTGCTAGCCAGTTGTTCAACTGCCAGGGCGAACTCCTGCAGCGTCTCCCCTGGCTGCTGTGACCTTGCCTTTAGCTGGCTGCGGTACGCTGCGGCTAAGCGGTGGTTTCCGAAACGATTCTCCAAAGCCTCCCAAATGTCCTTGGGCGCCGCCGTTGTCTGCACCGCGTTTAGGACTTCCGCGGCCCGTCCCTGGATGCTGGCTATTAACTGTGTGGCCTCCTCCTCTGGCGACCATTTGTTGTGCTTGGCCACTGCATTGAATTGGCGGCGGAAGACCTCAAAAGTTGACGCGCCGTCATATTTCGGAGGTTTGACGCGCGCCGATGCTGTGTCGTGTCCCGGTGAGTCGACCTTCAAATCCTTCAACTTCATGCCGACGACTTCCCCCACCATGGCGCTCAGGGACTTGAAGCTATTGTCGGTCTTTCCTTCCAGCTTATTAACGCGGCTTGACAGGTCTTCGACGTGCTCGCCTAACTCTGTGACGTCCTCTTTTACGCCGGTCAGCTGCTCTTTGACCTTCACGGCATGGGGCTCGTTTGCCGCTTTCATCTCCGTGGTCAATTCGGTCATCTTCGCGGTAAGGTTGTTATTTGCCGTCTCCGTCTTTGCTGTTAGTTCCGCCTTCATTTCTTCCATTTTCTCGGTGATGTTGTCATTAGCCGTCTTCCTTTGTTTCAGTTACGCGGCCAGGTTGTTATTTGCCGCCTCCGTCTTCGCTGTTAATTCGCTCATCTTTTACAAAAGCTTTTCCAATGCCGATTCCATGGCCGTTATCCCAGTTCCTGACGTCAGTTGTGACTTTGTGGGTTCGTAAAATTAGAAAGTTCAATTACACCGCTCAAAAATGTTCTTTATTTTCACCTTATACCAATTTCACAATTACAATTTCATAATGTACACAATTACAGCTAAGCCAGTTCGTCTTTCCACGTACACTTTGCGCGCCTTACCTACTGCTCGCCACGACTCACTCAACACAACTGACCGTCCCCTGGCTTGTATTGATCGGCGGTGCGAATTCTCTCGAGATTTCCTTTTATGCAGGGGGAAAACATTCTCGAAGCCTCGCCCTCCTTCGGGCAGCAGGAGGGGGGGAAACGAAGACTCAGCTACCCCTGCCATCTCTCCTCCCTCCACCGGCCTTAATTTATTGATCGGCATCGTGAGTTTGCCGCTTGGGTAACATAAATTATGAGAATTTAATAAATGACAAAGGAGAAAGATGGCCTCTAAACATAACATGATTAAGGACGGATTCATGTCAATTAAAAAGTGTTTTTACAAAAATTTCTTTCTTTATTTTATACATTACAGTGTTACAAATGTGGTTTATTATGATTAAGGCTTCACGAGTGATCAGCCGCGTCAAATTTATGAAGATCGAGCTTTAGGCCATTTTACACTCGATGGCCTTCAGGAAGTGATGATTTATTATGATCAGCTTTCGTTACACCCGAATCGCTTAAAGCGGCACTTGTGCTATAGTAATGTAAATTTAATCTCCGATTAACTTTACAATTACTCAGAGCAACTTACTAGTCGCATTAGTCCCATTATAATGTAATCTGTACTCAAGAGATCGATCAGCTATATTAAGTTCAGTCCCATTGTCACGGTTTTGAGCACTCATTTCAACAAACTGAAGCTTGCAAAATTCCTGAATGCCATCTTCCGCACACTTGAATAAAAAATATATAAATTGTGCAACAATCGTATCTATAGGAGAAACATGGGTTGTAAATAATTTGCTTAAATATAAAACAGACCGTGAGTAGTATTTCCAATCAAGCGCCTACTTGCTTCAAATAATACAGTGTTTAACCTTAATTAAATTTACAAGGCAAGTTAATTATACTGTGTATCCCTACACACCCTCCAAGCATACCCTAAGAAAAATTTCTCTTCGAAGCTCAACAGATCCATCAAAAGGGGTGTGATGGGGACCGTATAAGAGCTGCAGCACATAATGCAACATCATTAGTCTACACGTGCTAAAAATGCCTTTTAATGAGAACACCGACTAAAGTTTTTATTCTGAATTATTTACGGTATGCTATTTTAATTTTCAAAGTTTCAAAATCTCAAGAAAATGTAATTTCTCAACAACAGATAATTGATAA
>CM060949.1:170006747-170021747 GCA_030765055.1 Mantis religiosa | reverse complement strand
AAGAGGAGGCTACGTCAGGCGTATTTCGGTAGACCTCTATGTATGGGGAAAAACTGAAGAAACATTGAACAGTTTTACTAATTCATATTAATAAAATGCCCGCCTCCGTAGCGTACGTAGATGGTAGCCTGTCTGCTCCACTTTCAAGAGGTACCAAGTTGGAATCTCGTTCAGGGTGAGTTATTTGGATAAGGTTTTTCTGTTCTGAAAGATGAATGTCGGTTAACTCTTTACGGACCCTAGGCTCATTTGAGCATCATTTCAGCCATTTTCACTCATCATTTGATGACTTGTCTAACGCGCAGAGCACGCTCGGTAGCGTAGATGGTAGCGTGTCTGCCTCACGTTCAAGAGGTCCAGAGTTCGAATATCGGTTAGGGTGAATTACCTGGATAAAGTTTTCCTGGGGTTTACCTTATCCTGAAAGACGAATGTCGGGTAACTCTAAGCTCCATGGACCCCGGACTCATTTGAGTGTCATTTCACCAATTTGATTCATCCTCCGATGTGACTTAACGTTGGAGAACTTAAATTACAAAAACGGGAGGGGATGTAAATTAGCAATAGAAAACCATTAATGAAATGATAGTGACTCAAGCAAACTCTCTTTTAAGCTGGTCTTACTTAAGTGACGTTGAAAGCTGAGAGAAGTGACACTTTGAGAAACTGCAGCACGTCAAAATATAAACAGTTGAAGAATAAACATAAACATTTCGGATGTAATATATCGTTTCCGAAGTGTACTTCCGCATTTCGCTCCTATATGTTAGTGATTCTTAGGCCAAACTACCAATTAACGACAGAACGTTGGCAGGTTAGAACAAAAGAACCATTAAGGCAGCTCTTTGTTTTCAAAACACACCAGAAGGTATTGTAAGCAACTTCAGAATAAACATTCTTAAGCTGTGACCACTCTTTCAAAATTTTGATTAGGGAGACTTAGCACATATATGTATAAGCATCATACAAACAGTTTCTCTCCACTTAAAAAGTGAAAGGCTTAAATTTTAGCATGGCTCTGAAATACCAAAACCAATGTTCCCTGCAACTGTCAGCAAACTGTCTGCGTGAAACCTCGTTATTAGAAAGCATTTAATGTGGATTTTAATCTGGAAGGAAAGAGCAGGTGCTTCCGAACACTCAAGTCATCACATCCCCATGCACGATTATTTAAATTCCCTGGTTACCGCATTTAGAAAAAGCAGGTGGGTAAATACAATCCTGGAGATCAAAGTCACCATGGTATACACGTCAGAAAATGTTTTCTGATTTCATCAACGGTTTTCACCATTTATCATAATACTAAAAATATAACAACCAAATGACGAAAGGTAGTATTAATTCGAATTCGTTATATAAAGTGGGTCACTAGTCATTAAAGGTTCAGCCTTCTGCTTCAGGAATACTTAAGTCAAGGGAAGAAAGGTGAATTTGGATGGAAGATATTACCGCTAGGATGCAGCCAGGCCTAAGTGAAGTTAGGACTAAGATGGGAGAAGGAGGAAGATAAAATGAGTTGTGTTGCTTCATACGAACCTTCTATTTCATTATCTAGGAAATTCCTTTGGTCGTGAGCCATAACTGCTGTAGAAAACTGAGGTTATTATTAAGAGTAGCTTTAAATAACACAGAGCCTCGTTTTAAACTAAAATTGTAGTTAGGGTAATACATAAACAAAATTTGCGAAATCCATATGTCAGATATCCTGTATATGTGTTGTCATATTGTAACATCCCTCGTTGCCAGGTAATGCTGGGATCTTAATTTTATTGAATGCTGAAAAGAAAAATGTATTGCATTCACACCCAAAAAAAAAACTATTACCACTGTTGAACTGGCGAACGAGGATACATTACCTGGGGGTTTCACTCATAGGTTTACTAAACAATTTAAAACAATATTAAAGACACTTACACTGACACTCACTGTTTATATTTATTATAACGTAAATAATTCTTTACAATGTGCAGCGTCGTCCATCTTCCCTGCTGTCTACACACACACCACGCTAAGTCACCCACACACACAGCTACCTCGAGCTATTCCCACAACCGCTCACACACCCCAACATACAACTATTTATACACAAATAACAAGATGGGCGACGTGCCAATAACTAAATACATCATGTACAAATAATACAATACGTTATTTACAATTTCCACAAGGGCTGTTCCATTAATTTATTTATTATTGTTGTTTACATGAGTGGAGCCAAGGGAGCAAACAGTGGTTGGAACAGCCTATTACGTAACAGACGGACCGAAGGACATTTGTACTAGCGACTACCCTAATCAACTCAAAATAATACACATAATTAACCTAACAAAACCCTACATTTCCCTCCCCTCTAGAAAAAGACGAGCCCCTGCTCGTCGGACCAATAGCAAACAGCAAAACACACAAAAGAAAAGCACTAAGGGTAGCCCCTAACCTATTATTAGAAAACATAAACATGAAAATTACAATAAATGAATTCCTGAGAGGCCCCTCCCAATGATGCCTGATGTTGTCCCAGAGTCCACCGAACCAACCCTACACCACAGGAACACTGATGGAAGTCACAGAGGCGCAGCACGACGATTACAACCATTTGGAGTAGCAGACCGACCCTGAAGATGAAAATTGGGCAAACTGGTGGTTACCACAAATGGCACATACCTAATGTCACAGACAGTTCCAAACATAGGGGAGCCAGCAAGCTGTGCTGCTCTCCTGCTGCCACACACCTGTGGGAGACTGGCCACATCACCCCACAACGAACTGCCAAGGTAACCAACTTGCTGGAATTGTGGTCTGCCATACTGATGAAGTGACCCCTGTGGTCACTCCTGAAACTTTGAGGCATAGCCAGCGTTACTGCCTCTGGTACTGGTGCTGTTGCGTTGCTGCTGCTGCCTCTCCTGCTGCAACTACTGCTTCTGCTGATAGGTGAGGGTGGCCGGGGCTCATGCTAGCTGCAGACGACGACAATCTTCCTGGGGCACTCCCGCACAAAACTAAACAATTATACAATAAACAATGAACAAGTATAACATAAGGCTACCCATAGTTAAATATACTTTTGGAGGGAAATGTAAGGGGGTAAATCAAAAGTAACAATAACATAAAAACAACAAAACAAAATTATAACATGTAGTGTATCCGGATACTAAATACACTTTTGAGATGGCCATCTCCACACACTCATTCACACAATAAGACTTTTATCACTGGGATAAAAAAAAAACTAAAAAAAGTTCTTCATCCAGGAACTGCCGTGGCGGTGAAGAGAGCTCAACCCTGATATTTAAAAGAAAAATCTGAAACAAAGGACTAAGCATCTTAACAGCAAATGAAATAACACTTCAGTGACTGGCCAGTGACAAAACTTAATACCCACCCTAAAGCATCTTATAACTCAAACCTCCTCGCACTAGTGAGCGCATCACAGCGGTTTCACTAGGCGTCACTCCAATACTGGGGTCACTCCCAGGTGCGCAGCGGCTTCCTCAGGGACGACTCCACTTCTACAATGTGCTGCAGTCACGACGGTGCTCACATTGAACTCGAACAACCACTGGGATGTGGCGGCTGTCTTCGCAGCTGGGCCACACACTACACTGCTACTTCGATAAAGATGGTACATGAGTAAAACACTGAAACAGTCACGATAAAACGTTAATAGCTCTGATATAAACGGAATGGTTGGCACGGGGTTCCTGTGAGAACGTCATAAATAATCAGAAATATGAACAATTAAGCGAACTTAAGCAAATGACGAAATGGTAGTCACACAAGAGGTTAAACAAAATATGCGTCAATAGAATTATATGTAAAGCATAGCAAAGCATCATTAACTGAGTTTATCAGACGATGAACTGAACTTGAGAGAGAGAAAAAAAAAACTTAAGCACGATAAGGGCCAGTAGGATCGTGATACGGGAAGATGCGGGAAACATGGATGGACTGTAACTTAGCCCTAGGGGCATTCGGTCGACGTACAACATAAGTCACAGGTGTGAGCTTCTTCACAATTTCAAACGGGCCAAAATAGCGGTGTAGGAGCTTGGTGCATTTGCCTCGTTTCCTAACGGGGGTAAAAACTTTAACTAATTGACCAACATTAAAGGACACATCTCGATGTTTGGCATCATACTGAGACTTCTGTTTGATCTGTTGCTTGTTGATGTTGTGGATGGCAAGCTCACGGGCCTTCTGGATGTCCTCTAAAGTCTTCCGGACGAACAAGTCGTTAGTAGTAGCCTGTAACTGAACTTCATTAGGGAGAACAGGCTCTCGTCCATACATCAGGAAAAATGGAGAAAACTTGGTCGTCTGCTGTACAGAAGAATTGTAAGAAAATATAACATAAGGCAACACCGTATCCCAATTACGCTGATTGTCATCAATAAAATGGCTCAACATATTAACTAGTGTGGCATTAAACCGTTCCGTGAGCCCGTTCGTCTGTGGATGATAAGAGCTAGTAAAGTTAGGAGAAATAGACAGAGATTTTAGTAACTCCTGCGTGACCTGGCTGAGGAACACAGTACCCCGATCGGATAGCAATGTCTCAGGAGCACCATGACGACAGACGACATTCTGTAAAATAAACCTGGTGACATGAGGAACAGTAGCCGCTGGAAGCGGAGCAGCCTCGACCCATCTAGTGGCATACTCGGTGCACACAATAATGTGGCGGTTGCCAGTGAATGACCTAGGAAGAGGACCCAAAAGGTCAATACCCCAACGTTGACCTACAGCTAAAACAGGAAGAGGTTGAAGTAATCCTGCGGGCTTCAAGTTCTTAGGGCCTTTACGCGATTGGCAGCTCGGGCAGGTCCTCACAAAATGTTCGATATCTTTCTTCATGCCAATCCAATAGTATCTGGAATGAATCTTATTATAAGTTTTGGAAAACCCAAGGTGACCTGAAAGTGGGTCATCATGACAAGAGGTAAGAATCTCATGCTTCAACGACTCTGGAATCACCAGTAAATGCAGAGGACCCGTGGAACCAGCATTTTTTCTATATAAAGCACCAGATTTAAGAGTATAGGTGGCAGTTTGGCGCAGAAGCTTCGGAGTAGCATTAGTGTCGTCCACTAAGGTATCCATTAGAGGACGCAGCAGTGGATCAGCTTTCTGTTTTTCCGCAACTTCTATAGGAGAAAGTAAACAAGTTAATACATCATCCAATTGCTCCACTTGATGTTCCTGGGGTTGCAGCACAGGAAACCTAGATAAAGTGTCTGCATCGTTATGCTTTTTACCAGATTTGTAACAGATAGTATAATCAAACTCCTGTAGTTTAAGGCTCCAGCGAGCCAGACGCCCTGTAAGATCTTTCAGATTATTTAGATAACACAATGAATGGTGGTCAGAAATCACATGAACTTTATAACCATATACAAATGTTCTAAAATGTGTGAAACCAAAAACAATAGCTAGGAGCTCCAACTCTGGAACACCATAATTACGCTCACACTTTGACAACAATCTAGAGGCATAAGCAACAGGTCTTAACTGGTTATTTACAGATTGCAACAAAACACACCCTATGCCTACACCACTAGCATCAGTGTGGAGCTCTGTGTACGCTCCAGGAGTATAGTGTGCTAACACCGGTGCAGAAGTCAGCGCATCCTTCAAGGCCTGAAAAGCATGCTGTTGGTCAGAACCCCAAACAAAATCACAGTTCTTTTTAGTCAATTGTGTTAAAGGATGGGCAATGTCAGCATAACCTTTCACAAACTTTCGATAAAAATTGAACAAACCAAGGACCTTCCTGACATCCCTGACATTCTTAGGCTGAGGTAAATTTTGAATCACAATTATCTTGTCTGAGTCTGGAGATATGCCCTCATTAGAGACTTCAAAACCCAAAAGTTTGACACGGTTCATGGCAAAGAAACATTTCTGCGGTTTCAATTTAAAGTTGAAAAGCACCAAACGCTGAAAAACAGCCTCTAAATTATCCAGTAGTTCCTCAAAAGAATGAGCATAAACAAGGATATCATCAAGGTAAGCCAGAGCTTTCTTAAATTTTAAATCACCTAACAACTTTTCAGCAATGTAAGAAAAGAAACGGGGAGCATTGGCTAGTCCAAAGGAAAGTCTTTCAAATTCAAATTGACCACTGTGGCAAACAAACGCCGTGAATGGCTTGGCGTGCTCCTCAAGGGGGACCTGAAAATAAGCAGAAAGAAGATCCAACGAGCAGAACCAGGATACTCCATGCAATGAGCTAAGCAAGTCGTCGATGATGGGAAGTGGAAAAGATGATGGAATGGTCACCGAGTTAAGCTTCCTGTAGTCCACACAAAATCTGGTCGAGCCATCCTTTTTCTTAACTAGCACCACAGGAGAACTCCACGGAGACTGAGAATCCCTGATGATCCCAGCATCTTTCATCTCTTGAACTTGCTGATCGATGATTTCACGTTGCTTGATAGGAACTCTATACGGGCGCAGCTTAATAGGAGTTGGGTCAGAAACCTGTATATCAAATTTAGCAACATTGGTCGTACCTAAATCCTGCAAGGAGGTTGCAAAAACATGAGAATATTTCAATAAAAGAGCATGAAGTTTATCTTTCTGGCTAGAAGACAATTTATTATTTACATTAAACTGACAGTTTGGTGCTTCCAAGGGCGTGATATCCTGAGGTGAGATTGAATGACTCTGAACAAAAGCAACATCTTGGACATTAGCTAAAGTCGTGCGAGAAAACAAAGTCTTAGGCTCTGGTGATGCATTTTGAACAGGCACAATATAATCTTGTCGGGGTGAGCAAACCATTTGAGGAATGGATATCTGTTTCTTTTGCAAAATACCTGGCACAGGCTCAAACATTACATCACAATCAATGGGTGAAGAAAGTTCTACTGCTACATGACAAACCGAAAATGGAGGAATCTGAACATCTTCTTTAACAAACACTTTGTTTTCTGGTTTAGTAACATCACCCTCAGTAAACGGCACTACAGCAATATCTGACATGGGGAGTTCTGTGTTCTCTACCATAGAAATATGACACAACTTGTCATCTACATGAATCACAACATCATTTTTTACATAATCAATAATAGCTTTGTGTGCAGACAAAAAATCATTACCTAAAATCAAGTCATGTGCTAGCCCTTTTACAACAAGAACATCTTCCTGAAAGAGATAGTTATTAATTGAAAAATCCAAAGGTAGGTGGTATGCAGCATCTAAAAGCTTGTTTCCAGCAGTTCTAAGTAAAATGTCCACAGGCTGCAATTTAGAAATATCAGATACGTGTACAGCATTGACAATACTGACAGCACTGCCAGTATCGAGAAGAACCTTCACAGGGGTATTATTAATGGACCCTGAAACTTGTAAAACATGGCCAAAAGGTAAAGTTGAACTGGACGACTGATCAGGCTTGCTGTCGTGATGAATCTCTGCTACCGTGGCCTGTTTGAGGCACCGCGCTGGGCGTTTTTTGAACTATAAGCATCTGAAGATTGTCTGCAAAAACGTGCTATGTGACCAGGTTGGTTACACTTATAGCATACAAAGTTAGCAGTACGTCCACCATTGGAGCAGTTACCAGCTTGGCGGGGAGATGACCTCGTTACTGGGTCAGAATTAGCATGAACCTGCAAAGATTGAAGTTGATTGGCTAAACTGTCCATTTTGGCTGCAAGCTCTGACATCATATCCTGAGGTGCTGGTGATGGCGACGGGAGTGACAAACACTCTGACGCTGCAACGGAACGGCCAGATATAGATTGAGGTGCAGAAACAACTGGGTATCCAGGTATGGACATCGGCACATTACTATGCAGTTGATTAGACACTAGGTGTTGTCGGTTTTGGATGTAAAACTCAGCCTTATCAATGCGCTTAATAGCTTGTAAAACCTCCTCTACAGTAAGCAAATTCAAAGGTAAGAGAAACTGAACATACTGTGGTTTCAATCCTTTATACAAATTCTTAATTTGCTCTGACTGAGACATAAAAGAATTCACTTTATCACACAATACTAGTACATCATAAATGTAGTTAAGCACAGGCTCAGAATCACGCTGAACACGTTGGCGAAGTTGGATCTCATACACATCATCCTGGTGAGCTACTTGAAAAGCTGTAAGAAAAGCATCTTTCAAAATAAACCAGTCGTGAGCGGGACACCTATGGCAAAACGTCTTGTACCATGCTACAGCAGTACCTTTAAGATAGCATGGGAAAAACTGCAACTTTTGAGTACTGTTCCATGCATTAGCACGAGCAACCATTTCAAAATTAGTCATAAAATCGTTAACACATTCATTAGGAGCAGCTGAAAAACAAGATGGTTGTATAAAGGTTTGAGAAACAGGTTTTATTGAAGCCATCGTGTTAGTGATGGTAGACTGTACCGCAACCAGAAGGTCAGTATTCTGTGCAATAATTTCAGGGGGTGACTGATCAGGTACCGAACTACGTTCATTAGGCTCGACATCTGTGCCGACAGAGGATGTATGTACATTGGTGTCATTCTCCACAAAATTTTCCATGGTGAAAGAAAAGATAACGATGTACACATGCAAAATTACTACAAAAATCACTGATAGTGACTACTATTCGTAATAGAATACAAGATTTGAAATTCCTGCAGAAATAGCAATACGGTGAGAACACAATACGTGACTGAATAACACTAGCACTGCACAAAATGCTGCGAAGAAAATGCTGATTATTACAATGCAAATGGAAATGAGAAAAAACCATGCATAAAGATAGATCAACGTAAAATTTCTAACTGAGCATAACCGCAAACAGAACCACAAGGATTAAGCTCAAAAAGCACTGCATTTCCTGTACAAAACAAAAGAACCTGTTAATACGTGAACAAATAATGCCGGGGTGACGTCACTACCCAAGTTGCTTATCATAAGATGGCTACCGCAGAACTGAAATTGAACGCAATTAATGAAATATATATCAATAAAGCACATTTACAATTAAACTGATTCTAAAATGAATAAACACGGCGCCTCCACCAAAATGTAACATCCCTCGTTGCCAGGTAATGCTGGGATCTTAATTTTATTGAATGCTGAAAAGAAAAATGTATTGCATTCACACCCAAAAAAAAAACTATTACCACTGTTGAACTGGCGAACGAGGATACATTACCTGGGGGTTTCACTCATAGGTTTACTAAACAATTTAAAACAATATTAAAGACACTTACACTGACACTCACTGTTTATATTTATTATAACGTAAATAATTCTTTACAATGTGCAGCGTCGTCCATCTTCCCTGCTGTCTACACACACACCACGCTAAGTCACCCACACACACAGCTACCTCGAGCTATTCCCACAACCGCTCACACACCCCAACATACAACTATTTATACACAAATAACAAGATGGGCGACGTGCCAATAACTAAATACATCATGTACAAATAATACAATACGTTATTTACAATTTCCACAAGGGCTGTTCCATTAATTTATTTATTATTGTTGTTTACATGAGTGGAGCCAAGGGAGCAAACAGTGGTTGGAACAGCCTATTACGTAACAGACGGACCGAAGGACATTTGTACTAGCGACTACCCTAATCAACTCAAAATAATACACATAATTAACCTAACAAAACCCTACAATATTTCAAAAGAGTTATTTATCTATTATGTTTTTATTGAGTAGCTTCCCTTTACTAATAAAAATGCCTCAAAGGTTTCGTACGAGTATTTAAAATTTGCACATACTAAACTAAAATGTCTGAGTTAATGTTCACAAAAATGTATGTTGTATCAGTTTCTTAACTTGACCCCTAATTATTCTGGAATAATTACCTTTTATACTCCCAAAAACTGAAATGTTTTCTTTCTCAATAATGGAACAATGTGCTATTAAGAGGCGACAGCAACAGCTTTCGAAACAAAGAAGTATGCACACAATATGTGTAGTATTTGAATCCTGTAAATGCGAGAAACAAAGAGTGCACCAGGACAATATTCAGTCTACATTTCTAAGTTAAATTAATTGAACTGTAAGGCATTGTGTATTTACTTATAAATATTAATTCATTA
Source organism: Mantis religiosa (assembly GCA_030765055.1). Taxonomy (NCBI): domain Eukaryota; kingdom Metazoa; phylum Arthropoda; class Insecta; order Mantodea; family Mantidae; genus Mantis; species Mantis religiosa. Next base: position 170,011,700 of record CM060949.1, on the reverse strand, counting down.
GTTTATTGTTGAAATTTTTCCATTTTTAATCTTTCACAACTTCGCTTCAAGTCTTACCTTAGGCTTGGTAGCCTAAAATTACTTTTGTCGTACACCAAGCCTGTACTTACGCAAAACATTTGTTTAATTATTCCGTTCAAATAACCAATACTGTTTACCAACCTCATATTGTAACGATAATGTTTATTACATATCCCTGCAAGGGTGGAATTTGTTGAGTAAAATCTTAGTGCATAAGTGAATCACAATAGCCCTTTAGTTTTCATCACCGAAAACCAACATTTTCCTTCAATTTTAAGCTTCTATAGTAATAATGTGCAACTAAATATGTCCTTATCGTAACTTTAATTATAAATTATGTTCTTGAATCTGTTTTTGTTAGTTTAAACTTGGAGTTTAAGGATTTACTACAGCATACATGCATTTATAAATTAATAAATATAATTTTGCTTGGTTGTTTTCAAAAACGTCATTGACTGCTAGTAGTGTTAAAATTATCATCTAAAGGAGATAATTGTAATATAATACCACTTTCAAGTGTTAAATATGCTCCTTTTCACTTATAATTTAAATTTTGCATTTTCTCTCGTAATATGCATTTACAGGTATTAACCAATGATTCCAAATTATCTGTAAAGCTGTTGCATAAGAATATACCATTTAAGCTAATAAAGCAGAGAGTTGCGTTTTGTATACAATTCTTGACCATAGTCTTTACAGAAACAGGGATTTTAAACTGCAATTACTGGATTCAACTGAGTTTCACAGATACAGTACTTTAAGGGCCCTTGGTAATGTCAGATTAGCAATTTCCATGTAGAATTTCAATGGAATATGTGCTAGTGTGTCTTGAAAGCTATGCGAACTATCATAATGAAACCCTTATCATTTATACACCAACCTCTTCTGATTCATAAACCACAAGCAAATCATAAAAGCAATCAATTTTCTCTAGTGATATTCCAAAAACAAAAAAACTATCAAAAATATTCACGAATTTTCTTCTTTACATGCACTTCTCTACTGAACAGTTAAAATGACACATTTCAAACTTTGTAATAACTTTACAAGCATGCTATTCAAAATATATGGTGAACCCTTAGGATATTTTAATCAATAATAATAATTTAAAAAGTAAACAGTACTGTAATTCTTATTTTTTCATGAAAGTGTAACATAAAGCTTTCACCGGCTGTTTAGCACAGTATATTCTGCACACGCACAAAGAGCTTTAAAGCTCTATATATTACAGATTTCTAGAAAAGTGTACCTAGAGTTCATAAAAAGCAAGTGACGGTACGAGAGAATGTTGTGTTTTTAGGTAACATATCCAATATTAAAAACATTCCTCGCATCCAGCTGTACCAGCATCATCTTTCCTCTCATCCTTACACACCTCGTCCATATATACCTTGGCTTATTGCATCCTTCGAAAGCCTTTGGAGTCCCAATCCCCTAAATAATTAATGCATCAAATGCCACTATGATATTCTTTGGAGCGTTTAATATTAAAACCACTCCCACATTTTCCATTCTCCCACTGTAGCCGTCATAATTTTACTACAATCACTGTGTTCCTTTCCTGTTCTAGATTTCAAGCAGAATTTATTCAAGCATTCTACATCTTAAACTTTTACATTGTTAGGTGCAGTACCTGACACTACACCATTCAGCGATGAATGCCCACGCTTTTGCTAAGAAGCATCAAAGATTGCTGTAATATCCTTAGAGCTAACATTTAGCTTTAAAGCTTCTTGGGCAGCATTTCTCATGCTGTTTTCTGCCTCCTCCTGAAGAGGTTGCTCAAATTTTAATAGCCAACCCCCTTCCACTTTTCACACTTTCTCCCAATGTTATACTGTCTCTTGCATCACACTTTTTGCACTTTACTGACTTGTTCACTAAACTGGACAGTATTTCCTTATGAACAATTATAAGTCCACTTGAAGAATAATTATTTACAAACAAAACTGTCATCAGCAGAGTGATTAACTTTGGTCTGGGATGCACTGACTGATACAGACTACTTTGCAACTGGCACTTGATTTATCACTGTTTTTGGTAATGTTTTCAGTTGGGGCACTCGACACACTCAAATATGTAGACTTTCTAAGACAGTATATCCCCTTCACAAATTTCTTTATCTTACTCATGGTTTTATTTCACAAGAAAACTCCTAAATTCACAACAAACTGCAATGAATTGGAGAAAACATGACCTCACTCACTATACAAATCAAAACTAGCTTTTGAACTGGTGTTAAGTAAACAGTCTACTGACAAAGTGCTGCTAAGTCACAATGAAACTCTACAACAATATAAGTTCCAATTAGCAACCTGTTACATGAAGTTATAAGCAGAAGACAGGGGGCATGACAGCCATATTTAAAACTCCATTTATTTCCATTTAATTGCCACAATCACACAAAAACTTATAATGGCATGTTCTGCAAACTGGCAGATTCATATTAAGCAAAACATCACACCCACGTTTGTTAAACAAGCCTACGTTTGTTAATAAAATACCAAAGTTCCATGTTCATCCAAAATCATTAGCAATGTCCTTAAGTCCTTCAACGTTCATTACCAAATCTTACCCTCCGTGAGACCAGAAGAGGGCCGATTACAAATTATTAATGTTGTACTGTACTGTATTTAAACTGTCACTTTCTTTGAGTGTGTGAAAGCTAGTTTTTCTCGTTGCAAGAAGCTAGTTGGTACAAATGTTTTATTTTTATATGAAGAAAAGTAATTTATGTAATGCGTTTATATGTATAGATTCAGGAGGAAATATACTGTTACAGTCTGTGAGGTTTAACTAGTCGTGTGACTTTTAGAAAGAGAAAGGAATACTCACCGCTCACTCTATGACGTAGCAGGTAAAGCAGACACGCCAGCCGAGCATACATCAGTGGCGGAGCGCCCCCTCTCCACTCCGATTGTTGCTCATCCCCCGAACCACAGTCAGAAATTTCAAACGAATCTTCGTTTTCTTCTTCCGATTCCAAGTCTTCTAAATTTATAACTAATCTGTCTGTAATTCCTATAACGAAGCCATTCCTGCATATGGGATTTGAGTGAAGATGTAGTGGGTGCTTTATTAATTTCTATGGAATGATAAGAGGCATTGTCCATAATGATGACACTATTAGACGGGATGTTAGGTAGTAATGCATTAACAAACCAATCCTTGAAAATGTTATTATCCAGTTCTTCATGGTAGTCTTTGGTTGAATTTGACTTAAAAGTTAGCAGGGCATTAGGAATAAATCGTGCTGAATATCCAGCATGTTCAACTATAAATCGCTGTGCTTTTCCGATTGGTGTTTTAAGAGGGAAATCACTTACATTTTCATCAGCGATACACTTCCACACCGTATTTCTCATATGGTTGGGTCGCGCCGTGGCTCAGTGGTTAGACCGCTTGGCTCACACCAAGGCGGCCTGGGTTCGATCCCAGGCGACCACAAAGTGAGATTTGTAGTGGACAACATGGCGCTGGGGCGGGTTTTCTCCGGGATCTCCAGTTTCCCCCGCCATCTCATTCCTCCGGTGCTCCATCTTCATCTCATGTATCATCAGTGTCATCGCCTGCGGTGTCGTATGTAGTAAAAGCGGGCGTTAAACACTACACACATTTTCTTATATGGTTTATATTTACCCAGGTTTCGTCAAAGTACACTATAGGCCTACCTGTAGATCTCGGTTCTTTCATTCGTATTAAAAATTTAAATCTTTTAGAAACAATATCCATTCGTTCCATTAAAAACTGTCGTCCTTGTGAGTGTTTACTGTAACTGAAATTAAGTTTTTTAAGAATTTTTCTTAAGGACTACACGCTTCCTTTAAGTAAGGCTTTAGCTCTTAAAGCCTCATATATGTCCAGCAAACTAGGCAGAAAGTCCGTACGATACGCGAATAGATTGTTCGCTTAATAGCAGCAGCTGTGAATGAATCCATTTCTGTTTTTCGCGGTCATCTATTTGGGCGCATTTTGCCTGGTGTTTGCAGTCTACCGCCACAAGCTTCTGCATTTTTGTAGTTCTTTTAAATTCGTTGGACAGAACGAGAAGAAATACCTGTAACAGCAGCTGTTCTTTCAACGATACTCGCTACTGAAGTAGTCGGCTTTCCACATTTAAAAGCTTCACATTCATCACTGAAGAAACTGAACTTGAACTACAATTTCCCTAGAATCTGATTTTAGAACTTTCTCTCGAGATCCAACTTGAAACAACTCAAACTACAAGAAAATAATTCAACATTGTATCCATATGTTGCAACAATGAAAACATTGAAACATGAAAACATCCACAAAACAATAAATTCATAGTTCTATCGCTCATACGCCACTGATATCCTTTAATCAACACACAACAGAGTGGGGGTTTTGAGCGTCTCCTTTCCACGAATCACGACAAAGCAGTGGTTGCTGACCCGCCCACGTGTGCTAGACAAGGACAGCATTCTGTGTTAGACGAGGATAGTAGAGAATATGCCAACTTAAACCTCACAGACTGTAGTTTACCATATAAAATTTCTGGGTGTTCACTTTAAATCCAACAAATTAAACTTCCCTTTGTAAAGAATTGTCCACTTACCTTGTGTTTTCTGAAATTCCCTAATGCATAACCAGAATCCTTGCTTTAGCAGCCGGCAGTAGATTCATAGTAGATAACTATAAATAAATAGGTAGGTAGGCAGGCAGGCAGGCAGGTAGGTAGGTAGGTGGGTGGGTGCGTGGGTAAGTTGGTGGGTAGGTGGGTGGGTAGGTGGTTGGGGGGGTGGGTGGTTGGGTGGGTGGTTGGGTGGGTGGGTGGGTGCGTGCGAGGGTGGGTGGGTGGGTATAGTAGGTAGGAGGTAGGTAGGTGGGTAGGTGGGTGGATAAATAGATGGATGGATAAATAGATAGATCAATCAATCAATAAACAGACATATTACGACAGGCGACATC
>CM060949.1:169996747-170001747 GCA_030765055.1 Mantis religiosa | reverse complement strand
TAAAAAGTACGGTAAATCTAGTCCTGGCTCAGACTACATTTCATATGAGCTTTTGAACACTTTCCGGTTAAGGCTCTAATGTATCTCTTGTAAATTTTCAACCACATATTGATTTCAAAAGTATTTCCCGACAAGTGGTGTCATGATATAGTAGTTCCTATACATAAACCTGAAAAGGACAGCTCCATTCCAGAAGATTATCGTCCTGTTGCTTTGACGAGTACAATATGAAAGCTAATGGAGAACTCTATTAACAGGAGACTACACTTTTACCTTGAATATATAAACCCTTTCAGCGATGCACAAAGTGGTTTTCGTAAAACTCGTCCAACTACAGATATGTTGATAAGTCTAGAGTTGGAAATCCGAAACGCTTTCCTCAAGACCCGAAACCTCAATGCAGTTAGTTTAGAAATTTAGAAGGAATACGACATGGTGTGAAAAGACAGTGTAATTGAAACATTGATGAAACATAATATTTCGGAAACATGCTCCATTTCGTCCATAATTTCCTCAAAAATCGGAGAATGCAAATCATAACAAATGGAATTTTCTCACAGGAAGTTAAAATCAAGAATGGAGCCCCTCAAGGGCCTGTTATAAGCGTCATGTTATTCCTAGTGGCAATAAATGGTATTGTTCACCAACATTCAAGCACCAGTAAAAGCTTGTCTTATCACCGATAATTTGACCATACTATGCGCCGGGAGAAACATTTCCACTACGAAAGTGCTACTTCAAGAATCAATAGTATCCAAAGGTGGACTAAGACTACAACATTTAAACCCTCTAAAAATTAAAGCAAGGGCACACTGTTCTTTAATTAGGCACATACAATGCCAGAATCCGAATTGTATATGGACAATCACGTAGTTAAGGCAGTGATATCTATAACAATTTTAGGAGCTTTGTTTAACCATAAGCTAACTTGGACCTCTCACCTGAAAAATCTCAGAGACGAGGGTCCACGAAGATTTAACATAATGAAGATGCTGGCAGCAAAAACTGGGGAGAAGACTGCCAATTCTTAATGTACACATACAAAGCCCTTATTAGAGCTAAATTAGACTATGGTTGCATTGTATATAATTCCGCCAGAGAGAAATCACTCAAAATGCTTGATTCCATCCAGGTCACTGCTCTTCGAATTGCTATAGGAGTTCTCCCTACTAGTCCACTAGTCTGTATTCAAATACAAGCAAACGAACCACCGCTGGCAACCAGGCGCAAAGAACTTAGATTAAAATACACATTGAAAACAGCAACAATGTCTGAATCCCGTTTGAAGACTTGTGTGTTTTCCGAAAGGCATAAAGGAAGAACTAATGTATCAAACTACAAGCATTTCCCATCAAAGAACGAATAACTAAGTATCTTGAAGAATTAAGTTTAAATATCCCTCCGACACTGCACTCGCATCATTCCCTGGATGTTCCAACATGGAAAATCACATTACCTAAAATTAACTTTGAATTACACCTTAGTGTCAAAGACAAAATCAACAGATCCCAATACCATCATTTATTTCTTGAAATTACTAGCTGATATCCAAGAGACACTGCAATTTACGCTAATGTATCTAAATGTGAAAACAGAAAAGAGTGTTTTGTGGTATAACTTGAACGTACCATACTTTTTCGACTGCCCGAGTTCTACACTATATTTTCAAGTAAACTCTTTGACCTCTAAGAGGCAATGTTGCACATTTCGGACGTAAATACTCGCAACAACTCATTTATAGTTTGCTCGAACTCCAAAAGTGCATTAACTGCCGTAGACAGTCCATCATCGGCACATGAAATTAAGTTACTCCACAATAAAATCGAGAAGGAGGATAAAGAAGTCGCTTTTATGTGATGCCTTCGCATAGGGGTATTCAAGGCAAGGAAAATGCTGATCTGGCTGCTAAAGAAGCTAAAAATCGTTCTCAAAATAATACTGAAATAGACCACACCACACACTGACCTTATTTCTTTCGTCAAAACCAAATTATAGCAAAATTGGAAGATAAATTGGCTCAAAGCCCCCAATAATAAACTTCATGAGATAATGTCAGCAGGACTGTACTGCGTTTATAATCCTCGCAGGAAAAATCAAGTCGTAATGGCAAGAGTAAGAATAGGTCACACCAACTAACTCACAGCTATCTTCTGGAGAGCAATCACCTCTCACCTGTACTGCGTGCAAGTGTGCACTAAACTGTGAAGCAAGTCAACAACAATTAACTCTTTCACAATCAACAGCGTCAGTACCATGGTATTCTCAATAAGATCAAAGAAGCCGCCTCATCGCCATCAGCTATTGATAACATCATTAAGCTCTTAAAAGACACTGGATTATTTTCAAAGCTATGAAAATAATACTATGTTAGTATAAAAATACTACGATAGTATTTTGTGTGTCTTTACAATCTTCACTGTTGATCAGCAATAATACACGTAACTGTAATGTAATAATGTAAAACTTAATAATGTAAATGCAATCTGTAATATGTGAAACAGAAGTCGCCATAAGACCTATATGGTTAAAGCAACTATGAATATTTAATGAAAAAAGAACTGTTGTTCAACTGTCTCTCCTTTTTATTTCTTGTCTACAATATTTCAAGCAGTTATCTCTATCCTAGAAATGTATCTTTCTGACGATTTGGAGGGTAAAGTTTCACAGAGAGAGAGATTCGATTAGTGATAGACGCTAAGAAAGCACGTACAGCTTCGTATTCCTTATGTCAGCTATTCTGCTGCCATAACTAGAATTCTCAGAAGTGCGTGAATGGTCTCCAGCCTAGACGGCAGACATCCAACGAATCGTCAGTTGCCGGAAAGATTTCACGAGACATCCCTCCTTCGCTCACTGATAAGGAAATCTATCACGAACTGTGCTTACAGAACTACCCAGTGCGGAAGGTCACTCGACTTATGAATCGGTCGAAACAACCCATTCCTCTCTGTGCGGTGGAATTGTTAAATAGCGATGATGGTAAAGCTATACTCAACCTAACTCGCCTGTTCTACAGTGTTGTTAAGGTGGAACATCGCCGTCGTAACACTGACATACCGCAATGCACCCGCTGTCAGAATTACGGTCACACAAAGAACTATTGTCAGCTGACCCCGAGGTGTGTTCGCTGTCTAGAGAATCATCACTTCTCACAGTGCACTAAACCGAGAGATACTCCAGCTCAGTGTGTTCATTGTCATGAAAACCATCCAGCTAACTACCGAGGTTGTCGGCATTATTTAGAACTGAAATTCAGAACACAAAATAGCAACACAAGGCAACAGCCTGGGAATTCTCATCGCTCCCGTCCCCTACAACAATCAGACAATCCTGCACAGCAACCATTACAACCCCCAGCTGCATCACCAGTACCTCCAACTTCTTCACCAGCAACTTATGCTAGTGTAACTTCTGCTTCCTCAACGAGGCGTACTACTGCACAACAAGATCCCTCTGACTCTTCATCTCTCTCGGCTCTGCTAATTAGCCTGTTCACTCAACTTCTAAATTCTTTATCCACGTTCCTCACTCCTCTCTTACCGCAATTTACACAATGTTTCCAAAACGCTCTTCTAACTACTTTCCGAAATGGTGGCGTGTAATGGGCCATCTCTTTCATCACTCACTCTCCTGAACTGGAACGCTAATGGCATACGCACTAAACGTGCCTCCTTCGCTGCCTTTCTCAGCTTGCACAGTATAGATGCTGCCTGTATCACCGAGACTCATCTTCTCCCGAATGAACGTTTCTCTGTTCCAAGCTACAAGATTTATAGATTTGATCGGAATGCACCTACCGCCTCTGGGGGAGTAGCTGTGCAAGTTAAACGTTCTCTGACTCATCATGAAATATTCCTACCTGTGATTCCCGGTTTTGAGGTAGTGGGCGTTAAACTCTCTCTTCGCGATAGCAACGATCTCGTCCTAATGAGTGCTTACAAGCCCCCAAATAGTAAGCTTAATACTCACTATTTCTCTTTCCTTTTCCCAGCAGAAAGCTGCACTCTCTTGCTAGGGGATTTGAACTCGAAGCACACTTCTTGGGGCTGTAGGGTCACAAACCCGAATGGACGACGTCTGTTTGACACTATTAATGCCACTGGTCTTCACATACTGGCTCCCACAGAACCAACTTACTATTCTGGTAACCCACAGGTAGCTCCTGACATTTTGGACATTGGGGTACATCGCAATATACGATTACCTGCATCGATTTCTGCACTGCCAGCGCTCGATTCCGATCACTGTCCAGTGTTGGTCACATTTAACCTCACTCCAGATATTTTGCCACAAATCCCGCGACTCATCGATGGTTTTGTCAACTGGGACATCTTTCGCACACACCTGGATGCTGCACTCCACACATCTCATCAACTGGGTACTGCGGATGCCATAGACACTGCCGTCCACCATTTTACCTCTGCCCTCTCTTCCAGTGTACGATCCTCTACTATCCGCAGTCCTCAACCTCGTCATTTCCCCTCCTTGCCTATCCATATTACTCAACTCATCCAAGAGAAACATCGCATCCGTCGACTGTGGCAACGTCAGCGTCTACCCTGGCTGCGCCAAAGATTAAATAGTCTCATTCGACAAGTACGGACCGCACTAGAGCAACACCGATTTCAGGAGTACCAGCGACAATTAGCCACTATCCGTCCCGGAGATCATACCTTATGGAACATCACTAAGAGGATTCTCCGAGAGCCGACAGTGATTCCAACTCTTCAGGTTGATGGGACCCTTTTGAGTGACTCTGCTGCCAAGTGTGACGCTCTAGCTACTCACTACGAGCGTACATTCACGCCTAACACCTGTCTTGACTCTAATATTCCCTCTTCCGTGGACAGGGAACTCCTTGAGTACCAACTTCGTCCTACAGCGCACAACAGAATTTCGTTCGCTACTCCACGTGAATTGTCCCGCTTTATCCATCGTCTTCCCGTTAAAAAGTCTCCCGCTCATGACCTTATCCCTAACGTTGTGCTGAAGAATTTGAC
>CM060949.1:169944247-169989247 GCA_030765055.1 Mantis religiosa | reverse complement strand
GCCTCTTTTTATGAATTGTATTGCCCTCTTCTGTATTTTTTCTAATGGATCGATTTGGTTAGCTCTATACGGGTTCCAGCATGCTACTCCATATTCCATAACCGGCTGCACAAAGGCCTTGTAGGCAATTTCCCTGGACCTAGCGCTCCCCTTTTTCAATATTCTCATTTCGAAATGTAATGCCTTCCACGCATTCCTAGATGTGGCATTTACTTGTTCGTCCCATCCAGCATTACTTGCCAGGTACACTCCCAATAATAATAATGATAATGATGATAATGATAATAATAATTAATGATGATAATGATAATGATAATAATAATAATATTAATAAACTGCATAAGCGTTTATCATCCTTACGTTTGTTAATGTTTGTTTATTTACGCTTAACCTTATCCTTATTCTAGGTATTGGACAATTCAAGCATATAAATAGGTAAATTGTCCACACTACAAGTATGAAAATACTTGTGTTTTTACACTATGTACTATGGACTTATTTACAGGAATGTCAAGTTATACACCTAGTTTGCCACAACATTGGTAACATTTTAATCACAGTCGTCAGCCGTGTTTTCAAGAAATCTACCGTTTTGTAAAACATGCCACGCAAAGTGTGGCGCAATTCTGAGATTCTGTTGAAAATCTCCGTATCGCATCCCTGGAGGGTGCACAACTTAAATAACAAGTATATAACTCAAACAAGTATATAACTCAAACAAGTATATAACTCAAACAAGTATATAACTCAAACAAGTATAACTCAAATTTTGTTCATATTTAAGCGCTTCACCTCCTCCACCACACAAACACAGTTTCCGAAATTATTTTTAGATTTCAGAAACCTGAAAACATTATAGCCCGTGAAATCTCGAAATCCATTTTGGTTGGAATAACTGCGAAATGCCTGTAGAGAGAAAGGGCGAATGTAGCTGTGCAATATGTATACTAATTTAGTTACATATGAAATTTATGATTTGTGCTGATACTGTGATTTGAACGTACATATTACGACTTCAATAAGTACTCTTAATTACTGTCATTGTACGTTATGCCAAGTTTTTCCGTTTCAATTATTTATGCTCTCGAGGAGTAAGTAAATATGTAATGTAAATATTTTTGGATAATTATTAGAGCGTGGAACCTCAGCCATTTATTGCCGTGAAATTAGAAAAGCAAAAATAAACTTAAACACCGAAGGCATTAATATAACCAAAATAGACATCTATAAAATATAAAACATATGAACAAGTGAAGGTCGTGGCCTTGGCTTAACAGAATTTGTAATACTCCCGTTCTAAGAGCTATATTTCAAGAACAACAGTGTTATATGTAGTCATTCTACGAATTATACAAGAACGTCTAATGCAGTTGCTGCGTTAATATAGGTGACCTTGTTACAATTATATTTCAGTAGTAATTCAATATCAGCGTTAGGGCTGAAGTTAGTGAAAATATATATCAGTTGTCGATATATTTGCATCAATATATACATAAAATCAATAGTTTTGCTCTTCTATGGCGGCCACAGGCCTACCAAAACAAGATGCTGAAAAAAGCAATGTGAACAACCCAATAATGTATAACTCAGCTCCCAGTTATTCAGCTATAACCCAAACGGGACCCAATAAAGAACAAGCCATAATAATCGAAGCCCACGACGGCATAACACTTAAAGAATACGTAACACCAATAGGTAACCTAACTAACCCCAACAACATTCGATTTGTTTCTCGAATATCGAACTCCAGAATCTGTATCTACCTCGCCAATAAAAAACTAGTAGATGAACTGGTAACTAAATACCCAAAAGTAAAGGTGAACAACTTGTACTTGGAAATTAGGCCGTTTTTCACTAAAAATAAAAGAGTAATACTCTCTAATGTGTGCCCTGTTATTCCCAATCATGTTATCGAAGAACACCTTCTGGCCCATGGAATTAAGCCTGTATCATCTATATCGTATATCAGGGCGGGAATACATAAAAATCCCTGGATATACACACATCATGAGTTTTCGCCGACAAATGTATGTGAAACCTGATGACTTTGCCAAACTACCTGAAATCTTCCAGATAAACCATGAGGATACATCCTATTGGATATACCTTTCTTCCGATGTCCCTACCTGCTTTTCATGTAAAATGGAAGGACGTTTAGCTAAACAGTGCAAGTCGTCAGATGAAATAAATGATAAGTTGGTTAGCTGCTCATCTGAAAGAGATATTAGACACACCTCAGTCAAGCCAGTAAATGACAAAACTAAAGACAACGCAGAAATAATTGAAACTGACACAGGAAACACAGAAAACGTGTCACTAGAAACTGTTTCTATAAAAGAAAATGGCACCTCCCAGTCTGAACCTCCTTCGACACCGTTGCCACAACTTAACACAGAATTGAACTTCCCTCCTTTAGGGCAAAACCTTAAGACAGGAGCCAAAAAGCGACCTATTTCAACATCCAGTAAGTACACTGAATCTGCAACCGATGATGACGAAAACCTATCTGACTCATCTTTAATTACTTTAGATGAGACAGAAAAAACAGAAACTAACCTAGTAAACAAACATATACACAAAAAGCCAAAAAAGTTTGACACCCTTTCGCTCATAAATGACCAGATACCTGTAATAAAAAGTACTATGGAAGAAAGACCGGACGACTACGTTTTAAATTACCTCCAGTTCAAAAGCTTTTTTGAAAATACTGTTGGAGCATCTGATATAATATCACTTGCCTTTAGCTACACCAATGACTTGAAAGGACTCCTGGATACAGTCAAAAAGCTTCATCCCTTATTTACCAATAGAACAATAAAAAATCGAAGCACCCGTATAGGAAAGAAACTGCTTTCCGAAATAAATAGGAACAACACAGTTTCTTAAACATTTTGATAGTTATGTAGTAGAAGTTTTTGCTAACACCATCTAACTGAAGACCTATACATAGTAAACCTTAAAAGTAAAAACCATAACATATAATGGAACACAACATATTACAATGGAACAAATGGACTTCATTCTCAACTGGAACACCTCCAACTCTTAATTAATAAACATAACCCAGTAGTTGTTTGTGCGCAAGAAACAAATTTTAAGCATGATTATGTTGCTCCATTAAGAGGTTACAATGCCTATAATAAAAATCGAGAAGAATTTACACATGCCAGTGGTGGAGTAGTCACCTATGTTAAAGAAACACTGCCACAACGTGCTATATCGCTCAATATTACTTTAGAGGCTACTGCAGTTTCTGTTCTTTTGACAGTAGAACTATGTATATGTAATATATATCTCCCCAACAGCCACAGTTTAGATCTTGTAAAAGTAAATGAACTGGAGCAACAACTACCCCGTCCTTACCTTATTCTCGGAGATTTCAACAGTCCCAACACACCATGGGTATGCAGCTCCACCAATTCACGAGGAAAACTCATTGAACAGTTTATAAACGATTTAGATCTAATTCTACTCAATTCACTGGAGCCTACTCATTTCAGTCTAGCTTATGGAACACTCAGCTCTATAGACCTAAGTTTGTGCTCACCAAACATACCAGATTTGTTTGAATACTTCATTTATAAAGAACCTCAAGGAAATAGTGATCACTTACCTATTATTCTTTCTCAACTGAGTGACAGTCCTCAAAAAACCACATTCACGCCAAAATTTAATTTTAAAAAGGCTAATTGGAATACATTTAAGAGTTTTATAACCAAAGAAATAACCCAGCTGATGCATGCCACTGAATTTTTTCATACTAACATTAATGAAATAATTAAAAACTTCAATGAACTTATTCTAAAATCTGCAAATATTTCTATACCTACAATAGCCCCATACAAGAAAACGGTTCCTTGGTGGAACAGTGAATTCCAAAAAACCATTAATTTTAAGAATAAAGCATATTACCAATACAGACGCCGTCCTACTGAAGAAAATAAGCTTAAATATCTCCAAGCTAGAGCTAAAGCAAGAAAAACTGTTAAGCAAAGTAAAAAGGATTCATGGTTGAATTTTGTCGCATCCTTAAAATATCAAACCCCTTAGAAAACAGTGTGGGGAAATATCCAGAAAATTAGAGGCAGGTTTAAATATAACTCAGAAATCATTTTGAAAGACCCTGACTCAAAAACAACTATCACCAATTCACAGTCAGTAGCTAATATTTTAGCAGATTCATTTGCATCTACATCATCCGATGCTAATTATGAGGACGAATTTAAATCCTTTAAAATGAAAGATGATTCAATACCTGACGAACCTGTAAATGACACTACCGAAAACTTTGATGAGGCCATCGAATATTATGAATATGAAAATGCCCTCACATTATGCAAATGCTCCAGTCCTGGACCAGATAATATACACTATGATATGCTGAAACAACTACCAATTGATGGACATATATATGTTCTTCAAATATTCAATCATATCTGGTCTTATAGGTTATTTCCTAATCTCTGGAGTTCGGCAGTAGTGATACCCTTACCGAAGCCTAATAAAGATCTCACACTACCAAACAACTACAGACCAATATCTCTTACTGGTACAATGCGCAAAGTTCTAGAAAATATTATAAATAAAAGATTACGTTGGTTTATTGAAAACAGGAAACTTCTTTCTGATTCACAATATGGTTTCAGACAATTCCGTTCTACTACAGACTGTTTAATCACGATTTAGTCTGAAATAAGAGAAGCCTTTCTCCATAATCAACATATCACACTAGTTGGTCTAGATTTACAAAAGGCATATGATATGACATGGAGAACACGTATACTTCAAATACTACGACAAAATAAAATATCAGGAAATATTTTTTATTTCATTCAGAATTTTTTCCAGCATCGCACCATTAGAGTACGTACAAATGGCACATTATCCAAGGAAGTTAAGTTAGACAATGGAGTACCCCAAGGCTCCGTGCTTAGCGTTACACTTTTCCTGCTGGCAATAAACGACACACTGAACACTATTCATCCCCCTGTAAAAGCGTGCCTATTTGCTGATGATCTGACCTTTTTCTGTAAAGGTAATAACATCTCAACCACCCAAGCTTTACTACAAGACACTGTAACAAGGATAAAAATTTGGACATCACAAACAGGATTCAGTTTTTCTCAGCAAAAGTCAAAATTTATTTGCTTTACCAAAAGTTCAATGCATCTTCCAAACCCTACCCTCCACCTGTATGGAAAACCCATTGAAACAACCAAACAATTGAAATTATTGGGGCTTATCTTCGATCACAATCTATCATGGAAAACACATATTTCGAACCTAAAGAAAGACTGTTCAAGGCGCCTAAACATATTAAAAACATTATCACACCGCAATTGGGGTGCTGATCAACATGTCCTACAACTGACGTATCAAGCTTTAATCCTAAGCAAACTTGACTATGGGGCTATTGTGTACAACAATGCAGCACCGGCGTTACTTATGCTACTGGAGGTGATTCAAAGTTCTGCTATGAGGATTATATTAGGAGCATATCGTACCAGTCCGGTCTCTAGCCTACTGATAGAAGCCAATCAACCACCGTTAAACACCAGGAGAATACAATTAAGCATAAAATATGGATCAAAATAGCAGCAAGACCTCATTCAAGTATCCATTCATATGATTTTCCCAATACAAAAAGCAACAAGACCTGTCATCCAAAAAAGCACTCCTTACCTTTCTATCAACGACTTGCTAACTAAATACTAACAGCATAAAGATCCCTCCCATACTGACCAGGGACTTCCATGAAGGACCATACTGGAAACTCAAAATTCCTAAGATATATACCGACCTAACATTTCACCAGAAATGGAATACCGCTGCAATTGTTTACCAAACACTATTTTATTAAATGTGCAACAAAATGTGCAACAATTTCCCCAATTATCAATTTATTTACACTGATGGATCAAAAACGGATCATGGTACTGGATGTGCAATAGTAACTCCTGATAAAATTCTACAGCAGCGGTTACCTGATTATTATTCCACCTACAGTGCTGAACTATACGCCATTTATCAAGCACTTACTTACATACTGACAGCACACCACAACTGCTATGCAATATGCTCTGACTCCCAGAGTACCTTGCAGAGCATGAAGAACTACACAACAGACAACAAATTAGTTCAGGACACACAGACACTATTCAATAACATCACCGACGCTGGTAAAGACGTGGTTTTCATTTGTATCCCTTCCCATCAAGGAATAACAGGGTATGAAAGGGCGGACGAAGCTGCTAAAGACGCTATATCACTACGCCAACAAACGAACGTCCAAATTCCATATTCAGATATTATAAATCATGTCTCCAAAACACCAGTACAAAAGTGGAAATCTGAATGGAATCAACAACCAGGAAAATTACACCAAGTGCGAAAAGGATCCACCCCTCTTCACCCAACCAAGCCGCTTACTAGAAAGGAACAAGTCATTCTCACCCGTCTACGAATTGGTCACTCCAGCCTCACTCATTCATATCTTCTCTCAAGACAGCCGCAGCCTACGTGTAAAGAATGTAATGAAAACCTTACAATTTACCACCTTCTCATAGAATACAGTGAATACGAAAGAAACAGAAAACAACACGGAATCCCACTGCTAAACAGTTTCAAATTACGACGCAATCTATTTAATTACCTAAAGGATACAGACATTTGAAAATTAATATAAATTATGTGCAATATACTTTAATTGTATTTCATAATCTACGTAACGGTGTTAAAGCAATGAAATTTTTGTCTTGCAAAATAGTGTTGTTAACTTATATATTTTCTTGTCTTTGTTTTTCAGTTATCTGTATTTAATGTAAATTGTTTTCATAATTAATGTTATTAATGTGTATATTTTATATGTTACTAATTGTATTATTTTGTAAAAATGGTCGCAATATCACCCAGGAATTTAAAGCGACCTTAAATAAATTAATATATATAAAGCGGGTTTAATCCCACGATTTATAAAAATCGCTACCTGATTAATAAAATATTCATAATAAAAGGTACTCCGTGTTACTTTTGATTGCAAGTACAAACAAGATGGTTTCCAAGATATCAGCTGTCGTAGTCGAAGAGAAGGTTAGCTATTTTATGCAGTTTTAAAATCACCATAGAGTACTACACTTTTTCTGAATAAATGGATGCGCCATCTGTTACGTAACTAGCGTAACAAGAAGCATGTTGGGCTGGCCCGCTAGCTCAGTCGGTGGAGCACTTTCCTGCAGTGCTAGGGGTCTCGTTTCGTTTCCCGGCGGTGGCGGTGGCGATGGGGATTTTTCCCCGACCAAGATAATTCCTGATCTTTCCCAGAGTCTAGCGAATGTGTGCGTAATTTAATGATTAAAACCCAACGAATATCGTTAACATCTTCTATAGGTACCAAAGGAGAACTGCCGCCGATATCACCACTGGAGTTGTAGGCTAACTATAAAAAGAACAAAAATATAGCATGAGAGCAACAAGGTCATTAGACCTGACTTAGGTCTCTTTATGGTATTCGATATATCCGGCGTTAACCTCTGCAGCTTCTCTTATACAAAGAGCTCAATTAAATAGTTTCCTGTTCAACTGACTGGAAATGAAATTAAAGCATTCAGTGGGAACAAAGTCGTCACTACATATATTTTTGTGTAATATCTTTTTTTTCGGTTTCATATATTCAAATTCTATACACAGTTTCCAAATAGTGTAAATAATTACCGCTAAATACCCTATGTAAAAGGGGAATCGAAAACATAAAATAAGTTTGTGAAGGCACAGCAGAGAAAACAAGCAAGATAACCGGTGCTTCTGCCATACTAGAAAGGAAACAGGTTTACTTCAATTTAACTATTTAATATATACAACAAATTCCGAGTTCTAGCAGTCATATATCGTAATTGCTGAAACTTGCTAAAAAAATAGTGTATATGTGTTACTGATGGGCGAATTCGAATACAAAAAAACGATTCATTAGATTCTTGGTAGTTATCGAGATGTTCTCGAAATCTGACTGTGTATTCGAACACAATGCAAAGTTCTCGTTTGCATTTGTCCTTTTTGCTGTTCTCGAACAGCAACGTCACTCGGAGAATAACACTGTAAGGCACTAACTTGCTCGTTCCGTGACACTTGCTTTACCGGACATTCTCACTTGCCAAACTCTGGAACACCCGAATTATTCTGGTTAACTCCTAGATTTAAAAAAGGTATTATCATGTATAGGGTTCTTAAAACGTATGTTTTATTTCATAAAGCGTAGAGTAGCTGTAATTACTTACACAGTCGCGCATTTGCCACACGTCAGGATAAAGTAGTAAAAAACCATATGACCTGATTTAATGGAAGCTGTTATACCAATGTATCATATATTACCATTCAGTCGTCTATAGGATAGATGTACATTATGCAACGGGACTATCATGGTAGTAATTATAGCGCTAGTTAATAATTGTAATAGGAGCGTTTTAATTATCAGTATGGTTAAGTTTCATACGACTATTTATGCTCGATTATGTGCATTTCAAAGCACTCACTTCTGGTTTGAGTGATAGAATCGTAAAGTGAGACGTAGTACGTACTACGCAGGCGCAGAAATATTAAGGTCCTACCTATAAAAGCTGTTGGCGTGTGACACGGTTTAACTTAAAAGAAGGTATGGACAAACTGGAACATATTGAATTTATTGAAATATCATTTGCCATTAATGCTAATGATATGTAAACAGAACTAACTTTATTTCAAATTAGGTTTTTATTGTTATCCAATTATAGATCATTTATTTGAGTATTTGGATTGGTCAGTTTGGTGCCTAATGTTGAGAGTTGACTTCAAAATAGAATAGTGAGCCCACAAGATCGATGATTTAATATTTTGAGACAGTTATTCTAAATTTATAGGAATTATGGAATATGGTGGTAATAGGGAATCCATATCTACCGTTTGTATTATTTGAGCGACGCCACACGCCACTCGGATGTCCGTTAAACTACAGCTGACAGTGCTAGTAGGCGCTTGTATGAGAACGAGGTAGTTGTAAGTCTGTGATGGATGAGAGAGGTTATCGTATTGAGCGTGTCACAAAAGTTTTAGCAGGTCGCCACATTGTTTTTTCTAATCTTCCCTGGAAGTGCAGGGTAAGTTATCTAGTGCTTTGACTGAATAATATGCCAGTGTACCTTTATAGAGCACATGCAACATATGTCAAACTCAAAACGCTGTATGAAATCTGAAATTCAAATATGACGATGGTGTTAATATGGAATAACGAATATCTAAAAATGAATTTGCCAACAACAGCTCTGCTTTCCAGCAAGACCATTCAGTAGAAGTGTGCTTACTGTGCCAGTAAGCAAGAAGGCTGTTTCTAGAAGAAGTGGAAAATCCAGATCAGCAAATGTGATTGCATCCTCTACTTATAAAAAGTACTTGGAGTCATCACTGGAAAATCATCCTTCGACATCAGCAGGGAAGTCAGAAACTAAACCAAAACTAAAAAGGAGTAAGTCTATTATTGGAGAGGAAAGTAACCGACCAAAGCCCAAAAGAAACCTGGGAGTGGACAAGTTTTAATCATCTTACAGCGAGAAAGTTGTTTGTGTTCTAGACGATGACACCGACTTGGAGGAACTAGGTACAAACCCTGATGATGGAAATACGTTGTGCCTATTTTGTGAAATAACGTTTTCCGAAAACAGGAGTGGAAAATCTCGGTTAAATGTGTTATATATAACATGTGGATGCATGTAGAATGTACAGGTGTCGAAAAAAAAAGATTCTGTGTGATTTCTGCAAATGAACCCAATTTACCCTTAATGATACAGGTGTTTCATATTACCACCCTATATTCAGTGGACCAAAAATTGCACATTTTCATAAGATGTCTTTTTCTGTGGAATTAGCATTATAAACAATTTCAATGCTATCAGAAGATGTGAAACTAAACAAAGCATCAGTCTACATTAATAAATGTTTAAGCATTTTGCCCCAAAACTAACAATTTGTCAATAAAATTTTATTCCATATTCCTACCTACTCCCACTTTGATATTCTCCAATCCATGAATTGTGAATATAATTTCTCGTACGTCTTTATTGACTTTCGTGGCAAGAAGTTATTGGTAACATTGACTGCTTTTGCCGGAATTTCTGGGGTTGTAAGTTCAATGTCACTGTTGCTAGTGTCAGACATTTTGATTGTATTCTAAACTGGCGGTAGTACCTCTTGTCCATCAGAGCGAGAATAATCGATAGTTGCGCCTTCACAATCTTACGTGTCCACTTCTGATTGATTGATTACTTTAATGAACATGTTTACTTTAATGAGGCCCATTAAAGTACTGCTACCAGCCGTATAAATACGACGTTTGGCATGGTTGAGCATAAAGTGCTAATAAAGCATCCTTGTCTCAGAAACGTTATCAAGAAAAGGTTTTGTCAAGTAAGAGCACGGACGAACTAAGCTCCTTCCAGTACAAGATATAGTTACATGTAATGATCCTTCCTATGACTTTGAGTTCGTACCGGCCTAGACAATTTGCTATTGGACGCCATACCTCTTTTACGGAACGTAATTTATTAATTACCTTATGGGTTTTACATCTATCCCTCTCTGCAAGATTCATTGGATCTCACAATAAGTGAAAGTTCTACTTTCCTAACGTCATTCATTAACGTTATCTTTGCACCTTGGACGTAAGAGGTACTATCCTTATGATCGTGGAATGCATCCCAATTGTATAGCAAGTTTTCAGGTTTTTTTCTCATATACACAAACTCTTTTGTTCAGGATTGTCCTTAATGGGATAACACTTAACTATTGTATTTCGTTTCCTGTTCATTTCTTACTTAATTTACCTAAAGTCTATAATTCTCCTTTCTCTTCCTAACCATTCGAATTTATTTCCATCTTAATAATCCATAATTTTCATTTATTACATCGCCTTTCCTCTATCCTGCTTCCTTACTTCTACAGGCGGGCAATACTACTTCAGTTTCCTTCATTAAAACTATTGGTCATAAGATTTGTTCCTATTGTTTCCTAAACAGCCTGTATCAAAGTGTGGCGAACTTCTGGTTTACTTTGTGTCGCTGCCAAGAGAAACGAAGTCTGTGCTTCCAAGATCCGCAAAACAGAAAAACAAGTAGGTTCAGCTAGGCCAAAGGCAAGAAAGACAAAAATAGACTTGATTGCAATAAATGTTGCTTGCAGTTGTTGAGCTGCCTTCTACCGAAGAGCACGTAAAGAAATTTGTTAGTCCACCCGACGTGCGGTTTTCTCTCCGTTTGCTTCATTTATTTGGTTTCACATTTGCTTCAGGTAGCAGCTATCCATGCGCTGTCCTTGTGTTCCTTTCGGTGATATTTTTTATTCTGTGTAAAATACACAAGTCTGCTTTAGGGAAAATAAGGTGTTTGTTTCCTGTGGCAGATAAATCTGCGTTCCACAGATGTAAATTCCGAAGCAATAAAGATGGGCAGTTGCACAAAGAAATAAAGAATAACTGTGTTTAGATAGTCATATATCATTAACATATGCATTGACCTACCCTAATATATTTCACATGTGTGTATCAGTGTTAACATATAACTCAAAAGTGAGAGAACAAATTTTTATGGAAGTTGCTCTACACTATACTAGTACATCACATGCTGCCATAACAGGATATGTGGTATTCACACAATTTGTGTGGAGTACAGGAAAAGAAAGCTGTTTATAGTTTAATTGAATTCCTTGGAAAATGCTACATAATAGAAATGCATTTCCGAAGTTTAAGATAAACTTTAAGGGAGCCTGTATTTAGGGGTCCATAAAACTGACCGAAATTACTTCAGCATAAGGATGATTTTGGGAGGTTCAGAGTTAAATTCCTAGTCGCCGCCCACTCTGAATATGAGTTTTCCGCGGTTTGTTTCTGGTAGGCAAGGCGTATGATGTTTTCTATCCCATATATTTTCCCGTCCTTTCCTTCTTTCTCCCTTGACTCTTAGGCTGTGTGTTGGTCGAAACTCTGCAAGCCCAAATATGTCTGCCTGTCTCGTCAGCGTTGACCGATCCCGCAGCCCATAGGTTTCCTGCCGTTCCTTCATCTCATCCGTCCCTCCCAGGAGGTATGGAGTAGAGATTCTTTGTAGGTCTAGGTGCTAAGTGTTACTTTTATCAGCTAATCGATTCTCTTAGTGTTTGCATATAATTATTTTTCCTAGCAGACTAGTTAATATTGAATATGCAGTTTGCATATCTAGGTCTCCTTAAGGGATACCTTGTCTTGTGGTGCAAACGAGTGTATTTATTTATTAAAAATATTAACAAAAGGCCAAGGAAAGAAAAATGATAAACAAAAAATTCTAGATATATTTAATGCTGTTATCTTCTTCTTGGGCAATCTCTAATCTGAGTCAAGATAGTATTTTCTTTTTCAAAAATCTTTCTTAACCTATTTACTTATAAGTTTGTAAGTTCAACACAAATATGAGCTATTTCGCTGCATATATCAATACGAAATTGTAAAATAAAGCCGGTTGCAAAAGTAAAAAGAGAACATTTTCCAACTAATGTACTTTTTGAGGACCAGGAATAATTTAAAATGCATTTTAACATTCCGATTATTTTGGATGGAATGCAGTGCTTCCAACTTTTATGGAAAACCGTAAAAGATTAAGAACTGTCCAAAATATATTAAATGAGACACAATGAGCACACAAAATAAATGCCATATTCCATAACATTTAAGGCCTTCGATGAAAATCTATGTAAAAATGGTGTTTCTCTTTTCGCAGCTCCAGTCGCATGAGTTCTCCAAATGCAGAAAATTCTGCTAACATTGCTAACGATTGAAGAAGTTCACACCAAGCACCCGAGAAATAGGAACTAGTAGTATGTAATTGAAATACGCATGCTCCTTAAAGATGTTTATGCTGCATCATGTATATAAGCTTAAGCTTCTGATTCACGAGAGATTAGGTTCAGGCTTATCTCTCTTTAAGTGTCTCTCTCCTGTCCCTAATGCTCTCTCCATCTGGCCCTTTACGCTCTATGCTTGTATATAAAATATCAGCCTAGAATGATTAGCTAAAGGCCACACTTTCCAGAATTTATTTATTTTTGGTGTCATGCGTTATAAAAATAAAATCTTACCATTTTCGCTAATACTATCGGGAAATGAGTGAGAATAACAACATATAAAGTCGTTAAACCAGCAAATTTCTCTTATCATTTATGTTGGCAATCCTTAATCGCATATGTTCAGTTAGTGAAGATGGCCATGCTTCTTGTACTTAATCTATAATTTTTCAATAAAAGAAAACTCCCTAATAGTAGGGTACGTATCAACCTCTAAAACACAAAGTCTAATCCATACACAATCCCTAACCCTGGAACATTAATCCTTGTCATTTTGACAACGCACGACTGGCAAACCTGCTTTTACTCCTATAGTTTTTGCGCCACAATTATTTCCTTATCAGTAGCTTCCAAGCTTTTGAAGGGCCTGATCAGTGAGTGGGCATTGTCGAAATCGGATGCAGCAATACATTGTTAGAGTTTTGTCGTAAACTTCATGAAGATTAGTGCTCACGTATCTAAATTACACAAGATGAATACAAGGAAGCAAATTTATTTTTATAATAATCTTAATTGAGGAAAGCAGGACGTGTAGTAACCGTTTCGGTAAGCAGCTGAATTGTAGTTTTCGATCGTTTTATATAAACATTCTGCATGCAGACGACCCAAATTTGGGGGAAAAAGTTCTGACAGTGCCTCTTGAATAAGATAGTGGCCCCGAGATTGACTTTAGCTCCGACGAATAAATTAATAATGTAGAGTTTGATGATGTAATAATCACTGTTACAGATGATGAAAATATGGCATGATCAAATATTGGTGATGAAAATTATCCTCTAACTAAAATGGTTGTTTTATTGTCAACCGCTCATGATCAACCCACTCACGTAAATTCTAGTATCAAACCAGCTATAAGTAATAGAAAATTATAATGCTAACAAATTTGGAGTGTATGTCCTCAATCATATGTGTGGCACATACTCCTGTAGCCGGAAAACGCGGAGAAAGCCAATGTTTGTGTTTTATGGCATGGTGAATATGGCCTGTGTAAATGCCTGAGTTATCCACAGTTATAATAATCAGCTCCAAGGTACACACAAATGGGCAAGAAAAGACTTTCTAATACGCTTGTCAGAGGAACTCACCATGCCGTAGATGGTGAAGAGACGGGAGACCACCAGTTTACAAATGCACCTCCAGGTAATGATACGGCATATTCTCCTGGAACAGTCAGCCTCCCAAAGGCTAGAACAACAGGTCACTGTCGGGACGACAGTACCTTTGTCGGCTTTTAGGTATACCACAGGCTTCCTATTTAAATTTCCTATTGTTTTGTTGTAAGTTTTATTGTATATTGGGGATAACTGCTTTATTATATCCAGACATTCAATTTTCGCTTTGGTTAAGTTTTCATTTTTTAGGTTATGTATGGCTATTTCTATGTCGGCGATAAAATCGTCTTTATTATTTGAGGCGTTAACATACATATTGAAACATTTCTGTGATAATCTAATTTCATCGGTTGTAAACTTTTGTTGCGATAGGTTTACTACGTTAACTTGTACTTTAAAATCCCGTTGTTTTGGCTGATGAGGGTGTTCCAGTTGCCGTTCTTTTAACAGTTTGAATTTATTCATAAGTCTTTCAATTTTTCTTAATCATTAATATGTTTAATTTTTCATGAACCTGCATTTAGAAATTTTGCCAAATGTGTATTCCTAATTGTTTGGTTAGTTCTAGATGTAGGTGGTATAATTCCAGGTCTATTTTATTTATGTAGCTGTAATGTTTCCAGTTTTATCACGTATTTTTCCACCTGTTTTTGTCTTCTGTGATTACTATTGTGTTTGACCGTTTGCGTTCGAAAAGTTGGCGCAATATTGCAAAATTGTGTCTGTGGCAAAGTTTTAGGAATTTAATGTCCGCCGTTGCGTATCTTCTTTTTGTCTGCAATTTTAAGTATTTTTTTTAAATCTTTCTTTTTGTAACATAATTCCGTATTAAAGTTCGTAAACATGCATCCTACCTCGTCTCCTTTTTCTTCAGTCGCCAAGTTGCTTCATTGGTTTGTGATACCAAACGTCATAAATATTAAAAGCAGAAGCATTATTAAGTTTTGGCTTGGCCACAGATGTGAAGGAACTACAGTGTGATTCTCTTTAATTTCTATCCTCTACCAAGTTATGTTAACCTTGAGTGGGAGTTAGACAACTAAACAACATAGAAGTCCTCGTACGTTCCTTCCTCTTTATAAAATCGGGCGTATTTGAGCTAAGTCTAAGCCACAGAGTCACATATTTTATACTAATAAACTATCTTATTAAAATGTGTATCTTCAGTTCTACTTCACCTTTACATATCTTCTACTTTTGTTTTATACGTTCTTTATTTAAACTTACTAGTTCCAGCTCCCTTTTAAGAAATGATGCATTTCATTCAGAGAATTCCACCTACAAAATTAAGTTGTTCTGCTAAATTAATTACCTGGTATGGGTTAGCGCACCAAAGCACGTTTAACCTTTTTGTTAGATTTTAACAAGTGCATCTCTTATTCGAATGTAGATGCTTAATAATTCTTTACTATTTTCCTACTACCGTGTTTGATGAAATACACCAAATTGTGTGGATATGATGCCCAGAGGAATTATTATATGCATGTGTAACTTATGGTTTCTTTCTCGTTGTAACGCTACACTTAATGCTTCCTCCGCTCATCCGTCTTCCTTTCTCGTGTGCTCGACTTTGAACTCTGTTCATAGGCTGATGCTTAAGTCACAGAATTTTGACATGAAACCATTAAGAGGGGGAAGCCCAAACGTTGATGAGGAATATCTGCCGGTGAATCAGATAGTGTTCACAAACACAGCCCCTTTTGCCACTCATCAAGTCTTTCCTTCGTTCACGGTACGATTGTCATCAATAATGCACTGAAGTGAGCACTGCTGTAGAATTAAATGATAAGGAGTTTCTGTTAACATTAAATAACGTAAAGGACAAAAGAAAACGAGTACATATTCCCATGCACTCGACTGCACTGTATGTTGTTACATCTACGTGTATTTCCCAACAGCCTGAATGTGTTTCCCAGTTACCCATTTTGTTTCACTGAAATATTTTGTACAACGCTAAATAAATTGTATGGACATAAGCCTCCTTAATACAACACAATCGTGCTTTGCTATTTCCTTAGGAGAATTTACTATAAAATAACGGACAGCACGAATTGATCCCAAGTCCCTTGAGTGCTACATCGAAATTCCACGCACTGCAGCGCGGGAATATCCTGCTATTCTCACATGAATTCCCCTTTTTATTACATACAGAAGCAGTCTTGGTTCACAGGCACCAGAGTCACGCATTTTCCGGATTCGTCTGGACCAGCAGGAGAATCGTGTGATTTATGAGGTTCTCTTTGCCACGGCTTTCCCAGAATAACATCCGCAGTTAAAAATCTACTCTTGTGTACGTGACGGAGCAACCACTTTTACCTTCTGCTTGTTCCAATAAGCTATTCAACACTTTCACCATGTCCAACAATATTTAAATGGCAGCATTTTTCTTAATGCATTGCTCCTTTGTCCATCTAATGATGGACACAAGATTGAAGTAGAAAACACGACCGTAGTTCCCAATGTAACTAGATATTACCGTTAGCAAATAACGGTTAGGTGGAATACACGGAACTATGCATATTATGTTACAATCTCAAGGGAACACGAACATGTTATGTATCCAAAGCAAATCTGTTCCACATTCGTAGAATAGTTGCAGAGACAAAATATGCTTAAGGTTAGTGGTTATAATAAAATGTGGAAAACCTTCCTGAATACTTCCTACATAGATATTGCCGCATCGTTCGCGTGATCTACGCAGTGATTACGTCATCATTTCTGTGTTTTGGAGGGAAATATTCAAGTCGGGTAACTTTGCCGCCATCACTAAGAAGTCAGAGTAGAGGAGCCATCTCAATGCTTCTTAGTTGGCAGGAAATGGCAGGCTTTGAAAGCCAGTCACAAACTGACGTCATGACAACGCGGCGGAACTGCCTTGCGACGTTTCTATACCATGTTTACAGAAGCGAACAATTGTAATAATGTGTACCGTGCAAGGCCGACAGGCAGTCAGAATCAGTCAGTCAGTAGTGATATGTACAGTGTATAGTATAAGAGCAATGTAGTGTACTTCGAGATTGTGCTATGTTCCAATTTCCGTGTCGGCAAGCCGTGGAATGACCAGGAAGTAGTTAACGGGTCAAAGTGCGACTCCAGGGAGGGATCGTCGAGCTGTAGAAGCAACAATGAAGTAATTTAGGAGTGAGTATCGGAGTTGTGTTCAGAATCGGCGTGTAGTTTTATATTAAAGGTGGACTTGAGTGTGACTATAGCAACACAGTGGCTTAAAGTAACACTGGAGAGATGTTTCATAGTGTTGGATGTATGTGAAAGAATGGCTGACAGTACGTTAATCACAAATAAAGAGATTTTGAAGCGAACTTTCGTCGTCTTAGTCAAAATATGTTAGTGCTACCACCACTCAGGACGAAGAATGACCTGAAGAAACCAATGGAGCGTACACGTTACACGTGAAAGGTCACAGAGACGTGAGAATTTCCCTAACTACTCCAGAGTGCAAGACCTGTTTTACCGCAGAAGTTGCCTAGGAACCGTGATGAGCGACCTTAACATCAAGTAGCACTCAAGTGTCCATTTCCATACGTTCAGGCCGCCATAGGTCATGAAATCTAGAGGCATACCTGAATGATGAACAGGAAGGAGAAAACACCGTCGACGTGAAACCATTCCAGTGTTCGTCTACCGCCCAGGCAGATCTACGAAATAGCTCACGGTCAGAGGCGAGTCTCGCATACTACCGTTGGGTCCTCTCGCTCGTTGAATATTGTAATGCTTATTTACCAAAATATTTGTCTGAGTCTTCGTATATTCAATTTTCCTAAATTCTCGTGGCTATTTTACATGAAATTTCATGTCATATATGTGGTTTAAGTCAAAATCCCAGCTTAATTAATTAATATGAAATTAATTACATATAAACGTGCATTTTGTGATATATTTAAGATTATTCGCTGATATCTATTGAAGTTTTAATTAATGTCATATTCCTAAATCTAATCCAATGCAATAATTATGCATCATTTTCAGGATGCTCTAGGGCAAACACTGGCCCTTATGGAGCAATTACCGTTCACTGAAATTGTACGGCTATGTTCCCCCTAGCTCTGCCTAGACTGTCAGTCTGGTGTTTCAGCAGATATTTTTTACTTCGTTTGTATTACTGATGCAACACTGGGGAATACATAACACAAAATGCATGTATGTTGTGTAGAAATAATATACAAATGTCAATTTATTATCAAGGAAAACATGCAGCTTTGCACATGACGTTGCTACAAGATAAAAAGAAACTATGGAAATTCTGTTAGTAGCGTTTAAGTTATTATTCTCTACTCCATTCAAACAAAATATAACAGTAAGTAAATAGTGAGGTATTATAAGACCTGAAGCTTTCCTGAAGACGAATGTGCTCACTTTCTTCTCGGGCAACAAGCCAGGTGAAAAGACGATTGGATATCGACGTTTCGGGAATGTGCATCTCTCCCATCATCAGGATATTTATAAAATGTTATAACCACAAATGAAACACTGGACTAACATCACTATAAACAAAGACAAAACACTATCAAAATTCGTATCACTGAACAAAAGACTGTTTTCAGTAAATGAAATGCCAGGTCAGGAGATGACATTTGTTAAATGAAATAGTCTTTTGTTCAGAAATGCGAATTTTGATAGTGCTTTGTCTTTGTTTATATTGGAGCTATATCCAGTGTTTCGTTTGTGGTTATAACATTTTATAAATATCCTGCTGATGGGAGCGATGCACACTCCCGAAACGTCGATATCTAATAGCCGTTTCACGTGGCTTGTTGCCAAGAAGAAAGTGAGTGTGGTATTAATTGAAATAAGCCAAAGAATACACTTTGTAAAAATGTTTAAGAACTGTTGGAGTAGCAATTGCAGCACTTGTTGCACAGAAGAAATAAGTGGATGAAGAGTGCCCGCTAGTTCCTCTGTTTTAACAGTCTGCTACGTTTATTTCTGAGAGGAGGCATTAAGAAGGAAGCTTGAAAAAAAAAATCCATGACGCTTAGATGAAATTAAATATAACATTTCAGGTCAGATAAGAATTTCTTTCTCGGTATTAAGAAAGAACTTAGTGGGAAGCAAACGAAAGATAACGCTGAACCTTGCGCCGTCATTGTTATATTTTAAATAAAAGTACAATGGATTGTTTTAAAGATATTTTGCTGGTAAGAATGTGTACTGAAGTTTTATTATGATGTCATTTACTTACACTTCTGTTTTAGTTATTTTGCACCTTGTGTTGGCATATTACGTGAAGTACTTTTTATACTGTCCAACGAGTGCTGGTTTATCTACTGGTCACTTCCCTCCATTCTTACATATTTGCATACAAACTGTTTTTCCTTGGATCCTTCCATTTGATGCAACCATACAGGAGGTGATCTGTCGTTTTGTCTCCTCTGCTGCAGGTGCATGTAGCGTCAAAGATTATGTGGAATCTCTTGTAATGAGCTTTCGGTCTTCCATGTCCTCTTAAGAAGGTAGTTACGTTGTTAGCTTAATTCTCTTTCTAGTCTTCTGCTACTGTGGGGAAATATCTTTTTGTTTCTTGTCATTTTGATGTATTTTGCCATTCTCTTTCCCATTTTTTGAGTGTCTGTTCTCCTATGTTTTTCTTGATGACACTTTTTGGGATTTTGTTATATCTTTGAATGCTATGATTTGTTGCTGCTAGTCTCACAAGTTTGTCTGCGATTTCGTTTTCTTCTATTCCTGTATGGGCTTTTACACAACTTATTGTCATCCATTCCTTTATAATTAATTCTCCTAGTTCTCCAAGTTAGCTTGTGCTATACCCAAATTATATTTTGTATCAAATACCTTTAACATTTCAAGTTGTTATTTGAGAGTTTTTGTTTAGTTTGTACTGTAATTGGTTAGTTAATTCTTTGTTATTGTAGATTGCCACACTAGAATGTACGCTTTTATGTGTTTTGAATCTGTCAGAGTAAACTTGTAAGTAGGCAGGTGGTAGATCGGTTATTTGGTAGGTCGGCAGGTAGGTCTTTTTTTTGTTTTTGTTTTTTTTTTAATTTAATATTCTGCATGTTCCATCACATTGTGTAATACTACATGCATTATAGTTCCTATACAAACTATTGGGTATTCATTTTTAACAATTTACAAGTTGATGTACTAGTAGTTATTATATGCATAATTTCTTGAAATCAATTTTATTAACAAATAGTTGAAACTTTTCCATAATTTCTTGATCGTGCAGAGAATAGTGTCCTCCCTTCTTATCACCCTGTTCCGGAAAGGCTGTCTTTTAGCTTCCATGATGTGTCACTCCCACAGTATGTGGTTTACTGTTTGTATAGTTGCGCATACACATGATGGTGCTTCTCTGATTTTAAGAAAGTCTGGGCATGTGTTCCGTTTGCTACTCTTCCCACAACTTCATGCTCTCTTGTCTTAGGTCATTTTTCGCTGTACTTTTCGGAATATGCTTGTATGTATAGGAAGGTAGGACGGTTGTTAGGCAGGTAAGTAGGTAGATGGGTGGATGGGTGGGTAGGTAGGTGGATGGGTAGGTAGGTGTGTATGTATGTGCTTATGTATGCATGTATGTTTTGTTTATGCCTGCAGTACATTTACAACACCTCTCTCAGGGTTCATTACTATGCTGCGGTCTCTCCATTTTAATGAGTCCCATATTTGCTTCTACAGTGGTGAACAGGCATCGGATCCCATACACCTTTAAAGGGGAATGAAGTTTACGAGTCTCGCAGTGTATAACTGCTAACGTCAGTCCCGAGGACAACACGCAGACATAGTCCGGTTCGCAACGCGTAGGTTTAGTTTCTTTAAAACTACTGCTTGCCATGCAGGTAGATCTGTCTTCTAGAGAGTGCAAGGTGTTTGAAATATTGTGTTAAGGCATAACTTGCACAACAATTGCTGTAAAATCTCCATTTTATAAATCAAAAGTTTTGGGTATTATCAACAGCCATTAACAGCTTGAAGAATGCAATTTCGAGCGGTCTAAAAGTAGCCAAAGGGGTATTTAAAAAGTTAACAAACAAAATACAGAATGCACCACCTACCAAACGAGCAAAAACTAAATTGTCCAATATTCTACACAAAAATAGTGGGTTTTGAGTGCGGTGTAATATAAGACATAAATTAAATCTCGGACAAACATATGAAAATGATTTTTACTACTCCTATTCACCATTAACGTCATGTGACGTTGTATGAACTTTCTCCTGATATTTTTGTATTTCTTTTTAATTTACGTCCACCCCAACGTTAAGTTATATCGGATGGTGAATGAATTGGGTGAAATGATGCTCAAATGAGTACAGGGTCCATGGTGTTTAGAGTTACCCGACATTTGTCTTGAAGGATAAGGGAAAACCCGGAAATAGCCATATATAGGTACCTCACCCTGACCGACATTCGAACTAGGGTTCTCTTGAACGTGAGGCAGACATGACATTTTAGTAATGTTTCAGTGAGAGGCACACAAAATTCGCGTTCGACAATTTACGAATGTGAATTTATTCACTGTACTTCCCGCATCGAAAGCAATGAGGAGGATGGCATATTGTAACGTAAGTTACATCTTGTATCCGTACACATAGCGCATCAGTATACCTGTTGACATTGTACGTTTATGTCACGCTTGCACTTGTATAGTACCTGTGTGCGTTCATTGATTGCTGAATTATGGGATATTTCTCACAAATGTTCATGGGGAATGTTTGAATTGACGACATCTATAAATTGATTGGTTGAAAAGAGGCTCCCCAAACCTGAACGTACCGGATTCGATTACGGTTGGTGGACATTTTTATCAGTATTATTTCCATTCTCTATAAATTCCGTGGTTATTAGTTTGGAGGATATGTGTGTAAATTTAATAAAAATGTAACTGGTTATTGCCGACCAAAGGCAAAATCAATTTAAGCAAAAGTAAAATAAAAAAGGAAGATGTATAAATAAGCTATTTGAAGCCAAATATCTACTGCTTCAGGAGTTAACCTGCTTCTGAACCTTTAAACTAGAAATTAGGTATTAAGAATTTTAATTGCAGCTATGACCAAGCTATGTTGCGAACCCGTATCTACGATCGCGCGGCTTGTTTACACAAGAGGAACTGATAGGCGGGCAGTGTGAAAACTAGGATCCCGCAGATGAAGATAACATGCAGATAAAGTTCTGCCGAAACAAACAAACTGAGATAAATGGAAGTTCCTAGTTACTTCTTCACTGATAGAGACTGTTCGGGTTCTAGTTTATTTTCGAATCATCTAGAAATTATCAGTGAAGTATTTAAAGAGGCGACGATTGGCCAAGAGGCGAGTTGCTAAGACGTAACAAGAGTGAATCGCGAGAGGGAAGCAGAGAACAGTTGAGAGTGTTGTAAACTGAACTCTGTTATTGTCATCGACCTTGGAAGGTTGTGTTGTGATATGTGATGTAATTTTGCTGCTACGGAGTGTATTTCTACGTAAATAGACAACATTTAGAATCCCGGCAAATTAGACTTTTTAATTATACGAACCCACAAAGTTATCATTGGTGTCAGGAAGCGGGACGACGACATCACCGAGAAGATGGAACAAATGAAGACCGAAATAACAACGAAGACGGAAGCTGGGAATAGCAGCTTCGGCGCAACGCTTACCGCGAAGATGACCGACACCAGGAAGAGCAGCCAGAGGAATAAGTAAGGACCGGCGTGGCGAGGAGCATGTCTGCGCCATCACCACCATCCCCTCGAGTGACACTGCGCGCCGACAGCGGACGTATGGATGTCAGCCTCATCGCGGACGTTTGGGTTAGAGGGAAGCCGTACCGCGTACTCGTAGACACCGGGGCAGCCGTGACCATCATCAGACCTGACATGGCCAACGGTTTGCCGTCGAGGAAACCAAGCCGATCATAAAAGCTAGTGACGGCATCGGGCGACACCTTGCCCGTGGAGAGGGAGGCTCTGCTGCAGTTGACCTTGGGACGGAGTGCAGTGCGTCAGTGGGTGTTCGTCGCGGAGGTGGCTTAGGAGGTGATACTGGGACTGGATGCCCTCAGGAGCCACGTGGCGATGCTCGACGATGGCAGGAGATTCCTGTGGCTCAATGGAGAAGAGGTCGTACTCCGGCAACCCAAAGATCGTCTTGGAATCTGGAGGGTCATCTTGAAGGAAGACGTGGTCCCCGCGAGAAAGGAGGTGGTGGTGACGGGGTGACTAGAGGTATCAGTGAGGCTGCTTAACCTAGCGGACATCGATCACGACATCCAGGCTGGAACGGAGATGGGGACGTGCGAGCCCGTGGTCATCGTAATAGCAATCGACAAGACACAAGAGCAGTTGACAACGCAACAACTGGCGACCCGGCTGGAAAGCTTATTGGAGAGGGCGGCCGACCACCTGACGCAGAAGAGCTCGGGAAAGTTCGACAACTGTTGAGACGATACCAGCGCACCTTCAGCCAAGGCAGAGAAGTTCTACTGTATCACCCGGCGAGAGTTACTGGCGGTGGTGAAGGCCCTGGAGCACTTCCAAGGTACCTATACGGTCAGAAAGTCCACCTGAGGACTGACCACTCCGCCTTAATCTGGCTACTGAGCTTCAGAAACCTGGAAGGCCAGACAGCACGTTGGGTTCAGAGGCTGCAGGAGTACGACTTCACCTCTGAATATCGTAGAGGCAAGAACCAGGGTAACGCAGAGTCCATGTCCCGAAGACCCTGTCCAGTGGAGTGCGGCCAATGCACAAGAGTGGAAGAGAAGGAACGTGCCGCAGCAGTCTGAGCAGTTACGCCAGTGCCTGCGAATGCATGCGCCAGCACAGGCATGAGGAGTAAGCAGCTGGTGGACGTAGACTTGGGACCACTCTTGAGGAAAGCGGAGGCAGGGACAAGACCAACCTGGGAGGACATCGCACCGAGCAGCGCCACCTATACTTCGTACTGGACCCAATGGGACTCGCTGAATATCAGACAGGGCGTGCTGTTCCGTGTATTGGAATCGCCCGATGGGAAGACGCAGAGACAACAGTTGGTACTTCCCCGAAGCAAGGTCCCGGAAGTCTTGGAGGAAGTGCACGCCGGTACTTCAGGAGGACACTTGGTGTCAAACCGAACGATCGACAAACTCCGACAGCGGTTCTCCTGGCTGAGGCTCCGAGCAGACGCTGAGGGATGGTGCCGTCAATGACATGTGTACGTGGCGAGTCGCGGGCCCCGACCAGGAGACGGAGTCGCATGCGGCAGTATAACGTCGGGGTGCCATTCGAAAAGATCGGCTTCGACATAGCTGGACCATTCCCAGTGTCCGACCGTGGTAACAAATATTTGATGGTGGTCGTGGACTACTTCACCAAGTGGCCGGGGTTGTATACCATCACGAACAAAGAGGCAAAGACAATCACAGACTGCCTTGTGGAGCAAGTTTTCCACCGATTTGGGGTGTCGTTAGGGCTCCACAGCGACCAGGGCACAAATTTTCAGTGCAACCTGATGAAGGAGGCACTAGAAGGGCTTGGGGTGAACAAGACCCGCACAACACCCCTATATCCCCAGAGAGCATGGTGAGGTACATCAAGACCTTAGAAGAGTCTGAGGAAGGTCGTGGCCAGCTATCAACTAGACTGGGACGTCAAGGTGCCACTGTTCTTGCTGGCCTACCGCTCGTCTACACACGACAGCACTGGGATGACGCCAGCCAGCTTAATGTTCGGCCGAGAGTTACGCCTCCTTTGTGATCTGGCTTTTGGAAGCCCCCCGGACGCAAAACAGCCAGCAACCGAGTATGTAGGGAACATGGTGTACCATCTCCACCACATGCATGAGATGGCTCGTCAAATCATCCAGAAGGCCAACGACCGCATGAAGACCCGATACGACAGGCAAGCCAACAGCCAAGGTTTCCAGCATGGTGACCTAGTCTGGTTGTACCGCTCTGCCCGGACCAAGGCACGATGCCCGAAGCTCCAGCAACCATGGCAGGGACCGTACAAGGTGGTGAAGAGGATTAATGACGTGGTCTACCGCATCCAGAAAGTGTCTCGAGGGAAGATGTTGGTGGTACACCTGGATCGTCTGGCCCGTTACGATAGTGCTTTTCGGGATGACCAACCTTGAGGAGGGAGCAGTGTCGCCAGGCCATTGTTGATTGGAGGCTTGCGGGCAACGAGATCAAAGAGACAGCAGTGCAGTGCGGAGATATAAGCTCGCCGAAATGGTGGGCTGGAGGAGACGGATTTTCGGGAGTTCGCCTTTGTTCTAGCCGGGTCTCCATTGTTTGAGAAATTTCTGGTGTGCTAGTAATCTATTAAAAGGCAGCGCGCCCGCCAAAGACAGTCAGTCGGTAATTGAATGCGTGCGGTTAAGCAGCTGTGTTTGTTGTATTGTGTATGTGTACGAAGCGTATTTCTACGGAAATAAAGTGCAATTTTTTGTGTTTGTAACCTGGACATTTTATTTCACGAACCCACAAAGTCACAGTATGTTCATCATGCGGTAGCTATAAAGGTTACCACTATAATACTACAAACATTTTTTCTTGAGCAGGGAAGACTACTGTGCTCCTACTTGCCAAGTTTTAATTCCCCTTCTTAAATCAGACCAGTGTAATAATTTTTTACATTAAGTAATTTCGGGATTATATATATATATGCGCACTAGAAAATGTAGGTAGCGAGAAACCTTTTTATTTGGTTTACATTGGGAGAGAAAGTGAGAGAAATGTAAAGGAGTTTCAAAGGCAATTTTTAAAAGAAACCGCATCACCTAACTTCTTGCATTCATCGTATGTCATAAACAAAAGGCTTTCATATCTTTTCAAAGTGGTGACAGGCGCCAGTCAAAGCAGGCCACTCGTCTTGGCAGAGAGAGGGCAATGTGATGCAGTAAAACTGAATAGTTTGTAAAAAGAGTTCCTATGAGTATGTTTATAGCGTGTTCAAGACTGTGACGTGTTACGTGAAGCTATTTAAGAGTTTTTTAATACTTATAATTTTGGAAGTGGAAGGTAAGAAGAGACGAAATACTGGTAAACTAAGAAGTGAGGACCGTACGTTAGTATTGAATGTCAAATGTTACTTCAGCCGAAGTTGCGATCGTACGTATAGCACTTGTGACAAGAGGATGTCCCATAAGACGTGTACTGTCTTCTAAGTGTGAGACGAGATATAGGCATTCATTACACTTACATCAATCATATTGAAGGAAAGTACCAATGGCCAGCGCCCTGTTTTTCTTTACAAACTGTAACATCGCGTCTTCTGGTCCATGGTGTCAACGCCACCTTTCTTGGCATTGTGTATCATTATAACTTGAGGCTCCTTTGTTTCTGATGTTAATACTGCTGGTTGGTCATGAAGAGAGCTAAGTATAGTAACAACTTTGTTCTTCTTAGGAAAACAAGAGGCTATCATTAAATCTGTTTGAAAAACAAATAATATAGAGTGTACTTCACGTCCTTTAGGCTTGATAACTTTGGCAAGAGCTTCGCCTTTGTAATTTTCGGATACCACCGACTGTCAGATCTTTTGATAGCAAATAAGGAGCTAAATGGATAGATATAAAAAAATATCATAAGTGATAAGGAAGGCAGGAAGGGCAGAAGGGAGGAGGGAGAAGCGTGGGGGAAGAAACGAGGGAAGGAAGGAGGGATGGAGATAATGAAGAAAGGAGGGAAGGAAGGAGGGAAGGAGTGAGGAAAGGAGGGAGGTAGGAAAGGAGGGGAGATGAAGGAGGGAAGGATGTTAGAATAAAATAATTACTGGCAAAATTAACTACGTGCTAACTTACTGTGTGTAAGTGAAAAACCTTTCTGGAAGTATTGTAAAATAATATTTAGTTTGTTGGAG
Organism: Mantis religiosa; assembly: GCA_030765055.1. Classification (NCBI taxonomy): domain Eukaryota; kingdom Metazoa; phylum Arthropoda; class Insecta; order Mantodea; family Mantidae; genus Mantis; species Mantis religiosa. The sequence goes on along the minus strand of CM060949.1, from coordinate 169,962,214 downwards.
ACTACTTCAAGTCTTCCTTGACCTCCAAGAATGGTGACGAGTGAAATATACAATCCAGTGATACTGCAGAGGCTGAAGTCAGCATAATGAGATATTGTTGCCTTTGATGGTCAGGGAAAATTGTAGGAGACTAGCATCAAAGCTTTGATTTAAATATTTCAGTGTTCAGGAATCATCGTTCGACGTATACTAAGGTTTAGCAAACTAACGATTTCGGGTCCCAGTAAACGGAGAGCAATAGACTCCGTTAATTATAATACAAATGTGAAAGGTTAAGGTTAGAAACGCAGGGGGACACCTCGCACACTGTAGAGATCCATTGCGCTTGACATCTACCAGAAGAAAGGCATAAAGCAAGGGAAGCACATGAGGCTGCAGGTCACGGAGAGGCGGAGAAATCCCTAAAAGTTGCTGAAAATTTTTCATCCCGCCGTACATATCCCACAACACCAATGGTCTGGGTCTCGAAGAAATATCCCCCTTACGAGGGCAGCGACCATAACACCGTTCCAAGGGTGAGAGAGTATTCATGTACTTAAACATCCATGCTGTATATCTGGCCGGGTGATGTGAATTCTTATAAAGGCGAGGTTAGTAAAATTTAGATATGTGAATTCCTACAAAGTCGTGGTTAGCATAAGTAACATATTTTACTCATAATTTGTACAGAATTGGGACTGCGAAATCATATTGTGTGGCGTGGTTAAACATATTATCTTGGATTATCGTCAAAATAATATACTTAAAAATATTCTTAAAATTTCATAGTCATGTAGACGTGTATGTCCCAGCAGAATCTTGACAACTGACTGTGAATGAGAACAGTCAGTATAGTAGATAAATAAGGTCCCGGCAGACTATTGCCAATTGTCTGTGAGTCTGGGTGATCGCCTGTTACTAAGTAAACAATCAACACGCCCCCATCTCTGAAAAATTTTAACCTGCCACAAATTTGTAGAAATTCATAGCCACCCTGTCTGGCACTACCATACACTACCCGTCCTAATTACAAGACAACAAATACACGCTCTTATGTCAACATAGGAGACACGTACTACAATAATATCCAACCTGAATTTCTTCTCGCTAAATCTTAATCCTTATAGGTATTTATAATTTTTATTCTCTTGAGTATTTCTCTTCCCTTATCTACATGGATTCTGCAGGCACTACGATTAAAACGTCCTGAGTAATGGACTTTTGTGCTAATGGACTATTTATCGGTTTGACTTTGTCAGAAGTTTGAATTGCATTAGTCACTCTACTTTAATTAGTTTGTTATTGATTGTAGTCATTTTTTTCTTTCCCTGCATTATTTTTATAAAATTATTAAATATGCCAGTCAATAATTCAAGTATCAGTAAAAGCAACACATTATATATACCTACAGAAGAAGGTTTATGCTGCTATGAGAAATCGAAAATTTAGAATGCCTAAGAGATAGCGTTATACAAATTTTGTAAATCCAGATTGTTCTCACAGCCCATTAACAGGAGTAGTAATAACTTAAAGGACGCAAACATGGTGGTGATGGAACTTTATGCACCTGCTAAATGAAGCCCACTATTAATATTAATAATCGAAATGGTTTATCACCACTGGAAGCGTTAAACATTTCTTTCACAGAGCTACAGCATATTTCATAGCGACACGTGTTCGATGAAATAGCTTGTCATTCTATATCACACAGTATTTCCACACTGCTGTCAACAACTGACTATGCAGACTCCACAAGCACTTGATAAATATATGAACTGGAATAGCAATTATAGTGAAGCCGTTGATTTCTTTTACTATTCGTATAATAATTACAGAGCTATATCAGTATATCGATGTACTGCACTCACACTGCTACAAAAGCAGCTTCCATATGATTAAGAGAGATAATTTATTGTATGTGTACTTATAGCTGGACAGTAAATATAGGAATATAATAAGCTTCCGCGAGTCAATTTTTAAATGCTGATCACTATGTGATTGCTTGGAAACTTTATTGTCTTGGCATCGCCAAGAATGTAAAAAATGTTTAAAAGAAAGTTTTCAAACATGATTAATTACGCCAAATGATTTATTTGTGATAAATGTGCCTTGTCGAGATCTACATTTTTGTGTGAAAAGATTTTGTTTTACCTCATACCTTTACCTACTAGTTACCAAAAAGCATTCACGCCTTTATTTCATTTTTCACGAAAATGTCTTAAAATAAAGTCGTTAGAACAATTATCGAAAAAAATCAGTGGTCAGAAAACGTCTTCAAAATTTCTGTGTGCATGCTTATAAGATTGATTTTTATTTTTGGGCTATGCTGATCATCTATACCGGACATACACAAAGACACACACATATACACACACAAACGCACACACACAAACGCACACACACACCCACACACACATTCACACACACATGCACAAACTCACGCGGACAATTTTCTAAAACTGGATTTTTGCAATCAAGAGGACCTCAATCGCGGTATAGAATATTTCGGTGGAATAGGACAACTTCTCTCTCTACTACACCTACTTGTGTGACACCTACTTTAATGATACAGTTGTGCTAAGCAAATAATATCTGTCGGTCTGAGTGGGCCGATGGTTAGGTGCTGGTTCAAAGGATGCTAATACTAGGCTTTAAAGCGAACTTGGAATTCAGGGCCTCTTTTCAGTAGATTTGGGGGTATGTAAGAGAACTGCAGGAGAAAATTCTGGGACAGTGGTAGCACTATTATGACCCTACAATTAAACAGCGTCAATAACAATATTTTTAATAATCTACATTTTCAGTGTTGTTAAATAGTAATTTCAGGGCTGAGTAACAAAACCTGGAAAATCAACATTTAACAACCAGTATATCACGACCCTTAGGAGAGTCCTGCACACTGTGCTGGAGGTTCGGCTAAACGTTAAGTTTAGTTTAAGTAAAGTACAGCAACTTAATAATTTTGTAAACTGTAGTACACATATATGGGTCGCTTGATAAGTCTCGTAAAAAACCAAGAATACACTCTTTTTTCCTTGAACAGCTCACCTTACGAGGGCTGATCAACAAAGAAAGACACTGATTTTTTTCACAGGTGTTTATTACTGCAAATCAGTATTTACATTATATTTTTCAAAGTAGTTCCCTCCTACTTCAATGCACTTCTTATAGCATCTCTGCCAATTCTTGAACACGTACTGCAGACCATTCTTTATCCGGTCCTTGAGAATCGCCTCACTTTTCTTGAGCACTGCTTCAGAGTTCTCAAATCAAATACTTCTAAGCTTTTCCTTTAGTGATGGGAATAAAGAAAAGTCACAGGGTGCAAGATCGTATAAGATGGATGTGGTACAATGGTAATGTGATTCAAGCCAGAAACTGCATGACTTGATTGGCAACGTGAGGCAGTGTATTGCCATGATGAAGCTGCCAGTCAGTCCGAGAAAGTTCTGGTTGTTTCTTTGCGATTTGCTTCCTCAGTGTAGCCAGTACTAACGTGTACTATGCTGCTGTAACAGTAGTGTGAGGGGGAACTGCATGCTGGTAAATCATTCCATTACAGTCAAAAAAATGTGATCACCATCACATTCCCTGCAGATGGACAAACCTTTGCCTTTTTTGGTGTTGGAGAACCTGGCGATTTCCACACTGTGCTGCCATTCAGCCATGACACATCACCGGTGATAATCGAAGCTTAGGGCTATTCGAATTGAGAACTCTGAAAGCAGTGAGGCGATTCTCAAGAATCTGACATAAAGTGGTCTGCAACACGTGTTCAAGGACTGGCAGAGAAGCAATAAAAAGTGCATTAAGGAAGGGACTACTTTGAAAAAGATCATGTAAACGTTGAATTACAGTAATAAACATATCTGAAGAAAAAAACAGTTTCCGTCTTTGTTGACCAGCCCTCGTATTTCTGGAATAGTCTCCATTTGTGGCCGTAGGCCGTAGGCTCCAGTGATGTTTCAGCTTTTTAATTCCTTCGAAAAAGTAGATTGCGTCACAATCTAAAAATTCTCGTTGACAGCCACTGTCACTTCTTTATTTGATGATCATTTCTTAACCCCAAGCCAAATTTTCAAGTTTGGGAACAGGAAAAAGTCACTTGGGTCTAATTCTGGTGAATAAGTTGGATGAGGGATCAATTAAAAGCCCAACTCATACGCATTCGCCGTTACGATTGCTGATATGTGCGATGGTGCATTATCCTGCTTCAAAGGCACCGTCTTGCGTTTCAATCTCATTCTCTCTTCAGTCACCTCAAGTTGCAAATGGTAAAACAATGAATCATAATAGGCTCCAGTTATGGTTCTGCCTTTTTCCAGGTAGTCTATGGGTATTATTTCTTGAGAATCTCAAAATACAGTAGCCATCATCTTAACAGATGAGAAAATGCTCTTTGCTTCCTTGGGTGCCCTTTCACCAGCCATTGTCCTTGTTTTGACTCTGATATGTAATGCTGGATCCAAGCTTCACCCACGGTCACCAACTGACGCAAAATGTCTTGCGTACTGTGATTAAACATCACCAGACCCTCGGTAGAACTGTTCTTCGGGATGCACTTTCGGTCGACTGTCAGCAATCGCGCCACCCATCTTGCACACAGCTATTTCATTGCCAATTTTTCATGCAGGGTATTGTGCACTCTCTGAGTTGAGATGCATACAACCTCAGCAATCTCAGGAATTTTGATTCCATCGTTATGTATAACCAGTTCGTGGATTTCTTTTTCTGTGGTGTCCTGAGCGGTAACCTCAATAGGGCGACCAGAGCGCGATTCATTTTCGGTGCCTCTACGACCTCGTTTAAATTCGTTGATCCAAAGTAAACGTTCAATGTTGGTGCCAAATACGCGTGAACTTCATCCAATTCAGTTTTCACTTGTGCGGCAATTCAGCCCTTCAAACAAAATGTTTAACTGCACAAAACTCCATTTTCAATCGCAGCTATCACACTGACCAGTTCTGATTACTGTCAACAATGAACTATATATTGTAGCACACGCAAATTTTCTGTAAAATGTTTTGAATAATCAAATTTGCAACATAAAATGTCCATAACTTCATGGAAATTCACCAAACTTATCACACAACCCTCGTAAGGATACTAGGAAGTGTCTTATTATATTTTTAAGCGATAAACTTGCTCCTGTTTTGCTTTTACTATGCAGTTTTGTAACATCTGGTTCAAATAGCTAAAATCCCTATTTTGAGGGATTTTGTTTGTTTCATTCTTTCGTGAAAAAATAACTAATAATTTCAGGTGGAAGGCCAGCTTCCGATCTTAAAACTTTAAAAACTAAATCGCATGGGGTTTCGAAAGGCATTTTACTAACTCTTGGGATGACAGGTCTCCTTGACTATGTGGTTGTGACAAATTCTTGAAACTATGTGGTTGGTCCATGGGAAGATCTTAGTAAAATCGTAATAAATGCTGCTGAAGAAACTCTGGTAAGAAGGGATAAATTTAAGGATAAACATTGATGAATGTAAACAGGTGACGGAAATGAATATGGCATATCATAGGATGCATCAGAGAAGTCATACCAAGGGATCAGTGGAAGCATATCGGGAGGCAAGGCGATCAGTAAAAAGAGTACATAAGAAGAAGAAAAGAGAGTTCAGTAGGAATCAGCTTAAGGAGATAGAAAATTTAAAGAGCATAAATGAAACTAAGACTTTCGGTAGATAATTAAACCAAAGCAAAAAGGACTTTCAGCCAAAACCAGTTTATGTAGGAAGAAGGATAGTATAATTATAGGCGATAGTTCCAAACTACTTCAAACATGGAGACAGTTCTTTAGTGAACTCCTGAATAAAGACGAAGTACAAACACACAACGACATTGGAATAGCTGAAATGGATAGCAGGATGTATTAGAAGAGGGAGTGTCGGAACAGAATGTGGTGGATGTATAGATAGTAATAGAGAAACCTAAGAATAATCAGGCACCTGGTGGAGATTTTATATAGACTGAGCTAGTTAAATTTGCTGGGAAAGGGTTTATGAAACATTTACATAAACTGATGATTAACATATGGGGGATGGAATATGGGAAATGAGTGTGATACGCCAATACACAAAAAGGGAGACACAAAGATATGTTCAAACTATAGAGGAACTAAGGTGCTATCTGTTGTGTATGAGATATTCACGGCCCACCAGCTCGGTCTTGAGAAGACCGGGTCACTAATATCAGTGAGCGGGTGACGGGTTTACCCGCATCCAGGGATGCTCCGGCTTCTCTTTTCTTTCTCTTTTTTTATTCTTCATTTTTTAATCTTTTTGCCATTAACCCTTTCACCGATATGGACGTCACATGATGTCCAACTTAAAATGCCCCAAAGCGATATGGTATAGACGTCCTGCGCATACATGCATTTAATGCTCATTTAACGCCAATTATTTTAATCTTCCTATTTTACAATAAATTTAAATTAGTTCTATAAGGGATGTAAACGTACCGTTAAAGGTTTCTCTTTGAATTGTACACCTCCAAACCTGGATAAACACCGAAGGGCACATCTGCAGATTCACACGAAATAATATTGGTTTCCTTGCAAACTTCTTTTTCGCAGCACACTTGACATTTTCGAAATTGTTGCGACTATTTTGGTTGTGGGTGGTACCCTTTTAGGGAAGTGTTTTCTCTCAAGTATGAGGGGTGATATCGTGGTGAATTTCTTACCCCCCCCCCAGTATAAAGAGGCCTCTGAGTATTATAATACTCAATTAGGTTACGAGCTATTTATACACGCAAGTACAGGTAGATGAATGTCTTGCATGAATTTACAGCTCTGAAAATTACTAAGCAATTGTGCATGGTTACATCCTGTGGTATAAAAGTACGTTTTTTACCATTTAACTGTTTTTCGTAAAGTGGGATAGCTAATAATAGCTGATCCACATTACCCATATTTATTTGACCCGCCATTTCTCCAAACAGTGGAATCGCTAACATGCCATCTGTAGACCAGTACACGTCACTGCCACCTACATATATCCTAAAAATCTTCTTCATAATTGCACAACAAACCTTCCAGATTTTCTACAGTAATATCAGAAGCCTGTATACATCATACGCAAGCTAATTTTTTGCTACATTACGGGGATAAGCCGTGGTTAACATTGAAATTTAACAATTTCAAATGTGCCATTCAATTAGCTCTTGATAGCTATAAGAAATCACTCTGAACACAGAGAACTAAAATACTGAGCGAAAACAGCTGCACAAGGCTACCAGAAACCTTGGTTGAGAAACACTGTAATAACGGACGCTGACGGAGTTTTCATTCCAGTGTAACGCAACATAATACTCGTATGACTATCGCTTGGTATAGCATGAATAAACTAGAATCTAAAACCTTGAAACGGAGAAGTCGCTTGCGTAGCTATACATTATACATTCGTTCGTATATACTATATACACAAAACAGAATGACTCAAATGTTAGGCGCGCTCGGCGCAAAGAATGGCTTTTGCTACAGTGAAACAAAGTAGTAAATTTCAACGATTTATCAATGTAGTCCCTGATTGTTTGTTACTGTAGATGTGTACTTCCTTTAACGGATTTAAACCAGTTTTTGTTTCGTTTAAATAACTTAATAAATACGGAAGAAATGGAGTTGTAATTATGAAGCATTTTATAGCATTTAACAATTTAAATGTCCTGTTCTGTTTATTGGGTATCCGTTTGCGGCCCCTGAAGGGTTTAAAAGGCCATCGGCGAAGCGGTTAAAGAATCAGTAGGTTCATAGAGGAGTTTGAGTATCATACAGTAGGTACGTAAAATAAGAAGCTATTAACAGTGAAGCAAACTAATATATACATATGGGTGTCCATAAATGAATATCGGGGTTTTAACGCTTTATAACATTAATTTTATTCTTATATATTATTATTATTATTATATATTATTATTATATTATTATTATTATTATATATTATTCTTATATATATATATTCTTATATATTCTTAATAATGTCACCAGTGTTGACATTAGAAGAAGAATATTTATATCTAATAGAAGCTTCTGTGGGGTAAGAAGACATTGATATATCTAAATTCATATCTCGAAATACTAACATTTTCATGTATAAAGTCCTATTAGGACCAGTCTTAATGCATGCGTCGGAAGCATGGTAATTGGCAAAAATGGATGAAAGGGCCCTTAGAATATTCGAGAGGAAGATATTGCGCGTCATATTTGGCCCTAAAGAGAAACAGAATAAATGGAGGAAGAGATACAATTTTGAATTGTGTAAATTGTTTGATAAGCTAGATATTGTAACAGCTATTAAGATCAACAGACTGCAATGGGTCGGGCATGTTCTTTGTGGGGAAGATAGGACACTCAAGGAAAGTTTCATTGCAACCCCAGACGGCACAAGGAAAGCAAGCAGACGTAAGTTGAGATGAGAGAAAGTGAGAAGGGATATAAAAACCCTGGGAATGAGGAATTGGAGAAGTACATCTTTGGTGAGGGAAGAATGGCGAAATCTTCAACAGAAGTCTAGGGCGCACACAGGACTCTATGCTAATGTTGATGATACTGATGTTCTTGGCCATGTCTGCTTTTTCTAATGAAAAAATGCATGGACGACAGATGGCATCAGTAACATGGATAGTTCTCGCACCTTGAGGATTCATCATGGAAATTCCAAAACTCTTATTGCTTCCATTGTAATGTTAGTAAAGATCGGAGAAACAAGAATTGACACTTCTTTGAATGACGCGTTTAAGAATCCAGTTGAAAAGCACGATGAAAATATGGAAAGAAATGGGTATATAATGAGGTGATTGATAATTGCTGTTTGCTACTTAGCTTAGCAAGAACTCCCGTTCAGGGGTAATAACAAGTCGAAAATTCTTAGAGCTCTTTCACCTAATTGTTCAACAGATGATAAGTTAGAGGAACATCTTCGGACTGATACTGTGTTTTCAGCAACGTCATATGACATTCAGAATTTTATTGATTGCATTTCACGTGTTTTGATTAAAGAAATAAAGAATGAAATGAGACAGTTTTATATCAGTAACCCTGGACGAAACCACTGATATATCAGATATATTTCAACTTCAACGGTTCTTCGTTACGTCACACCAGAGGGAAGGGTTGAAGAAAGATTTGTAGGGTTTTGTGACGTCAGTAGTGACCGCGCATAATTAAAACTTTAGTATTTTACAAGAGTTTTACTGGACGTTACAGATGAAATTGAAACTCGATAAAGGCAATGTTCAATTTATTCAGCAAATTTTGGTTGGTCATATTGTTCATACAAATCCTATGAAATAAAGCTTTCCTGTTATTCGTTTGTTACTTGCTTACAAAGAACAAATGATTACCAAAAGTCTATTTTCTGTGAACTGCCACATTAAATTAATACTTTTATTTCCGATTTCACCAACAGATATTAAAATCGACATTAACAAATATAAGGTAATAATTGTCACAGCGTTAACAAGCTATTAAAAAACTTGCATTTCACGAACCTGTTTTCTCAAAAGGTTAACAAACTTCCGTTAACACTGAGAGACTTGTAAATATTACAGATATTGTAGCCTATGAATGAATGGTATTATTTTCTTAACGTACTGCGATGCGCCTTTGTTTTTATTATCACACAGCTGAAAAAATGACAGGTGGACAAAATCAGAAGAGAAGCCGTAGGATAAATTTCTCATCAATCCTAAAAAGAATAGTTAGTTGAATTAGTAACAAAATATTAGCATGTGAAAATTACACATCTCACCACCAAAAGTACGAAGCAACTTCGTCAATATTACGTAAATTAAAAACGAGGTCGAAGATGGACAGAAGTGACGACAGACATGAATTTTTCATGACGGAAGGTAGACAGTGTATTTACTATCCACAGAAACCAAGGAAATAGAAAATCGCAAAGTTGATGCAGTGGTAATATTGGCATAATTCAATGCATGTGCTTGTACTCACTTATGCTTCCTCAGCAACCTTGATAGTAGTTTGTTTGGAAAGTCTGTACTTACGTAGAAAATCTTCTGCAGCTCTTGAAAATTAGTTCTCCTCATTAGCCGTTCTATATTACGAACGCCATTTAGATGGTATAAATATAGGAAATTTACATTAATAAACTGCTTTCAAGCCTGCCATCTTGACAATTCCTGATAATTTCCTATCCGCTATTTTCACCACTATTTTCAAAAACATACTATAAATGAGATATTCTCGACGTTATAAATGACATTTTTTTTAAAGAAAAGGTTCATATCAAGCTTTCTGGAGGGATGAAATTAATTTAAAGCAAATCCTCCTATTACTCACGAAATAATTTATTTTTAATTACAAACATTGCCTAAAACGTTGTTCTTAAAACGCAATAAATATTAAAAAGTGGGAATATTGTATGTACATTTGGAAAGAGAAGCAATGATTCAAGGTGTGAAAGCGTAATACGAGGCTATAAACCACGAGAGTTAAGTGCTCTATGTACTTTAATTAAGGGATGAGTCCGCAACGTCGCTCAAAGAGGGAGATTAATTAACCCCAGTTCGCCTACTGCTTCTAAGGCCTTACGATTTGTTGACACTTGCTTTGCCCAGCTCTAATGTAAACAAAAGTTCATATGTACTTCATTACACGATTGAGAGTTTGCAAACATTTTGTTGCGTGATGGAATATGTGTGCATAACAATTATGAATTTCCAGCTCATATAACCGCGGTGATAATTTTCGCACACAGTGCGAAAGAAGCTACAACAAATTTTGCGCTCAAATGAGTTTCCACTCACCCTGAGATAGCAAGCCCCACAAATGGTTTTAATGATACTGATACTGATTTATTGCATACATGTTTCCTAATATGCACAATTGAATAGGACACATTAAACATAAGAGATGATCATAACCTCACACCTTTTACCTGTGTCATAACTATAGAGCAACACGGGCTCACGTTTAACTTGAAGCGCAAAGACTGTGCCCTAACTGTACATAGAGCACATGGATTCTAGTATAGTCTGAAGCGCTAAGACTGTGTCATAAATATAGGACACATGGAATCCAGTGTACCCTGAAACGAAACGACTGTGCCACAAATATAGAAAACATGCTTTCCAGTGTAGCCGAAGCGCACAAACAGTGACATAACTATAGGACACATGGGTTCCATTGTAGCCTGAAGCGTAACGACTGTGCCATAACTGTAGGACACATGGGATCCACTGTAACCTGAAGCGCAACATCTTCGCCAGCATTATATGACACATGGATTCATGTGTAGCATGAAGCGCAACGACGACTGTGCCATAACTATCGAACTAATGGGTTCCAGGGTAGCCTGAAGCGCAACGAATGTGCCAATGCTATAGAGCGCATGGAGTCCAGTGTACACTGAAGCGCAACGACAGTGCCATAACTATAGAACACATAGGTTCCAGTGTAGGCTGAAGAGTTACGACTGTGCCATAGCTATCGAGCACATGGATTCCAGTGTAGCCTGAACCGCAACGAATGTGCCAATGCTATAGAGCGCATTGAGTCCAGTGTTAACTGAAGCGCAACGACAGTGCTATAACTAGAGAACACATAGCTTCCACTTAAGCGGCTGTGCCATAACTATAAAACAAACGGGTTCCAGTGTAGCCTGAAGTGCAACGACTACGCCATAACGAAAAAACAAATCGGTTCCAATGTATTCTGAAGCGCTACGACTGTACCATAATCATAGAACATATGGGTTCCAGTGTAGCCTGAAGGGCGCCGATTGTGCCATAGCTATAGAGCACAAGGATTCCAGTGTAACCTAAAGCACAAAGACTGTGCCATAACTATAGAGGACGTGGATTCCAGTGCAGCCTGAACCGCAACTACAGTCCCATAGATATAGGACACATGGATTCCAGGGTAACCTGAAGGGCAACGACTGTGCCATAACTATACAGGACATGGATTCCAATGTAACCTGAAGCGCAACGACGGTGCCATAACAATGGTGGACATGGATTGCAGTGTAGTCGGAAGCGCAACGAGTGTGTCACAACTATAGAGCGCATGGATTGCAGTGTAGCTTGAAGCGCAACGACTGAACCATTGCCATAGAGCACATGGACTCCAGTATAGCCTGAAGTCCGACTGTGCCATGAGTATAGAGCACATGGACACTAGTGTAGCCTGAAGCGCTACCACTGTGCCATAGATACAGAGCACCTGTTTTCTAATGTAGCCTGAAGCGCGACTCTGCCATCACTATACACAAATGGCTTCCAGTGTAGCCTGAAGCGCAACGACTGAGCAATAACTATAAAAAAGGATTGCAATGTAGCTTGAGGCTCTACGAGTGTGCCATAACTATAAAACACATGGATTCCAGTGTAGACTGAAGCATATGGGCTATGACTGTGCCATAAACATGACACCCATGGTTTCCAGTTTAGCCCGAAGCGCTACGACTGTACCATAACCATAGGACACATTAATTCCAGTGTAGCCTGATGCGCTAGGCCTGTGCCAGACCTATAGAACACATGGATTCCAGTGTAGCCTTAAGAGTAACGACTGTGCCATAACTATAGAGCACATGGATTCCTGGGTAACCTAAGGCGCAACGATTGTGCCATAATAACAGAGGAAATGGATTGCAATGTAGCCTGAAGCGCAATGACTGTGCCACTGCTATAGAGCTCATGGACTACAATGTAGTCTGAAGCGCAACGACTGCGCCACAACTGTAGCACAAATGGGTTCCAGTGTAGCCTGAAATGCGACAACTGTGCCATATCTGTAAAACAAATGGGGTCCAGTGTAGATAGAAGCACTACGACCGTGGCATAACTATAAAACACATGGATTCGAGCGTAGCCTGAAGCGCTACAACTGTGCCATAACTATTAAATAATGGGATTCGGTTGTAGTCTGCATGGATTCCAGTGTAGCCTGAAGCGCAACGACTGCGCCATAGCAATAAGTCACATGGATTCCAGTGTAACCTGAGGCGGAACGACTGTGCCAAATCTATAAAGCACATGAAGCGCAACGACTTTGCCATATCTATAAAGCACATGGATTCCAAAGTCACCTTAAGCGCAAAGACTGTGCCATAGCTCTAGAGGACATGAATTGCAGTGTAGCCTTAAGCGCAACGACTGTGCCATAGCTATAGGGGACATGGATTCCAATGTTGCCTGAAGCACTACGACTGTGCGATAGCTATAGAACACATGGATTCCAGTGTAGTCTGAAGTTGTAAGACTGTGCCATAACTATAGAACACATGGACTCCAGTGTGGCCTGAAGCGGTACGACTGTGCCATAACTATAGAACTCATTGATTCCAGTGTAGCCTGAAGCACTACGACTGTGCGATAGCTATAGGGACATGGATTCCAATGTTGCCTGAAGCACTACGACTTTGCGATAGCTATAGGGACATGGATTCCAATGTTGCCTGAAGCACTGTGACTGTGCGATAGCTATAGAGCACATGGATTCCAGTGTAGCCTGAAACACTACGACTGTCCGATAGCTATAGAACACATGGATTCCAGTGTAGCCTGAAGGACTGCGACAGTGCAATAGCTATAGAATACATGGATTCCAGTGTAGCCTGAAGCGGTAGGAGTATGCGATAACTATAGAGCACATGGATTCCAGTGTAGACTGAAGGACTACGACAGTGCGATAGCTATAGAACACATGGATTCCAGTGTAGCCTCAAGCACTACGACTGTGCCATAACTATAGAACACATGGATTGCAGTGTAGCCTGAAGGACTACGACTTTGCGATAGCTATAAAACACATGGATTCCAGTGTAGCCTGAAGGACTACGACTGTGCGATAGCTATAGAACACATGGATTCCAGTGTAGCCTGAAGCGGTACGAGTGTGCCATAACTATAGAACACATGGATTCCAGTGTAGACTGAAGGACTACGACAGTGCGATGGCTATAGAACACATGGATTCCAGTGTAGCCTGAAGCGGTACGACTGTGCCATAACTGTAGAACACATGGATTCCAGTGTAGCCTGAAGCGGTACGACTGTGCCATAACTGTAGAACACATGGATTCCAGTGTAGCCTGAAGCACTACGGTTGTGCGATAGCTATAGAACAAATGGATTCCAGTGTAGCCTGAAGCACTACGACTGTGCGATAGCTATAGAACACATGGATTCCAGTGTAGCCTGAAGCGGTACGACTGTGCCATAACTATAGAACACATGGGTTACAGTGTAGCCTGAAGCGCAACGACTGTGCCAAAACTATAGAACACATGGATTCCAGTGTAGGCTGAACCGTAATGACTGTACCACAAGTATAGAACACATGGATTCCAGTGTAGCCTGAAGCGGTACGAGTGTGCCATAACTATAGAACACATGGATTCCAGTGTAGACTGAAGGACTACGACAGTGCGATGGCTATAGAACACATGGATTCCAGTGTAGCCTGAAGCGGTACGACTGTGCCATAACTGTAGAACACATGGATTCCAGTGTAGCCTGAAGCGGTACGACTGTGCCATAACTGTAGAACACATGGATTCCAGTGTAGCCTGAAGCACTACGGTTGTGCGATAGCTATAGAACAAATGGATTCCAGTGTAGCCTGAAGCACTACGACTGTGCGATAGCTATAGAACACATGGATTCCAGTGTAGCCTGAAGCGGTACGACTGTGCCATAACTATAGAACACATGGGTTACAGTGTAGCCTGAAGCGCAACGACTGTGCCAAAACTATAGAACACATGGATTCCAGTGTAGGCTGAACCGTAATGACTGTACCACAAGTATAGAACACATGGATTCCAGTGTAGGCTGAAGCACTACGTCATTGCCATAAATATAGAACCCATGGATTCCAGTGAAGGCTTAACCGCAATGACTGTACCATAGGTATAGAACACATAGATTCCAGTGTAGCCTGATGCAGTACTACTGTGCCATAGGTATAGGACACAATTGCTTACATACATAAGCATATATCCATATACTGCAATTTTCAAACTGTAATTTTCAGCTAATTAGAATCCAGATTTTTGCTGAAAAGATTTTTGGGATTGGTGGGAGTCAGAAAATGTTTAACATGGATTTTATACGATGTATGTGATATAGAAAGGGATTTTATTTGGGGTTGAAGGGAGTAGGAAAATGTGTTACATGGTTATTATAGAGAGTGTGTGATACTGATATGGGTTCTATTTGGGGTTAGTAGAACCTGAAAACTGTTCAACATTGGTTTCATACGAGGTGTAGGCTATTTTTTAATCCAGATTTATTAAACCATATTTCACCCAGTTGCATATTAGGGTTAGAGTAGAGACATAACCCTAATACTGTTCTCTATTGGAATGGGTTTTATTTGGGTTTGATAGGTGTTACAAAATATTTATATTAAGTTACATAAAACATACGTGCTTTTAATATAAGTTTTATTTGGCGATGGTAGACTTGGGAAATGTTTATCGGAGGTGTGTGATATTGATATATGTTTTATTTGCGATTGGTAGCAGCATAAAAGTTCTCAAAATTGGTTTTATACGATCTGTATGATATGAACCTGGGTTTGATGAGCTGGAAAACGTTTAACATATAGGAGGTGTGTGACATCGATACCAGCTTTATGTACGGTTGTTAAGAGTTGGACGCACCTAGGGGGCGGTGTCCAGTACCTCCATCGTTAAGGTGATAGCGAAGGTAACGGTGAGATGAGTGGACCTACAGTTTATACCGTGGCCATCGAATCTCGTTGGGCATAAGGGACACTTCACATGAGCTAGACAGAAGTAAAGGCGCAGATAGAGCTGACTTAAAATCGACACCCCAGTGCCGGAAATCGAACTCGGACCTCAGCACGAAAGTTGCGAACGAAACCACTGCGCTACCTCGCACCCCTGGTTTATTTTGGTAGTGCAACAAATAAGCTTGTGTAGCATGTATACGGGCTTCTGATATCGCTTTGTAAACTCTGGAAGTCCTTTTGCTGTTTGACATGATTTGGATATTGAAGGCAAGTATGAGAGAAGTGTTGGGGATATAGGTAGCAGTGACGAACAGAATGCTGGCTTCCTTCCGTGAATAATAAACTTTGTGAAGTGGTAAAACTAAGTCGAACACAAATAAATATAATTTCTGGTGTACAATTAACCTCTGACATCCAACCAAGTGATATTTTAATAAAAAAGTTATTGCTGTCTTAGTGTCTCTCATTGTAACTGAAACAAATGTAAATGTGAGTAGTATGACAGAAGCCCCAACCTCTAGAAGCAATTTAGAGCTTAAGAGCAGGATTCAGAAGTGGACAGTGTAAATGTCATTTGTAAGCCTACATTAGACGTATACTGATCGACTGATGGCATGCTAGCTACTCCATTGTTTGGGAAATAACGGGTCAAATTTGGTTGGTGTGGATAAGTAATTAATGGCCACCCCTGTTTACGAAAAACAGTTAAATGGTAAGAAAATTATTTTTATGCCTGCCGAATGTAACCATACCCAATTGTTTAGTAATTCATGTAGGACAATGACCTACCGGTACTTGCGCGTATCCATAGCTCGTAACCGAATTGAGTACTATAATATTCAGAGGCCTCTTTCTAGGAAGTCCACCACTACAGCACCCCTCATACTTGAGAGAAAACGCTTTCCTAAAGAGATACCACATACAACTAAACAAGTAGCGACCATTTCGAAAATGTCTAAAATGTCGCGAAAAAGAAATTCGCATGGAGACAATATTATTTTGTGTCAATCTGAAGATGTGCCCTTGTGTGTTTATCCAGGATTTGAGGTGTACTATTCAAAAATAAACTTTTAAGAGTAGGTCTTAATCCCTTACAGTACTAATTTAAATGTACTGTAAATTGAGAAGATTAAACTAGTTGGCGTTAAGTAAGCATTAAATGCTGGACGTCTATGCACTGACTGTTGAAAACAATTAAAATCCTTCACCTGAAGCCTTCGCCTTGAGACAGGAACCGCAGTTGGGGTGAGAAACCGTAGTTGGGACAGGAACCGCAGTAACAAACAGAAACCACAGTTGAGGGAACAAAAACTACATTAACTAAAGAATGTGTCAAGGCGACGAGGAAGAAAACACTCCCCTAGGGAATCTGAGAAGAAGTCTGATTATTTCTTCCCATGACCCCGAAGGTCAAACCGGAGGGACAGATATAGCAGATATATGCGGGGGTGAGTGTCCAGTAATTTCTTCTTCACAGGTTCCTAGCTACTGGCGACTCAGTCCCATATCTTGCTTGGAACTACTATGCAGTCATTTTTCACTATTTTCTGATTGGTGGATTTATTAGTTCCTCAGAAACGCAAATGTAGAAGCTTGGAGTTTGCGTTTGCGTCTGTGAAAAGAAGTGAGAGAAAAGTACGTAATTAAAACTACTCAGGAAGTGACAAACTAGGACATCAAAGGATGTTTGATGTAGCTATCAGGGAGAGTTTTATGGTCCGTAATATCTACCACCTTAAGAACTGGTAGTGTCATACAAAGTTGTCCTTTGTTCTGCGACCACAGTGTTTTTAAAGCGAAGGGTGTGGGAAACCACCACACCTCCCTTCCTTCATAAAGTTCTTTTTCGACTGGGTGCTAATTATGATCATGGGTCTCGTAGGAGTGAGCCTAAAGCTAAATGTAATTGGCGCATTTTTCCCCTCCACTGCCATCACAAAGAGACTTTTATTTTTCACGCTTATTCCCCCAAAAATCGCCACAGATTAAATAGGTAAACATTTCGTTTATTGTTTTCTTTCCTTGGCTTTCGCAATCTTTCCTTCCTATTACCATTTCCTTCTTTCTTCGTTTCTTCTTTCGTACTTTACTATTTCTAATATTTAATTAGTTTTCCTGCTTTGACTGCTTTAAATTTTAGGGATCACTTTCTTGCAATGCTCTGCAATGGTTTTCTGATATAAAAATGCGCATTTTCTTTTGCCATGTTCAACTTTTTGAAACAAAAATCAATTAGTTTACTTTTTTATCATTTCCACATG
>CM060949.1:169791747-169939247 GCA_030765055.1 Mantis religiosa | reverse complement strand
TACACTTATTGTTTCTTAACGAATATTTTACAGGCACGGCCCTTTTTTGGCGCAAAGTTATTCCTCACAAACTAAAAATGTCATCAATGAATTAGATGAAGCAGAAGCTTCCTCATTGCCACTCAAGTGCCCCCCTTTAACGCGTTTCCGTTACAAATGAAATTCGTATGCTAAGATTTTCAGAGACTAGCCTATGAAGTCCTCTTTACCCTTAGCTTTGCATGACCAGTAAACGGTTAGAGAGTCAAAATCTTATTAGAGTAAAATGTGAATCTGCTTTAACGGCCGTAGTGCCCCGTAGTGGCCCGATGTCATTGTATACGTAGCATGTGTCTGTGATTGCTCTTTTCGGAACAGAGCGTCAGCGGTTTCTGTGTCAAGACTACAACAAGTTAATTATTGGAACCCGGAAGTTAAGCCGAAAATTCATGGTAATACTTTTATAGCTGTGCATGTGGTATCAGGTCAGTTGAGCTAGTCATCAACCCATGCTTTTGGTAAACAGAGAAAGAGAAAATGGACATTCAGCGTCTAACGTTAATACAAACACAGTAGGTTTTTTCATGATCTGTGCAACATGATGGTAAGAGCAAACATTCGCTTCTGGAAAGTAGAAAATACATTAATTCCCTTTTTTTAAAAAAAATATGCAGGAAACATATTTTCATCGAAGTCCATAATACGCAAGGAATATCCAAAGCTGTGCCGTGAAGGCTTCGTGGGTGATGAGCCGTGTCAAATTAGTAAACGTCGAGTTCTCGGCCATTGTAAACTCCATGATCATGAAGATCATGAAGATCCTCCTCAGATCCTGAAGAAGGCTATGGAGTTTACAGTGGCCGAAAGCTAGACGTTTATTAATTTGACACGGCTGATCACCCGCGAAGGATACATATAGGATATTAGAAACTTTGTCCGTCAACAGAATGTATTTTCCAAAAGACGAAACGACAGATAGTATGGCAAGGACTGCAGCGCAAATAATTGCTGGTACACTGAGTACACAGACGTAATGTAGTATCGTCACAACGAATTAGCTTTTGATTTACTGTACACATTTTAAATATTAATTATTACTTTGTTTATTATTACATACAGGAGAAGCCCGAAATAACGCGGTTGTTGGGGGACATCCTTTTCTCCAGGTTTTAACCTCACCGCCGGATATAGAAATTCGACACTACAAGGGGCCAAAAAATCAGAACCGATCAGATAGAGGAGGGAAATGTGCATGTAATAATAAATTACAGCACAGTATTGAACTCTCACGTATTAGTTAAACATATTACAATATTGTTGAAATTAATCACAAGGTACGCTGGGAGATGTATTGCTGTCGTAAACAATTTCTATTGCAGCATAAATATTTCACACCAACATAACTTTTCATTGTTCAAAGGAATCAGTACCTTAGTTGTTTGATGCAATGAGGCACTACGTTTTCTCTCAGCGTATTTTAGCAAGATGGAGGAGATGAATGCTCTTTGCCTTAATTTGAATCGCCTACCAAAAAATCACATTGCTTAAATGAGTTACAAGTACAATGAGATTCAGAATATATTTTTTTCCGCCTCCATGTCATTTTCACTACTGTCATCATCACCGGCGGTACCGCATGTAGTAAAAGCGGGCGTTCAATACCCACATATTTCACCGTCATCTTTTTCACTGTCATTCCGTTGGACAGCATTAACTGAATTGTAGCGTCAGCATCATAAGCTTCTCAGGTGTCATACACGTAAGAAATGCGGTACAGTCCCTGCAGAAAAATATCCACCCAACGGGCTGTTTACGAGCTGAATAACTTCAAATCTATTCGTATTAAGGCAATCATAATTGCAGATATTCTAAATGATATTAAGTTGTTCAATACAAGTTTTCTTCACCGCGGATGTTTTGAACTAATGTCGTGCTTTTGTACAAGCATTTGCTGTTAGTTTTAGCCTTGTTTTATTTAAAAAAACAAGTTCCCTCACTATTCTGTATAAGGGCGATTATCTTCAATGAATCTTAACGCTTTCTCTTAAAATAATAAGTAATTTTAGCAGTTGTAGGATCACCTTTCTCCTGAACATAAATTTCTGAAGCCTTCTTATAACACCACATTTGTCGATATCATCTAGATCTATTACTCGTTTGGAAACTATTCGTTCCAAAGAAGCGCTGTAATTTTCATTCTTTTGCGTTTGTTAACAATTCCCATTTACTTTTCTGCGTCATCGGACGTGCACTTTAGTTTTAGAATCTTTTTGGAAGAAAAGAAAATAAAGAAAGAAAGTCTTCTGATGTAACCAATTCTTTGTGCTTGAATCATTTTGTTTCGGTTCTGTGTAATGTTTATGAACCTAATTTATAAACTACACTGATGGTATAATTAATTTATACAATTATCAATGTCTGACAAGTTCACGATTTCAATAGCACGCTGCAGTGGCATCACTACGTTCTTTCTTCCCTCCCCACGTGCAGTGCGTGATTCTATTAAGCAGAATCATACGAGCTGTTGTAAAAGACAAGGCCAAGAACGGGGGTATCGCTTATTACTTTCCTGGAATATAGTGGCCAGTGTCAACGAACAAGGGTGGTGGTGAAAATTATACTGCAGAACACCTGCTTGTGGAATATTTTTATCTCAACGTAGGGAAAAAAACGAATAAAACAATTAATCAAATATTTTTTAACGGGGACTTATCTTTTAGCGCGTTAAATCCGAATCTACGGTACTTCGGACTGCGCTTTCTCGGTCTTCTAATGTATCTGGAAAAGCTAAGTTTGTTCTGTACAATTTCTGACACTGTGTCCATCATGTGACTACGTTTGACAACTTACCGTTGCCCGTGACCTTGATCGTACGAGTAGGTGTGCGACTCTGTTGCACTCAAACCCGCTCCCCTATGTTTAGGATAAGCAGATGGCCTATAACCCCGTCATTTCTAAGCTGTTTATTTTCTTTGCGGGTGGGCTAAGCTTCCGAGCCCTACTTATTACATGGAAGGTGGAGATAGATTTATGACTTTGAGGGTTTGTGTTTGCTTGTAGAAGAATTTTGGTTCAGTCTGACTGTGAACACAGGATTTTTGTCTATAGATTTTTGTCTTCGTGCTGTGCATAACTATATATACGTCTGCTTTGTCAGAATACTCAACTTTATTTCCGCATAGTAATAAAATAAATCTGTGGTGTGATAATTAATATGCCGCATAAGTGTACAAATAATGCAGACAATATTTGTTCTATTTGTGTGAAAACGACTATTGCAATCCGAAAGCTAAATATAACTCCATTAATAAAGAAAGCTTACCATCTGCTTTTTGGATGGAAAATAGGGGACCAAGATAAATACTGTCCCCCCCCCCCTCCCCGCGTCGTATATATCGCAAAGCCGGTTCAGCAACTCCCGGTAGGTGACTGAAAGCAAAATAGAGATGAGAATCATTTCCAGCGACTACGCAAATGATTGTTATTTCTGCATGGTACCATCTATGAAGTGCATTCCAGGGAAGAAAATTTGGACCCAAATACAACTTCAGCTATTCGTCTGTACCCCACTAACTTCCTGTTCCACTTCTACGTTAGTCCTATACAATTGATTCTAACGACGAACTTAAATCCAGCACTTCTGAAAATATAGCTAGCGCTACAACATGATAAATCTGATTTCAACATTCAAATTCCACCTAACTTACACATAATGACTTAAAGGGAATTAAATAATCTTGTCCGAGACCTGGAACGTTCAAAGGCTAAAGTGGAGCTGCCACCATCTCGACTAAGACAGTTTAACTATCTCTCAGAAAATAGGAAAGGTGTCTGCTACTAGAACACGGCAAGAGGCCTTTGGAACAATTTTTCGATATGAGCAATTACGACATATTTTGTAATGATGTGCAAGTCTAAATGAAATCCATAAATATCCTACACAGACCAGAATGTGGTTAATTAATCATAAATTATGACATATATAAGTAAAACATATGTTTTGTTTTAAAGATGGTTGCAATTCCTCTTGGATTACAACAAGGATTTAAACATATCGTCACCCAATTAGCGGAAAGCCCGACCAACGACAGCTGAGAAGGGGCCAGAGGCGGCCAAGCCACACCCACCTATTAGTCTTTGTCATTAACTGACTGGTTGATTAGGGAAGTGTCACTTGTCGCTGCCCGCTTCCTTCCCCTTTCCCTGTCCTCTGGAACTTTCGCGGCAATTCACTGAAACCAGAGACTTCTAGAAAACAGTGATATTCCTATAAAAAGGGCTGCAGTGAGTGAATTGAGTCAGTCAGTGCTTGACGAGCTAGTGAACGGACGAGAAGACTGCGTCGGAGGAGTTTACGTAATCGCGAGTGCAAGTGGAACTTTAACGGACGAACTGGTGAATCGTAATTGTGTGCATTACGTAATTCTGTGTAATTGGCAAGTGTTCAACTGTAAGTCGGTGGAAATAAAGAACATTTTTGAGTGGTGCAATTGGACTTTTCATTTCACGAACCCACAAAGTCACAATATTGTTGTTTTCCATGCGAATGGGGCAACTGGGATAAGACCTGGCACTACAAAAGGAAAGACAGATACCTTCAACAAACTTTGGAACTATAAACAATGAGCATAATTCGGCAGTCATTGATTGAATCTACAAAAATTTTGCTCCTTCGTTTCACATCAAACTGGGACTGATTAAAAGTGCCATTAAAGCATCGAATCTTTATGAACCAGCGTTTAGGTATTTACTTACAAAATTTCCAAGGAATTTCCGTAGGACATCTGATCAACATTGCAATGGTCTTTTGACAAGGAAATAAAATGCTACTTGGGAATCTCAGAAAAGTCGTCGGAAATTTCCTAGGGAACCGTCGTGTAAAAAACTATAAGGAAAGAGTGGAAAACATGTTGCTGTAATAGGGAGTAACTGCAGCTTTCTTAGCGGAGTGAGTATTCCAAGTTCTCTCGTGAACTTGGAATAAACATGTTGCTGGATTATCATCAAAAGGGCTGCAGTATATTATATCCACTCTTATTTGGAATTTTCCGTTAAAATTGGGGTGCAGTTTCTGATGGACATGGAGAGTGCTCTTACCACAGTTTCAACAATCCAAAGACGTTACCAGGATAAATGGAGTACGTCCATGTTAGCGGCTTATTGTTCGTCAGTTGTGGGGGATGCTCCCGACGTCCTGTATAAGAAAAGCTCAAAGGATTACGTGAAAAAAATAAATGAAGTTCGCGGCAAATTGTTATATTTTATTGTAAGCTAAAAGGAGGCGTCCGTAATCGAAGAAAACCTAGCCAATTAGCACCATGTTTAGGAAAATACATCTCTTTCCATTGATTTCTTTCTGAAATTATAATTCTGATAATTAAAAGAAAACTAGACCACATCTGACAATAATATTATTGTGCTACTCGTATTCAGCATGAAAGAATATATTGAATTCCAAAGTTTTCGTTTCCATAACAGAAAAACACTATTATTGGGGGTCCTATGCCTAAAGTACGTTGTTGGGTATACGGTTGCCACGCAGGAACTTTAAGGTAAAAATACACTGGCTTTTGCAACACATGTTTTGCATTGATTTAAGGTAACATTTAGTTTATTCCTTAAAGTACGTTAGAAGTTTGCAGATATAATACAATAGTTACAATCCAGTATTAGTGTATACAGAAACGCTTAATTCTTCAACTTTAAACAGTCGGAACTTGCATCATATCGCTCAATATTAGCCTCCATTAATTTTATCAGAGAGGTGTTAATTTATATTATCAAGTTCATAAGTTTCTAAGGAGTAATTATTAATTACAAGTTATACAGACCGAATGAGAGTTTCAGAAGTGATTGTCTTGCCCAAGAATTGCTTTTATTTTTGTTGCTGATCTACATTAAAAGATATATCTGTTTTAATAGGCACTAAATTATTCTAAATATTACAGAGGGCATTTATTAGGTGGGAGTCAGTACAACTTATAAGCATTGCATTAAAACAAACGTTTTCAATTACTGACTTGTATTACATAGATTTTCTCTATATAGCTTCCAAAGGAGCTGAATGTTTGGACATTTATTACTGCAAGTTAGATATCAGAGTCTTAAAAATATGTGAACTACAATTGTGTGCCTTAATGATTAATCCTAGCATGAAAATCAAATTGACTATTGCATACCATCGGATTACAAGAACAGTAAACACAAGAAGTGCGGCTTGATTATGTTTTCAGATTTATATAACAGTTTAATTTGTAGAATGTTTCACATAATTTCTCCGCCATTCATTCATTTTTCAGCCAAAGATTTTCGGAGAAGCTTCAGTTTGTCATACGAAGTTAAGATGAAAAACATTTTATAACATCACATTTTGGTTTCCACTCCCACAGTTCCTGAAGAAGCCGAAATTATCTAATCGATATATAACATGTGTTTATCTTACGAATGTTAAAGATAATAAAAGCGATTATGGTGGAATGCTCCTTGAGAAAGCATGGTTTACGCAGACCAAAGTGCTAGTACTCCTAATTCAAAACTGCATATAGATTGTGCAACGCACTGCGCCAACATGGACACAATGTGTTGACCATCCTCAAAGCTGCAGACAGACAGACCAAAGGAGCAGTTCCTTTCTCAACAATCAGTCCTTTTGCTCGACATGGCTAAAGAGGACGTTGAATGAGCAACCGATCAAGCAGCCCTTTAAAGTCCACAGGGAGTATCCTCTCCTTTGATCACCCAGCCTCAGCCTACCGGAAAAGGATAGACCACGACATAGAATGGAAATCGACAGATAACGAACCTTGACCTCCAGAACGATAGCCTCACGCCTTATCGCGGAGCCATGTCATTTAGTGCATGCTTGTTCCAGCTACAGCTTCAAGCTATGCGTTCCTTGATATTCTAACTGAAATAGCATATCATCAATGAATATTCTAACTAGAACTTTAAATATTTCACGCTGAGAAATAAAGAACTCAAAATTTAATTTATCAGAATGTTCAATAATACGTTTCCCATCAAAAGGATTAACTAATGGCATAGGCTGTGATTGCATGAGCACAAATTTCAATTTATGCCTACTCTTCCTACTACTTATAGTAAGTAGAATCTATACCAACAAAAAATGTCAAGATTTCAACAGCAAAAACTACATTTTTGGGTCCATGGCATTTAACATTTATTTTATGAATAACAAAACTAACAAAATTTCTGTTAGCTTGGAGATATTAGCAGCTTAACTTGGTATAGAATATCAGGTTATATAGTAAAACGTGTTTTTTATATTTTCAATTTGACCTGGTAATGTTTTCTCGTGACAGTAGGACAATTTCTAAACGTACACACTTTACAGGGATAACTAAATATCACTTTTATTCCTGGCAAAGAAAATCAGCTAGTTTAAAATATTAAATATTTTGAAAAGATAGAGTCAGGCTGAAAAATACATTGCTATAGCCACGATTTGAACCACGGATCTATTGGTTGCCGTCTAGCAGCTGTAACCCTTGAGCTACTATGGCCAACATGCCGACATGACATTAAATTCTCCAACTGACTCGTGTTTTTGCCGGTAAGCCACTTAGGAGTTCTCATAAATACATGACATAACTACGTTAATGGCGACTTACAGCATGTAACTACTTTAAGGCCCGGGCTTTATAGTTAACCACTAATAGGTCAATTAATGTTCTTTCACATTGGCCGTGTGTAGGCTGAAGTATGGAAACATAGAGTCAGACTGAAAAATTTAATGCCATAGCCGGGATTTGAACCATGGATCTAATGGTTGTCCAGCCGCTCTAACTCTTGAGCTACTATGGCCAACATGCCGACATGACATTAAATTCTCCATCTGACTCGTGTTTTTCCCGGTAAACCACTTAGGGGTTCTCATAATCACATGGGACAACTTAATGGCGACTTACTAAGTTGTATCTATATTTTAGTTTCTATGAAGGTATATAATTAATTACAAACGGACTCTCAAACAAATTTCTTCGAAAAACGATCCTTCTAAAGGGTAGTTTTGGGTAAAGCTCAAATATTTTGTTAGAAATCGTGTCTTCCTTTGAAGAAGCTGAAGTTTTAAGTGCCTTTATGTTTTTGACCTGCGATGTCTACGCGAACGAGCGCGCGCACACACACGCACACACTTTTCTGTTTTATTTTTAGTTTTGTATTTTATTTATTTATTTGTTGTTAATTTACTAAACCCCAGAAATGTCACCATCAGATTTCACGTTGTACTGCAACAGTTCCTCAACTATTATGAATATGGTACATAAAATAAATATTAGGTGAAGTAACATCTTTATTATTCCGCAATTAAATATTTGAGAATTACTAATAATTCCTATGTAACAAAGTAGTTTATATACCATGGACAAATATTGACTCAGATTTATTTTGTTGTAATTTACGTCATCTAACGTTAAATCATATCGGGTAAATGAACTGGGTAAAATGATGCTCTAATGATTCCCGGGACGATGGAGCTTACAGTTACGCGACATTTGTTTTGAAGGATAAGGGAAACCGCCGGAAATACCTTATGCAGTTAACTCACCCTGACCGAGATTCGAACTCAGGACCTCTTCAACGTGAAGTAGGCATGCTACCACCTACGATACCGAGGCTAGCAGTTAACTTACACTTAGAAAGTCAAGGAAAACTAGCTACTTGCGGATTAAAAAAAGATACCCCTTACCCTATTTTCCACTCTTTCCTGCAAGCGATATAAAGAAATTACTAGGTGCAGTTGACCTCATTTGTTTCACGAAAGTTCGGAAATGACATTCAACGACCAAAACTAAATTACTTATATTTATCAAAAGGACTGTTGCAAACTTCATTTCAGTAACTACAAAATGTCCTGAAATAGTTTTATTGCGGGAAGACAGAAGTGAAATGAGGCTAATAGGTAATACACAATAGAAATCTCGGAAGAAGTAGAATAAAGCACCTCTCCAATTTTTTTTGGTCCTAATGTAAACGTATGTATAACAGTTGACGGTTTATCCCCAAAATTACACGAAATATAATAATAGAAATAAAGCGTAAAGGAAGGAAATACCAAAGAAACAACAGCGTAGAATAAAACCCACCACCCACCCTTTATACTTTTTCCTCCCTTCTTTTACGAGCGTCGCCAAACCCCCGTTCTTTCCGCTATTTGTTTGCGACTTTATCCTTGTCTTGTAAATTGTGGCGCCAGGTTCATGTGTACCGTTGTATTATATTGGTCGACGGTGGAGTTGGACCCGAAATACTGAAGTCTTGCATAATGTTGGCTGCCGAGTGACATTCTAGGAGAAGCCAACTCGACTTAATATTTTACAGGATACTCTATTTACACAGAATGTTTCCTAAGTGCTTCCTCGCAATTTCATGGTAAATGCAACGAAAATCTATAATAACAGCGAAGTTTCGGTAGCGTTCTATCGAAACTTCGGTGTTGAGATTGATACTTGGCTTAATATTCACCAATAACATTAAAATACGCTTATCAAATGTCCTTTCGCAAAGATTTCTATTATATTTCAGATTAGATTTCTATTAGATATCAGATTCATATATGGTCTCCTGTAGGTACACATATAACATATTGCCTTATACATATACAAGATTGCAATGTTTACATTTCATAAATGGATATCTTTTAAGTTCACAAATTTGCTTTTATCCAGTAACCACATTTTACCTTAAACTATATCCTTTTTAAAATGCGTTATCAATTGTTCTAATTTATTCAGCCCCGTTATAACAAAACAGTCCTGAACAACCTTTGCAGACTGTTTTAGTATCAGACCTAAGACGTTTATCTTAAATTAATTTTAATCTAGAACAGGGGATAATTTAATCAGATGTCAAAACTCTCTGAGCTTACCTATGCACTTCAAAGCACGTAGTGCTTTATCTTCTATGAAATTGAGCAGAATTCGCAGTAGCAAATGTTAGAATTACCACTACCAGCTTAAAGTGTATATTTTAAGTATAATTTAATTACATGAATGTAAAATTAAGGAGGAGATTCCAAAACATATCTTTACAGAAAAATTGTCATATTTGATATTTTCACCATTTAATCTGTCCTTAAAACACCTGAAATATGCATATATACGAATTCTATTCCTAATAGCGTTTAGCATTCCGTACAAACTCGAATATGCTCTAATGCGCATTATACGTTTGATTTACTAAATCTGGAGAAACGTAAGTAAATAAAACTATATAAATTAAATTACTATATTAGTAATAATGAAAGTAATAATTTTACATGGCAAACAGCATTTAACCAATTGGCTTGGATGATAATCCTGAAGATCAGTTGAATTTTAAGGTTCCTGCTTAGCTACGTACTAGTGAAAGTCATTCTAATTAAAAATTCTATAAGTAGGGAACGGTTTTTAGGTACGGAATAGTCACATCTATATATTTTTATACCCTGAAATCAAGAAAATATTTGTTAAAAGGTTAAAAATATTTGCTAAAACAGAAAAATATTTTCTTTCGTTTTACATAATAGACCTCTTCCCTTCTGATAAACAACCGTGCGGTGTAACTCACTAGAGGTATTTTTCTAAATGATCCGGGTAATAATGTTAATTTAGCTTGATGAGCTCGATGTTGCCAAAGGCTTTGTTTAGCTCGAAATTGCCATAAACCTTTGTTTACTGGTTGATCGTCTTCTGCTTTATGCACTTTCAGACTCATCTTCACTGAGAAATGCTTACAGCTGAAATTGATCCACTGCTATTTAAGGATAGATCAATATTTAAGAGTTTTCCTATAAGGAAAGGTTACCTTGTAGATCTAGACATCCGCTCCCTTTATGTTCATTTGTAGTTACATTATTGTTATGCAACAAGGAATTGGTAGCTCCGTATCCGTGCACGGAAAGCAAGCTTTCACAGCTCCCCCACTTTCAGACATTACACTGAACATATAAGAAACTAGGCAATGATAATAATAGCAATAATAACAATAATAACAATAATAACAATAAAAATAATCACAACACAAAAAAAACGACGACGACGACGACGACGACGACGACGATGATGATGATAATAATAATAATAATAATAATAATAATAATAATAATAATAATAATAATAATAATAATAATAATAATAATAATAATAATAATAATAATAATAATAATAATAATAATAATAATAATAATAATAATAATAATAATAATAATAATAATAATAATAATAATAATAATAATAATAATAATAATAATAAAGAAATCGCAAATCAGCAATTATTTCAAACATCAGATTAATCTTTAGGAATTTGAAATGAATTTATTGACCATTTACATAGGATAGATAACACTTCTTTAGCATGGAAGTAATGACCTTTCTGATCATCCGAACATTCATTCTAATTTGGTGTTGCAATATGTTTGTAATTATAAAGTATAATTGTTGCCTATGTTTACTATCTTGTGTTTAAAGGCTATCTCTGTTTTGGAAGGGTGTTAAAGGTGTTTTCCACCTAAGTTATTTGATTGGAATTGCTTATCTTTTCTTAAATAAATTTATTACGATCAATCTGTATACTATTCAGTAGCTACTGAACTAAATACTTTCGTTGCACGCATTTAAGGCTAAGTTTACACTGGTAGTATTTTCTGCTTTAATATGTAATCAATTTTGTATATTTTCTTAAAATCAGAATGGTCGTATTTGCTGCTTTATGAAAACCAAGGAATTCTAGTGCGCGACACTACCAGGAAGTGAACAGTATAAAGTTTAAACGAAACGTTTAAAACTTCTTAAAGTTTATTTATGGAATACTCAAACCAAAATTTTACTTGCTCCATTCTTGCACTGTCTCGGCTCAATCCTTTATAAACTATTCTTACCAAAATTAATAACAGGAATTTCTTAACGCATGCGCCATTACATATTTTGTTGTACAATACGGTATATAAAACGATAGAGCGTATCATTACCTTACTGATTTTGTGTTCCATCCTTTTTATGTTAATAAAAGGTATCTTAAAGCAGTTTACTCCATGAAACCTCTATGTAGTGCATGCGATTATTTTAACGATATCCATTTTTAAGGCAGGAATATGTATCCTACGATTTAGGAACTGAACAAGTCATTCATAAGGAAGAGCAGTTCAGAGGCTACTCCGAGAAAATTGAATATATACATTTTATTTATCAATTATATATTCCAGATCTAGTTTATTTTAAGCTAAATTGTTGGAGCCATTTTTGAGAAAATAACAAGTCTTGAAAAATATTTCATAGCACAGTTTTTACAATGGGAAAATTTTCTTTAAATCATCCTGTCGAATTGTCAGAAGATACTGAACTTAATTATCAAGTTCAGTACTTAAAGACATTCCGTTGTTGAGTTTTTTAGTTAGACTGTTCACACACAGTCACACACAAACACACACACAAATATGGCAAATGCACATGTAGACGTTTTGAGAGAGTTATTTTGGACCTCAGGGACTTCAAAATATGTATTTCCAGTTAAACCTGTGTATCGAATTATAGGGTACAATACAATACTCCTATGTACTGAAAATGATACGGAAAGTAGAAATAGCAAATCGATACTGTTTTGTCAAGTTGTTTCGGGAAGCTCGGTTATTTATTACCAGGCTCCAAATTCTGAGACAGCTGGCAGGTTATAGACTCATAGACAAGAAAAGAAATGAGGATATTAGAACAGAATTGGAAATTCAGAGTCTAAATGAAACAATCATTGCATACAGGCAAAAATGGCAAGATCATGTACAGAGAATGACCGAAGACCGTACACCACAAATAGTATACAAGTATAAACCTGTAGGTAGAAGAAATGTTGGCAGGCCACGAATGTGATGGTCCGATAAACTTCGTTGTAGTCGGAACGGGCCACAAGGCTTATACCGTGATGATGATGATTATGATGATGATGATGATGATGATGATGATGATGATGATGATCCAAATTTCGCATTTCTTAAAAGTTTCTTTCTCCAGAGTTAACTGACATGAATTATGCTTATTCACTACTAGGTCCAAAGATAGGAACAATGGAGCGCAGTTAAAGGGAGATATAACAAGCAGTGAAAGACAGAATTGGACTATTGGCGGTGAATTTGGAAAGTAGTCATCACCTTGAATCGACGTCTTCTTCAAGTAATGCCGACTGGCTAGTTCCAAAGTGTAGCTCAGCATGATTTCTCGGAGGGATTTTCATTTGGTGAGATTCCAACTTGCCGAAGGTATCTTTCTAAGCTTTTTCTTCAGATGAAAAAAAAAGTATTTATAATAAATGCCAGTGGAGCTAGGAGGGGAGAAATAAGCTGCTGCAAGAAAATGGATCTCGGCCTACTCTTGGCAGCACGACCTTGATCCAGCCGCTGGCATTCATACTTCGGCAATAAAATATTGTCCATATAGGCTCATGGAGGTAGAAGTGTGCTTCTCGTGTTTGGGCAGTACAGTGCTGCTCATAAAAGTAGTACATTACTGTCAATTAATTCCTAGCGTAACGGAAGATTCCTTTTCTCATTAGTTCATTACCGAGTCTATAGTAAAGTATCTTTCAACAACCGTGACCTATCTTTGAACTTAAATAAAACAAATCCTATAAACCACTGAGGTTTATTTATTTTTTATTTTGGAACATAATGAATGCTAATAAGTGTGGACGGGAACTTCAGCTAACTGACCGCCGTGACTATTGGGTTACTCGTATACGGTTGACCCAATTTTCAGTTAAAGAAGAACGTATATTAGGTCCAATTTCTCGAATAACATGCGTGATGTTATTCATAAGATCATGTTTCTGGCTTGTTGGCATAAACTCGAGCTTTAGCATAAAACCCTACAAGAAGTAATCCAACGGCATTAAATCACATGATCTCGAGGGCCAGTTAACACCACCACCACGAGAAAAGATAAAACATCTGAACTTCTCCTTTAAAAGATCGATTGTTTCGACAGCAGTATGATACCTGGCACCATCTTGCTGGAACCATATGTTTCTAAGATCCATACTATCCGTATCTTTCTCCATCTTGATCCAGCTTGATTATAAATTTTCACAATTTGTACGCGTTGCTGTATGCTATAACGTTCCATGGCCATTTGTCAATATCAACTGTAACCACATGAAATAAAATGACTGCTGTAACTCAATAACAACACAACTATCACATGTCAAAGATAGCACACTCTTGCTGAAAGACCTGTTGAATCCTACAAACTGGCTACCTCTATTTTTCTTCTCTTCTCTCTGGAGCGATGTGTTCCTGTTCCTTATCGCAGAAATCCCAGGGAGGTTTTCTTCTTTTTTTTTAACCAGAATCACTCCATTTTTTCTCAGTCTGAATGTGGGACTGAAAGTGTGAGAATGTAAAAATTAATAAAATCAGCATTAGGAAAATCTAACATTTAAGGAGTTGTGGCGTAATAAATTGTTTGTCACTGAAAAGATGATACCAATTAAAGTACGTGATACAACAGAAAAAAATACAGTGCAGAAATAGGTTTACTGTACAGGTCATTGGATGTTTCCCGTAGGGGGGGATCCGTCCGCTTCAGCTGCCGTAGTGTCGGCGCGGCGGACCCCTAGCATTCGTGGCACCTCTGACGTTACTAGAGGAACCTCGGGCCCAACATTCGAGCCCCTCCCTGATAGGGAGTTGTTCGGATTGGGTTGGACTCGAGGGGGCAAAGGATACCGATACCCGAGGGAGATCGGGTAAGTCTCCGGACGGGGTGGTAGAAGGAGGCCCGGGTCAATGGTCCTACGGGTCCAGGACTAATGGGAGTTGATCCTCTGGCATGAATTGTCATTGGACGTTAAAGCGGCCTACATGTCTGATTTCCCTCTAGAACCACAGACTGTTACGTGCCAATATGCTAACGACGTCCTCATAATGGTGCGTAACAACAACCTAGGATATTGTCATCCTCCGCTGCAGCGCCAGCTCCCAACCATTGGCCGCTGGAGTGATAGGTGTAGGATGGCCATTAGCCCCGAGAAGAGGTCCGCTCTTCTCGCGGCTAAGGTCCGAGCTGCGTGACCGGATTGGTCGCTGAGGTTGAGGCAGAGGCAGATCCCCTGGGTTCACACTGCCATACACCTCGGCGTCCTCCTCGATCGCGGCCTCTCCTACGCCCAACAAGCCCGGCTTAAAGCCGGACAAGGGCATGCAGCACTCACGCAGTTGTACCCTGTACTAAAATCCACCATGCCAACGCACCTCAAGCTACGCCTTTATCGGGCGATTATACCGCCCCTGATTCTGTACGACTGCGAAGTCTGGGGATCAGCGGCTCCGACCGCTATCCGCAGACTACAGTACGTCCAGAGCAGGACACTGCGAATGATCTACGATACTGAATGTAGAGTCCCGTCTCACATCCTTCACACCTACTCCGGAGTCCCGTATATTGTGGATTCTACAATAAGCTAGACTCCCATCCTAATAACCTGGTGCATACCCTTGGCCGCTGCGACCAGGGGGCTCCTCGCCGCCGACCAAGCTACCGGTTGCCCAAAGATGATTTGGGTAACCAGAACTAAACACGGCCACTTTCCCCTGACTTCATACCCCATGGGCTTGTTAAGTCCCATATCTAGACAATAATTGGTTTCCCTCTAGCCTGTCTAGCGGACTGTGCTCAGATGCCTCCCAGGCAGGCGCAAGAGCGCAGTCAGTACTGGGCCCACATCTCTCAAGAGGCTATAGCGCCCATTAAGGCTAGATAAAGCACTGCCCAAGACAACCGACAATTCTTTATATTGCTCAGATAAAGCCGCACAAAGCAGCTAGGTGCTGAGAAACAAACACTCCGCCCAGGAAAACCTGGACGACTCCTCTCTTCTGCTGGTCTGCTGCTGGAGTTATTCCTTTTCAATACGCATTTCTGAAGGCATACTGCTTTAGCCCGCTACGCCACGGCGCAGGAAGTTCAGGACCAGTGCCTAACACAAATTGAATGTAATGTGCTTTCTGTAACTGCGACAATAAGCAGAACATTGACGTTTACATTGTGTTTTGTGAACTACATTTTGTATATGCAATTAATGCTCATTTAACGCCAATTATTTTAATCTTTCTATTTTACAATAAATTTAAATCAGTTCGATAAAGGATGTACCCTTAAAGGTTTCTTTTTGAATTGTACACTTCCAAACCTAGATAAACACCCAAGGGCATATCTGCAGATTCACACCAAGTAATATTGGTTTCCTTGCGAACTTGGTTTTTGCAACACACTAGACATTTTGGAAATGGTTGCGACTGTTTTGGTTGTGGGTGGTAACCTATTAGGACAGTGTTTTCTCTCAAGTATGAATGCTATTAAGAGGCCTCTGAGTATTATAATACTCAATTAAGTTACGAGCTATTTATACGCGCAAGTACAGGTAGATGAATGTCTTGCATGACTTTACAGCTCTGAAAATTACTAAACTATTTTGCATGGTTACATCCAGTGGTATAAAAATACCTTTTTTACCATTTAACTGTTTTTCGTAAAGAGGGATAGCTATTTGACCCGCCATTGCCGCCAACCAATGGAGTAGCTAACATGCCATCTGTAGACCAGTACACGTCACTGTTACGTATATCCTAGACATCTCCTCCATAATGGCACAACAAATCTGCCAGATTTTCTACAGCAATATCAGAAGCCTTTATACATCATACGCAAGCTAATTTATGTGCTACATTACGGGGATAAGCCAATGTTAACATTGAAATTTAACAATTTCAAATGTGCCATTCATTTAGCTCTTGTTAGCTATAAGAAATCACTCTGAATAAAGAGAGATTATAAATAACTAAAATACTGAGGGAAAACATCTGCATAAGGCTACCAGAAACTGCAATCACAGATCTGTAATAACAGATGCTGACAGGGAGTTTCTTTTTCCAGCGCGCGCGCGTGTGTGTGTGTGTGTGTGTGTGTGTGTGTGTGTGTGTTTGTAACGCAACATACACTCGTAGGATTATCGCTTGCTATAGAATAAATAAACTAAAACCTAAAACCTTGAACCGGAGAAGTCGCTTGCGTAGCCATACATACATTCGTTCGTATATACACAAAACAAAATGTCCCAAATATTAGGCGCGTTCCACACAAATAATGGCCTTTGCTAGTGAAACAAAGTAGTGAAATTTCAACGATTTATTGATGTAGGCACTACTTGTTTGTTACTGTTGATGTATACCGCCTTTACTGGGTTTTAAACCAGTTTTGTTTCGTTTAAATAACTTAATAAATACGGAAGATATGGATTGTGTTTATGATGCATTTGTACAGCATTTAACAATATGTTTCTTGTTCTGTTTATTGGGTATCCGTTTTGCCCTGAAGGGTTTCAGTGGCCATCGGTGAAGCGGTTAACTCACGTCCAGAGTTTGCATTGTACTGTGACGCGTATTGTGAAATATGGCAAAACTTCTAGCACAGGCATTGGTGAACCTATTATTTAAGCTAGTAGCTCCTCTACAATAAGTGCTTTTTAGAAATCCAGTTACGTTATTCTGAGTAAATAATCATGTTGATATTGAATTATTACAGTTTATAATGCTGCGTAAGTTTATGTACTGACAATTTGTCAGACGACAAAAGTCACCTTCCTTGTTCCTTCTACCTTACGCTCTCTCGCGTATCAGTTGACAACATGACAGACACCTCCTGCACGCATTAGTTTAGTTCATATATATTCTAAAACCATTAGCCGTTTTAAATTTCTCAGTGCCACCATGAACGTCTTCTTTCTGTGATGTAGTGTAGTGTTTAACGCCCGCTTTTACTACATACGACATCGCAGGCGGTGACACTGATGATACATGAGATGGAGATGGAGCACCGGTGGAATAGGATGGCGGGGGAAACCGGAGATCCTGGATAAAACCCGTCTCAGCGCCGTGTGGTCCACCACAAATCTCACTTTGCGATCGCCTGGGATCGAACCCGGGCCGCCTTGGTGAGAGCCAAGCGGTCTAACCACTGAGCCACGGCGCGGCCTTGCTTTCAGTTATGAGCCATTTTTTATGCATATGATGCATATGTATATGATTGAAACCATTTATTGATATCGTATATATCGCAAATATTTACGTTTTCCTTAAGCATTCTTTTTCAGGAAAGAATCTTCACCGAAAACCCTGTAAAACCGTGGCAACCACAGAATATTGCTACAGTATAGTGGCTATAAACTAAATCTGAAAGTCTGTAATGACCGGTTTCTCTTTTTATAGACAATTATATCAAAAATAAACATGCAATATACGCGCAGCATGTACGTACGTACGATTTTCTCTATCAATAAAAAATTGTTTCTCGTAGCCCTTACTGGAATTTTATCACTGACTGGTGATAGTCGTCTGATAAAAAAATATATAGCTGAATAGATGTTCCAAACACTATAAAATTCAATGCAGTGGAACTGATCAAAAATGTTTCATCCAGATAAAAGATAAAATTATCGGTACATGTTGTCCAATGGAACCACATAGTGTCACTACGTATATTTCTGTGTGGTTATATTCTTTTGTAGATTTTAACTATTTTCAAGTTTTCTACAGTAATTTTAACGTCCATTTTTAGTAGTTTATTTATATATAATATATATTTCATATATATGTATATGAAATATGTAAGAATAACAAGCACGATGAGAAAAACGGAAATGTTTTATCAGCAATTACGTACAACAAATTGAAGCAATGAAAACTCCCCCAAAAAACAAACATATAAGCAACACTTTGGAAAACAACATTTTAAAGGTAAATGCTGCAGTGCTGTCTAGAAACCGGACTGAAAACTTCCTCTAGCGATTTTTTTTTTTTTTTTTTTGAACACAGGCCTTAGTTTCAGCAACAGACGCTTGCGAGCATGTGCCCTGCAGGTTAGAATGTGATACGTGTGCAGCATACCCGCCTATTAGGAAATGGCTGGGGGCGGAATGTTTGTAGTGTGTGAATAAAGCCACCATGTTGCACGTTATTTTCTTGTCCAAATGAAATGTTACCCTTGTAATTTTTGAAAGCGGTGGAAAAAGGGAGCAGGAAGAAAGACTTGCGACTGTGGGTTACACGCTTTGAGAAAGCTTTGCCAATAGTTTAGCGCATTAAGTGAAATGGTACAAAGGGTGTTATAAATTGTTCTCTCTGTGTGCAGGTAATATTGCAAATAACTTTCTTGGCTTTCCATTTATTAATATGATGCTTTCACCAGTAATCAATCCTCTGATTCTGCAACTCGTACTTGATCCTAAACGAATAATATAGCGTACATCTCTTTTCCAGTAATATTAAAATCTAAAACCATTACGGCCAGTAACTACTGGCATCTTCTATGTAAAGGTTAAATAAAATTGGAGACACTTGACAAACCTATTTGACAATGGATTTATTTTTAATGTGCAGTGGCACATTCATTACATTAATTTGTATGGTACTTTCACTATACATTTCCTTTATTTCTATTGGATGTGCTGGTACACCTCTCTGAGTCTTTTATTCCTTTCAATTTCTTGTTCGTTTCTGCAAGGACAGCTATATCCACCTTCGTTTGATTGAGCTCAGATTCCTTATAATGAATATCTCTTACGTTCCGGAAACCAATCCTAATAAGTTCGTCTATTCGTTTAAACTTATTCTTTCCCTTTACTTTATTTTTGTGCAGCCGGTTTCTTTATTCTCTAGTTTTGGTTACAAGCCCTTGCGCTTGGTGATGGGGCGGTTCATTACCATTTCGTCAGTTCCCGTTTTGTACAATTTCAGATCAGTGTTATTAATAACTTCTTTCGTCGATTCTTTAAACCTTCCTTCGCACTTTACACATACCTAGGACTGTGAAAGTAAAAGATTGCAAATTTACTGTTTGAAATTCACAAGCTGTTACAAAGTTGGAAATTGTTCTTCCACACTGGCCCTGTGTAGGCTAAATTGTGGAAACGTAATAGTGGTTAACTATAAAGTCCGAGCCGCCTCGGTAGCGTAGATTACCATCTACGCTCGTCTGCCTCACGTTCAAGAGGTACCGAGTTCGAATCTCGGTTAGGATGAGTTACCTGGGTAAGGTTTTTCCGGGGTTTTCCCTAATCCCGAAGGACGAATGTCGGGTGACTCTAAGCTCCATGGACCCCGGGCTCATTTGAGCACCATTTCACCCATTCCATTCATCGTCCGATATGACTTATCGTTGGAGGACGTAAATTGAAAAAAAAAATTATAAAGCCCGGGCCTAGTAAGTCGCCATTAATGTAATTGTCTCATTTGTTTATGAGAACTCCTAAGTGGTTTACCGGGAAAAATACGAGTCAATTGGAGAATTTAATGTCATATCGGCACGTTGGCCATAGTAAGTCAATGGTTAGAGCAACTGGACGCAGACCAGAGGATCCATGGTTCAAATCCCGGCTATGTCATTGAATTTTTCAGTCTCACCATACGTTTCCACTGTTACAACGGTGTATTTAAAAGATTTTTCAACTGCTTTGTCTCCTCATATAGCCAAATTTTACAATGTAAAGTAATCGTCGTAGAGTTCGAACTACTGGAAGAGTCTGTTTTATTCTGTATACCATCCCTCCTCAGTATTGGTAGTTCTACGTCCTTCATTATAATAAGCCCAAGCATGATCGTTTTCGAGCCACTGACTTTCAAAATAATCGTTTAATTCGACTATGGTTTCAATTGTTGATGTTTACATGTTATAAAGAAACCCATCTTGGATGTAATGCGGTGGTAAGTACACAAGGACAGTACACATTTTTATATGGTCTCGAATTTTCTGTTCCTTCTGTATAATCGAGGTCCTGAGTGTTTCTCCAAATGGCTTGGTTAAACTGGAAATTACAGCCTTTGTTTTCCAAATTTAAAATCTAGAAAAACGTTTTCACTGCGTTGACTTCCGCTATTTCAAAATCGATATGGAATTTTTGAGGTTTAAATTGTGGTATTTTATCCTTCAATTATCTCAGTAATCAATGTCTTTTTCTTTTCGATCAGGTAACAGGCATACAAAACTGGAACTATGTTTGTTGGCCCGTTTGTGCTTCCGACCACCATATCGATAGTTGATTAAACAGCGGACAAAGCAAAAGTTTCATCTCCAAAGAAACATATGCACGAGATTAACAAAATTTCATCTTCTGAAAATTTAAGGATACGGTCCTCTGTGCCATTATCCAGAAGAATGAAACCATTAAAATTTTCCGGAAAAATATCTTGGCGAGAAGTAAGAAGGGTATGTATTCAGAAAGCAGTATTTCTTGCATTGTAAGTATAATGTTACACTGAGGAGAACGTGGGTATCGTGGGTATTTGAGTCACAAATGCTAAACCTTTGTCTTTAACATTTAGAATTTCTTGACAGTATATTTGAGGTATCGGCGTCTCTTCTTTCCTGGCCCTTTTAAGATTTTTGTAAAATACATTTCAACTTCGTTTTTGGCAATGTTTGGTTCACACTCGTATCGTCACTGTTTTTAAGTATTTTTGGTATCTGCGAGTCCGTTGTAATATTTCCAGGACATTTCATCGGTTTCCCTTGTATCGATTCAGCTATTTCGAATTCCATTTTTAAGTTATACTCAACACTGACTTTACCCTTGTTAACTCACTGAACACCTACAATAAATTGCGTCGACAAAACGGGAAGGGTCATAGCCAAGTAGCCATGAGTCGAAGAAACGATAATAAAGCAGGTAAGATCGACAAACGGTAAATCGACAAAACGGGAATACATAGATGACGCTGAAATCTAACTGCCTCCAAGTTGCACAGTAACCTGTGAGGGTTACCATTCCCTAGTGAAGTTGCTTTCAACATTGTTTACTGGCCACCTCTGTCCGTTTGGGTTATCTTACCTTCCTCCTCACCTCTTACCATGTAGGTAAGATGTCCAGTACGATACTGGTATAGATCAAGCTCAGGATAGATTCTTCCGGAAAATATAAGGACTCACCGTGTCAGTCCAGTAATATTACACCCTGAAAGGTTTTAACCGTTACTGTTAGTGGGATAATTTGCATTGACATTCTGT
Organism: Mantis religiosa; assembly: GCA_030765055.1. Classification (NCBI taxonomy): domain Eukaryota; kingdom Metazoa; phylum Arthropoda; class Insecta; order Mantodea; family Mantidae; genus Mantis; species Mantis religiosa. The sequence goes on along the minus strand of CM060949.1, from coordinate 169,917,228 downwards.
AATTTAATAATAATAATAATAATAATAATAATAATAATAATAATAATAATAATAATAATAATAATAATAATAATAATAATAATAATAATAATAATAATAATAATAATAATAATAATAATAATAATAATAATAATAATAATAATAATAATAATAATAATAATAATAATAATAATAATAATAATAATAATAATAATAATAATAATAATAATAATAATAATAATAATAATAATAATAATAATAATAATAATAATAATAATAATAATAATAATAATAATAATAATAATAATAATAATAATAATAATAATAATAATAATAATAATAATAATAATAATAATAATAATAATAATAATAATAATAATAATAATAATAATAATAATAATAATAATAATAATAATAATAATAATAAAAAAAATAATAATAAAAAAATAATAATAAAAAAAAATAATAATAAAAAAAATAATAATAAAAAAATAATAATAAAAAAATAATAATAAAAAAAATAATAATAAAAAAAATAACAATAAAAAAATAATAAAAAAAATAACAATAAAAAAAATAACAATAAAAAAAATAACAATAAAAAAAATAACAATAAAAAAAATAACAATAAAAAAATAACAATAAAAAAAATAACAATAAAAAAATAACAATAAAAAAATAACAATAAAAAAAATAACAATAAAAAAAATAACAATAAAAAAAATAACAATAAAAAAATAACAATAAAAAAAATAACAATAAAAAAATAACAATAAAAAAAAATAGCAATAAAAAAAATAACAATAAAAAAAATAACAATAAAAAAAATAACAATAAAAAAATAACAATAAAAAAATAACAATAAAAAAAATAACAATAAAAAAAATAACAATAAAAAAAATAACAATAAAAAAATAACAATAAAAAAAATAACAATAAAAAAAATAAGAATAAAAAAATAAGCATAAAAAAATAATAATAAAATAAAAAAATAATAAAATAAAAAAATAAAATAATAAAAATAATAAAAATAATAATAATAATAATAATAATAATAATAATAATAATAATAATAATAATAATAATAATAATAATAATAATAATAATAATAATAATAATAATAATAATAATAATAATAATAATAATAATAATAATAATAATAATAATAATAAACAAATACCATTCGGTGTCAGAAGTTTATGAAAGTGTACTTGCTTAGTCCTCTATTTATTCCATTTTGATTTTAACATCCTTTCACTTTTCTCATTATTTTATAGTTAGTCATGTTTAGTGTTCAAATGGGAAAGTCAACTAAGCGAAGGATTTATTTGTGCTTATATAGGTCGAAAGAGCTATCTAACGATCGCCATGTTGATACTCAATAGGCGCATTATGATGCTATGTACATTAATAGTTTAGTTGTTGTACATTAATTGGTGTTTCAAGGTCCTTCAATACTAAACCTAAATATTACAAGCAAGCCCTTTACATCCATTTTAATTTCGCGACTTCAGAATTAACCACGGTTGTAATAGAAACAATTTGTATAGTGTAATTTATGTTTTGCCCTAGGCATATCTCTGTATACAGTAATAACGATAAATTTGGCTTGAAACGTTAATTGCGATGGGTGGGACACAAACACCGGCTTACCTAGCTTTTGCTCTAAACTTGAGAAACCATAGTGACTTGTATTAGCCCCTCTTTTCTGATTTAGGTATTTCTTAAACTTTAAAGGGAATCTCAAGTAGTCAAATTGCTTTGAAGCTCTTGTTGCATTTCCTCTCGGGATGAGTCAGGTCTATTTCCACTTGTGTTTTATTGCTTCTTAATGTCTGGTAAGGCGGCCATATTCTCAACAAAGCAACATATCATCGACAAAAGAAAGAAAACAAAAATAAGGACTGCAACGCAGCAGTAACGTGTTGGATTGCTGGAATGCACTATCGGATATCAAAATCTAATATAAATTTCGTTTATGGTACCTAGCGTTGTCCGATGTTACCAGTAAAAGCAACTTTATTATAAATCAGTTTCAGTTCATGTTTGTAGTACACATCAAACACTGGGCTTCAAGTTTAACTTTGACAGGAAATCAATAGCCCACTTAGAGCGAAAAATCGTATACATACACGCCAACGTTTTGACGCACTAGTAAATTTATTTTTTATTTAAACTAGTATGTAATGAACGGCAAAGTTTATTTGGTACTTTTTCAGCGAAACTGGTACTTTTATAATTCTGTATATCTCGTGCTTTGTGTTTAGAAAAAACATCATGATCAATCCGTTCGGCTGTAACTGAAAAGGTTCTATTCATATGCAAAAACACTGGAAGGTAAACGCATGAATTCTATACACTTGTTAATTAAATGGTGGGAATTTATTCAACCAGTGATATAACTAAGAAGAAGTGGGCTTACTAAACATAAACTTCTCAGGAATCTATGAATTTGGAAAGTATGCAGAAAAACTTGTAAGGTTTCTGGAGGGGTATGAGAAAATAGTTTGACATTATAAAGAAAGAACCATTCAGTAACCCAACAGAAACGAGGTCAGTAGTACTTTATCTCCCGATGAATAAAGCAGGGAAAACAAAGAAAAATTAGAATATTATGTGGTTCTGAATTAGGATGTGTAGATAAGGGCATGCAAATGGGTTAGTATAAGGTGAAATGTCTTATGTAGCCCCACAGGGGAAGAGAAAACGTTAGGCACCTAGTGCTGAAATGTTATCATTAAAGCTAAAACAAACTTTTGTTTATATACAAAATGATTTCCATACACTTGTTAATTTATACGATGGGAATTTTTTCAGTGATATAACTAAGAAAAAGTGAGCATACTAAACATAAACTGCACATTAGTCTATGAATTTGGAAAGTATGCATATGGCTTAAAATGAACAGAACAATTGCCTTTAAGCTTATATTTGAAATCAGTTTGTAAGAGCATTATATTATTAAAATAAATAACAGAAATAAATAGCTCAAACATCCGTTAAGGACCAGGCTACCCACTGATAGGGGCAGTTCGTCCGTTTCTTGCAGTGCGAGCAAATCCCTGAAAGATGCCAGTTCGTTGTACTGGTTGTCGTTTATTTCCTACTTATCTATCCTTAATTAAAACTGCTATCACCTGCTGTCTATATCACAATGTTTGTTACCTGATTTTCCTCATTTCTCTCCACCGTAGCTTACTGTAGTCCAACACTTGTCGATTACACAGAATTACGTAATGCACAAAATTACAACTCAGCAGTTCGTCCGTTACAGTTCCACTTTGCTCTCGCAGTTTCGTACACTATTCCGATGCACGTACACAGTCTTCTCGTCCGTTCGCTAGCACGGCGCTCATACGCTGCTCGTCAAGCACTGACTCAATCACTCAATGCAGCCCTTTTTATAGGAATATCGCCGTTTTCTCGAAGCCTCTGGTTTCAGTGAATCACCGCGAAGGTTCCAGAAGGCAGGGGAGGGGGGAAGAGGCGGCCAGCGAAAACTGACACTTCCCTAATCATCCCCTCAGTTAGTGACTGAGATTAATGGGTGGGTGTGGCTCCGATGGCTCTGGTCTCTTCTCAGCTGTCGTTCGCCGGGCTTTCCAATAATTGGGTGACACTACACCCTCCTCAATGGTGGTCGTCCCGAACAGCACCATGGTAGCGGGCTAGACGATCCAGGTGTACCACCAACTTCTTTCCTCGGGGCACCTTCTGGATGCGGTAGACCACGTCATTTATCCTCTTCACCACCCGGTACGGCCCTTGCCATGGCTGCTGAAGCTTCGGGCAGCGTCCCTTGGTCCGCGTAGGACGGTCCAACCAGACTAGGTCACCTAGCTGGAAGCCTTGGCTATTGGCTTGCCTGTCATATCTGGTCTTCATGCGGTCGCTCGCCTTCTGGATGTTCTGGCGAGCCATCTCGTGCATGTAGTGGAGAAGGTCCACCAAGTTCTCCACATACTCGGTCGCTGGCTGTTTCGCTTCCGGAGGGCTTTCAAAAGCCAGGTCAAAATGGAGGCGTAACTCTCGGCCGAACATTAAGCTGACTGGCGTCATCCCAGTTGTGTCGTGTGTAGACGAGTGGTAGGCCAGCAAGAACAGTGGCACCTTTACGTCCCGGTCTCGCTGATGGCTGGCCACGACCTTCCTCAGGTGTTTCTCTAAGGTCTTGATGTACCTTTCGACCATGCCATCCGACTGGGGATGTAGAGGCGTCGTGCGGGTCTTGTTCACCCCAAGCCTTCGTAGTGCCTCCTTCATTAGGTTGTACTCAAAATTGGTACCCTGGTCACTGTGTAGCTCTAACGGTACCCCAAATCGACAGAACACTTGTTCCACGAGGCAGTCTGTGATTGTCTTTGCCTCTTGGTTTGGGATGGCATACACCTCCGGCCACTTGGTGAAGTAGTCCACGACCACCATTAGGTACTTGTTGCCTCAGTCGGAAACTGGGAACGGTCCAGCAATGTCAACGGCGATCCGTTCGAATGGCGCTCCGACGTTGTACTGCTGCATGAAACACCGGCTCCTAGTCTGGGAGCCACGACTCGCCGCGCACACGTGACTCTGACGGCACCATCTCTCAGCATCTGCTCGGAGTCTCAGCCAGTAGTACCGCTGCCGTAGTTTGTCAATCGTTTGATTAGCTCCCAGGTATCCTCCTGAAGTGCCGGGGTGCACTTCTTCCAAGACTTCCAGGACCTTACTACGGGGAAGTACCAACTGTTCTCTATGCGTCTTCCCATCGGGTGACTCCCATCCCCGGAACAGCACGCCCTCTCTGGTCTTCAACGAGTCCCATTGGGCCCAGTACGACTTGTAGGTGGCGCTCCTCGGTGCGATGTCCTCCCAGGTTGGTCTCGTCCCTGCCTCCACTTCCCTCAAGAGTGACCCCTAGTCTGCGTCCGCCAGCTACTCCCTCCTCAGGCCTGCGCTATCCCAGCCATCCGCAGGTACTGCCACAACTACTCGGAGTGCTGCGGCACGTTCCTTCTCTTCAACTCTTGTGCACTGGCCGCACACTTTGGACAGGGTCTTGGGATATGGCGTCTGCGTTACCTTGGCTCTTCCCTCTACGATGTTCCGAGGTGAAGTCGTACTCCTGCAGCCTCTGGACCCAACGTGCTGTCTGGCCTTCCAGGTTCTTAAAGCTCAATAGCCAGGTTAGAGCGGATTGGTTAGTCCTCAGGTGAAATAGCTGACCGTACAGGTACTTGTGGAAGTGCTCCAAGGTCTTTACTACCGCCAGTAAGTCTCGTCGGGTTACGCAGTAGTTCTTCTCTGCCTTAGATAACGTCTTCCTCTGGTAGGCTATCACCCGCTCACGGTCGTGCTGGATCTGCGATAGGACACCTCCAAGGCAATGGTCGCTAGCGTCGGTGTCCACAATGAAGGAGCCTCTGGTTTCAGTGAATCACCGCGAAGGTTCCAGACGACAGGGGAGGGGGGAAGAGGCGGCCAGCGACAACTGACACTTCCCTAATCATCCCCTCAGTTAGTGACTGAGATTAATGGGTTCGTGTGTTTCGGATGCCTCTGGTTCCTTCTCAGCTGTCGTTGGTCGGGCTTTCCGATAATTGGGTGACAATATTAGACATGATTGTTCATTTTCACTGTCACTGTCACTTTCACTTTGTAGCTGCAACCATTGGCTTCCTTTGAGGTCTGTTTTTTATCGTTTTAATCCACTTTGCATCTAGCCTATCCTTGAACTCTTTGGTCCATCATAGTCGAACCTCCTCTCCTTCTCCCTTATCGCATGTCCCTACTGTTATGATATATACCCATCTGTCTTGATGTCTTCTCGCCACATGTTCTGCCCCATGCCATTTAATCGTTTTCTGTCTGTTGACTACGTCTTCTATGCCACTTTTTCTTAGCAGCACTTCATTCTTCACTTTATCTTTTAGGCTGATATTCAGGACCTTCCTTTCCATCTTCCGTTGGCATCTTTGTAGCATTCCTTTCCATCTTCCGTTGGCATCTTTGTAGCATCAGAGCATGTTACTCCTTTAGTGCAGCTGTATAGTAACCCAGGATGGTGCAGGTTTGGGGGGTTTCTATTCTAATAGCTGGTCTTAAATGTTTGTTTTGAAGACTGAATTTAAGGCTCCGGAATTAACCCATGCTAATTTTACCCTTCTCCATATTTCTGCATCCCTGGCCCCTGAGAGACCCACCATTTGTCCTAGATAGATGTAATTGTTACAGTGTTCTATTTATTCCGCACCTACTTGAATAATTAGGTAAATTACTAAAGTTAAAGCAACTGAAATCTATAACATGTTTAACTACAGTACGTCGTGGGATTTTTATCTATACAGTTAAATGATTTAAACTCATACACAAATATATAAGCTGAATCAAACTGTGATGTAACTTACTGGTGATAATACACTGTATTATAAGAGAGTTATAATGAGCACTACTGTATCTGTCATTGTCTATCTGATAGATTAGTTTGGTTTTTGTAGAAGTGTTCGTTTTCGTTTCGTGTTTGTCACATTAAACAGATGAGCATCTGGATATATTAAACGTCAACACTATGGATCATCCATCATAGCGCGCAGACCTAACACTTCGTCGTTTCCTTTAAAGTGCGTAGAACCCATCCTTCGTCACATTGAACCTACGGAGCATTGTAAAAAAACAAAGTCTGTTAATCGCCTCAGAAAGAGTGGCATCATTGCTTAAGGCCTGCTTACATAGAATGCAAAAGTGTAATGAAGACAAACAGAAACATAAAGAATTCTTTTAATTTTTTAAAATGTTGTTAATCGCCTCAGAAAGAATGGCATCAATGCTTAAGGCCCGCTTACATCAAATGCAAAAGTGTAATGAAGACAAACAGAAATATAAAGAATTCTTTTAATTTTTTAAAATGAATAGTTGCTTGATTTTCTAAAATTTTTCAGTACCTCCATTTAAAGAAGCATCAACAATGCTATTCACTAGCATTGTCGGAAACAGCCAAATGGTCATGACTATACTATATTTCATAAACCATAGCATTTATTCGTACATTTATTCACATCAGTTCGACAGAATTACCGCTTGCTATAATGTGACCCTTCCTGTTCCAATATATGGTTTAGCTCTTGTAAAGCGTCATATAAGGGCCGATCTCAACTGTGAAGGAAGCAGGACACTATATATTTTACTCACAACACCGACCATAAAAATTTACGATCTCTCGTGGATTTAGTTCAATGTTCATCGAGCGGGATGGGTCAGGCGGTTTCTTCTATGGCCGCATTCGGGAGGCGCGATTTCAATTCCCATGGCCAACCTACCTGACCCATTTGTTTTCTTCGGGGTTTCCTCGGGTCGCCAGGCATATGTTTCACTAGGTAAATCGCATCCCCCGAATATCCTGTTCCTCATTTCATCTCCGTTATCATTTCACATCATCTCTCATTTGGTGGTCTCTTTCAGGGTAGAAGTGTCGGCGGGAGTTTCGGCGGTGCACGGCAAGATGATATGCTCTGAGTGAACCACTTCCTTCTCCAGTAGGTCTCCTATCCGGCTGCTGGGACCGCTTCCGAACCACCGTAGCGGGGAATGTCTGGTGTCCTGGCCTACCGAAGGAGGTTTCCATCTTAGTAGTTTGTAGGGACACTCCTGCACTGTCTTGGTTCCTTGGGACGGCCGTCCTCTGTCTCCTCCGCCTCATCCTTCGTGTCTGAGATCACCCCTTGGGGGCCTAGGAATAACAGATCAAGACTAGTCGCATTGCCAAATCCCCTTCGTAGTAATCCTAATCCTAAGTCCGATGTTCAGCTCTCTATAAATATTGACTATTCAGTTATCATTTCCGTCTCAAAAATGTTTACCCTTCCATAAATGGATGTGGTTCTCAATTCACTTGGTTTCATTGTCACATGAGAGTAGTGATGAAATATGCGATGACATAGCCTGTTCCTCTGGACAAGGCAGTTGGACACATGACCTGTCAAATCATTTGGCCACTCACTGCACATTTACAGACAAAACTGTCTCATAGTATGTTTTGGTGCACCGGAAATATATTCACTAATTCACTCGCAAGAATGCCGCTTACATAGCCACCTTGAAATTTCCACAGAGCATTCTAATGTTCTATATTCGGGCAGAAGGGAGACCTAAAAATGTCTGGTTATATTTCGAAAGCGGTTTAAATCATACTGGGCGAAAGTATCCATAAATGATCTCTCTAACCTAAAATAAATATATCATTACTATCACAAATTGAACAACTTTTGCTTGAAATAAAAAACAATGCCGCAAACTATGTATCCACCATATAAGATGGTATACAACAGGGCAACGAAACGTCTTCAAAATGCACTTAAACAACAGAACAGTAAGGTCACCCATAATCATCTGTCACTCAACGCCAGTGACGGCTGGTTGTGGGGAAATAACTAAAGTTCTGACTAAACATATCGAAGGAACACCGCCATTACGTATAAACAGAAAATGTTATACCTCTCAAAGAGACAAGGCTTTCGTGTTTTCTGAAATATTACAAGAACAGTTCAAACACAATCCTACTTCTGATGCACCGTTCTCAAGGCAGCTAAACGAAATAGTATCCAGTTCATTGCAACTGTCTCCTGAAATATTTTATTTCACTCCAGCTAAAGTTCTAAATTCAATAAACAGAACTCCAGAGAAGAAGTCGCCTGGGCATAACATGATCACATTGCCACTGATTAAAGTTTTTCCAAAGAAACATTTGGTGCTACTAATGCAAATATTCAACGCAATAATTAGAGTTGCATATGTTCCAAGGTCCTGGAGATATGCCTTGGTTATAATCTTGCCCAAACCAGGAAAATATAATTCAAACCCACTTTCAAATCGACCTATAAGTCTGCTAAATATATTTTCTAAAATATCTGAACGCCTACTCCCGTCTTAGCTGATTGGTCTTCTACGCCCGCTTATTCCAGATAAGCAGTTTGGATTTAGACCTAACCACTCTTTGTCTTCAGCAGCTACATCGAGTTGTAAACTCCATACTTGATGCCTATGAAGAGAAATCTGTCTGCTTTGGCCTCTTCCTCCATACAGATAAAGAATTTGATAAAGTTTGGCATGATGGACTTTTATGCAAAATAAAATTTTGTATTAGTGACACCATACTATTAGTAATTAAATCCTATCTTTCTGGAGGAACATTCTTGGTGAAATGAAATGATGTGCTATCTACAGTTCGGGAAGTAGAAGGAGGAGTTACCCAACGTGGTGTATGGCTCCATTCCTCTACTTAATCTTTAATTTGGATTTTCCTACACAGGACAACCTGCTTATATCACAATTAGCAGATGATGTAGCTATCCTTAGCAAAGAAACGGATGTTGTAACTGCTAGTGAACTACAATCTTTCACGTTTAAAGTTGACGAATGGTGCAAAAAGAGGAGAGCAAAAATGAATCCAGAGAGATCCAAATTAGTGAAATGTAGTATAAAAGAAAAACTGTAAAAACCGAAATAAGCTTCGTGAATGAGATAGTGCACGTGTGTGATATATGTGCTTTCTCTCTCTCTCTCTCTCTCTCTCTCTCTCTCTCTCTCTCTCTCTCTCTCTCTCTCTCTCTCTCTCTCTCTCTCTCTCTCTCTCCTCTCTCTCTCTCTCTCTCTCTCTCTCTCTCTCTCTCTCTCTCTCTCTCTCTCTCTCTCTCCTCTCCTCTCTCTTCTCTCTCTCTCTCTCTCTCTTCTCTCATCTCTCTCCTCTCTCTCTCATCTCTCTCTCTCTCTCTCATCTCTCTCTCTCTCTCTCCTCTCTCATATATCTTAACGATAATCTGAACGAATCTATCTAATCTAAACTTCGACAGAAATTCATCAATCTTCAAGTACTTCGCATACATCTGATCTTATAAACTTAGACAGAAAATTAATCAATTGAATTTCTCCTTTGCCGTTACCATCATAAAGACTTATCTCCTCGCTAATCAGACCTATTTAGGTATATGGTTGTTTAATTTGGGGTTCAGCATCCAAAACGCAAATCAATGGAATACAGGACTAAAAGTTCGGGTTTTGCGCTTAATAGAGAATGCACCTTGGTACATTCGCAGTTCAACATTACGAAAGATCTGCTTACTCCAACAATAGAATATAATCTTAAGTCCTGCTACACACGCCTCTTCACTTCCTTCGGTGAATATGAAAATTCAATTCTGAGACAGATTCCTCAGCATATGCCACAAGACCGAGCACGGAGAAGATTGAAACGAAAGCGACACACAGATATACCAATCTGAAATGATCTCAAAACAGTTTAAATGAGGACAGTCACTGGACTGCAACCACAATACATGTTTACTATCCTTTTAAATAATTTTATCTTTGTTATCTAAACTAAAAATACTTCGTATAGGTAGAGAAAGTTTGCACTAAATTAAAGAAAAAGCTCTCCTCTCTTTTCAACTGTTCGGTGCCAAACATATGACTGTTCAGTCGTTAAGTCTTCCCCTAGAATTAGCATTACTATGGAGGGGATCCAGCACTGAGACCAGTCTTGATCTACTGTACCTATGCCCCCATTGGGACATCGACTGGAAGAAGGATGAGGCGAATGGAAACAGGGGCAGCCGTCCCAAGGAACCACGACAGTACCGAGCGTAGGGACCCTACTTGTTACTTGGAAACCTTCCCGCCAGTCATAGACAACGGACATTCCCCCTACTGTGGTTTGAAAGACGTCCCAGCAGCCGGTTAGGAGACTGGTAGCTGACCTACCGGAGGAGGAACTGGTTCACTCAGAGCATATTCTGCCATGTATCCCCGATACATCTACCCTGAAACAGGCTACCAGATGGGGGAAGATGTGATAATGGAGATGAAATGGAGAGACAGGAAATTCAGGGGACATAATTAAACTGCTCAGCATTCGTCTGGCGACCCCGAAACTACTCATAGGTCAGGTAGTTATGTCACGGCGATCGAACCCAGGCCTCCCAAATGCTGGTCAAAAACGACACAGCCTAGGCCATTCCGCTCGGAAGTCTTCCTTTATAACACAAATTTAGTACGAAGGATTGGGGCCAGAACAGTTTGATCGACCTAATGTGTTCTTTAATTTTCTCCTGATTTTATTCTTTACTTTCTTATAAAGTTTTCAACTTTGCAGCCATATATTTTTCCCATCCGCGCGCGCGCGCGTGTGTGTGGGTGTGTGTGTTCAGTATTCGTCGATATTAATCATAAGTCAGCCAAACGTATGCCGGATTCGTAACTGCTATTACTGGTAATTTTCTTCTTTGACTTTTAAGTGTACAATATTTATTTCAGAAGCCAAATCAAATATATGAGCCCGTTCCTTCTTCTCACCTGCCCATAGTAGGTGTATATCTAAATACTGGAAAATAGAAACTGAAACTTTTGATCAAAATACTATTTAATATCTGGTTTTCCTAGCAAATACAGTGACTTCATTTTGTTTATTATTTCAAGCGCCTTCGTATAATAAGCCTATACGAATTTTAAAAGAAAATTCATTTGGGCTATAAATTCATTCATCATGATCTAATAAAAATGTAGCCGTAAGCCAAACTAGTACATTTATTCACATACCCTTATAGGTACAAAGATGACGCGGTGCAATAGCGGATTCGTTTACAGTTATGTACAATTATTATAAAGGTTTCGTTTACAGTTATGCATGTTAAATAATTTAAGCATAAAATTGGGTCGATTTTAAGGATAAACATATACTGGTATATGCTTATTGATATTGCGTAGAAAGTACTTAATTAAACCCACAAACTTTTTGTTGACTTGTATGATAATCAGTCGTCTAGTGATCATTATTAAATATTTTATGAACAACCGTAACTGTATCCTAGATAGAGTTTATTTATTTCGTATTTTATACGTTTCTAGTTGAAACTATTATAAAACCGGCTTGGTAGCTCCTCGAAATATGTAAAACCGCTCTCGGTCATCATATTATGTCCATTGTTTCTAACAAACTCTGGCCAGGATTTCAATAAGATGATAATATGGTTGGGTATTGTTTTCACATCCCATGTCTCTTTTGTTAAAGTCCACTAAACTGCCCTGATCCTGCAGCCAGAAAGACAAAGCTGAGCCTTTACCAGGGAATAGAAATGACGTGAGAATGCGGGCTATATGGGCTATATATTTCACTTCCTCGAATCGTATCATCGCTAAGACCCTCATTTCCGGAGTAGCTAGGCTTGTCAGAGGTGGCATTCTCTGGGCAGCACGATGAATTTTTCATGATCTCTTCTTTGACAAAAGAGGGATGTCATGCCCCTTAGGATTTCGCTGTCAGCGACCAATAAATGTGCGTTTGGATAGATAATGCCAAATCAGAGTAGAAATACAACGGAATTGCGAGTTGTTCTTTTTCGTATTCCTATTCAAAACTTATGGAAATTTTCAGCAATGGAGGAGCTCTCAGTCAGAACACAGCGTGAAGTCACTGATTATTTATATCAAACTAAGAGCATCATACTATTTATATCATACTGTATCATGAAATTTAAAAGTATAAAGAAGATATAAATAAATAGCAGGTAATTCGATAAATAAGTGCAATAATTAATTTCTTTAAGTCTATTAAAATTAATGCATAGTATGAAATTACAATTATAATTTTGACACGGAAGAAACGCGTTGAAGCAAACATTTATAAACAAGTGCAACTAAGGCAATGAGGCGTTTTGGCAATTAAGCTCGCAATATACTCAACAAGGGTCAGACAGTTAGAAAGCAGAAAACGCATGTACAGTACTGAAAATTACACAGGGAAAACGTTCTAAGAATTGAGCAAGTCCAAAAGTAAAAGCTATGTTTCAGGTGCAAAACAGAACCTTACAATTTGAAGACGTGTATGATGACCCTTATAAATTCCGTTACTTACAAAGTGAGCTGTTTTCACATTAAAAGCCATGTTCTATTAAGTCCAGATACTAAAAAAGATATATTTGTACTCAAAAGTCTTATACCACGGGATGTTTTAGAAACAATTCTTGTTAAAAGCAAAATCTATAATGAAAAAAACCAATTTTTATCTTGAAAATTCTAATTCCGCTTAAACTTTTATAAATCCCGTTACTTACAAAGATTGCAGTTTTCACGGTTAAAGTCAGGTTCTATAAAGTCCAGTTATGAAAAAAGATATACTTGTACGCTAAAGTCTTATACCACTGCATGTTTTATAAATAATTCTTGTTGTAAAGCAAAATCTATAATGAAGAAAACCGATTTTTATATGCAAAATTCTTATTCCGCTGGATCCTTTTTAAAACAAATCACGTTACTTACAAACATATATAATACTCTTTATACATTAAAACTCTTTATACGTTATAAAACCCTTTAAAACTCTTTATACGTTAAAACTCATGTTCTATAAAGTCCAGATATGAAATAAGATATATTTGTAAGCAAAAGTCTTATTCCACTGGAAGTTTTAGAAATAATTCTTGTTGAAACGCAAAATCTATAATGAAAAAAACCGATTCTTATATGGAAAATCCTTATTCCGCTGGATCCTTTTTAAAACAAATCCCGTTACTTACAAAGATAGCAGTTTTCACGTTAAAAGTCATGTTCTATGAAGTCCAGTTATGAAAAAAGGTATATTTGCACTCAAAAGTCTTATACCACTTGATGTTTAAGAAATACTTCTTGTTGTAAAGCAAAATCTATAATGAAAAAAAAAAATTTTAAAACAGAATATTCCAATTCCGCTGGATCCTTTTTAAAACAAGTCCCGTTACTTACAAAGATAGCAGTTTTCACGTAAAAAGTCATGTACTATAAAGTCCAGTTATGAACAAGATATATTTGTAAGCAAAAGACTTATTCCACTGGATGTTTTAGAAATAATTCTTGCTGTAAAGCCAAATCTATAATTAAAAAACCCACTTTTATATGCAAAATTCTTATTCCGCTGAATCCTTTTTAAAACAAATCCCGTTATTTACAAAGATAGCTCTTTATACGATAGAAGTCATGGTCCATAAATTCCAGTTATAACAAAAGATATATTTGTACGCAGAAGTCTTCTTCCACTGCATGATTTAAAAATAATTCGTCTTGTAAAGCAAAATCTATAATCAAAGAAACCGATTGTTATATGCAAAGTCTTATTCCGCTGGATCCTTTTTAAAACAAATCCCGTTATTTACAAAGATAGCTATTGTCACGTTAAAAGTCATGTTCTATAATGTCCAGTTATGAAAAAAAGATATATTTGTAAGCAAAAGTCTTATTCCACTGGATTTTTAGAAATAATTCTTGTTGTAAAGCAAAATCTATAAGGAAAAAAAGCGATTCTTATATGGAAAATTCTTATTCCGCTGGATCCTTTTTAAAACAAGTCCCGTTACTTACAAAGATAGCAGTTTTCACGTTAAAAGTCATGTACTATAAAGTGCGGTTATGAAACAAGATAAAGACTAAAGTAAAAGACTTATTCCACTGGATGTTTTAGAAATAATTCTTGTTGTAAAGCAAAATCTATAATCTAAAACCCATTTTTATATGCAAAATTCTTATTCCGCTGGATCCTTTTTAAAACAAATCCCGTTACTTACAAAGATAGCTCCTTATACGATAAAAGTCATGGTCTATAAATTCCAGTTATGACAAAAGATATATTTGTACGCTAAAGTCTTATTCCACTGGATGTTTTAGAAATAATTCGTGTTGTAAAGCAAAATCTATTATCAAAAGAACCGATTCTTATATGGAAAATTCTTTTTCCGCTGGATCCTTTTTAAAACAAATCCAGTACTTACAAAGGTAGCAGTTTTCACGTTTAAAGTCATGTTGTATAAGGTCTAGTTATGAAAAAAGATATGTTTGTACCCAAAAGTCTTATACCACTTGATGACTTAGAAATATTTCCTGTTGTAAAGCAAAAACTATAAGGAAAAAAAAAAACGATTTTTATATGGAAAAATCTTATTCCGCTGGGTCCTTTTTAAAACAAATCCCCTTACTTACAAAGATAGCCCTTTTCACGTTAAAAGTCATGTTCTATAAAACCCAGTTACTAAAAAAGATATATTTGTACGCTACTGTCTTATTCCACTGGATGTTTTAGAAATAATTCTTGTTTTAAAGCAAAATCTATAATGAAAAAAAAAACCGATTCTTATATGGAAAATTCTTATTCCGCAGCATCCGTTTTAAAACTAATCCCGTTACTTACAAATGATAGCAGTCTTCACGTTAAAAGTCAGGTACCATAAAGTCCAGTTATGAAACAAGATATATTTGTAAGCAAATGTCTTATTCCACCGGATGTTTTAGAAATAATTCCTGATGTAAAGCAAAATCTATAATGAAAAAAAAAAAACGGATTTTTATATGCAAAATTCTTATTCTGCTGGATCGTTTTTGAAACAAATCCCGTTACTTACAAAGATAGCTCTTTATACGTTAAAAGTCATCCTCTATATAGTCCAGTTATGAAAAAAGATATATTTGTACGCCAAAGTGTTATTTCACTGGATATTATAGAAATAATTCATGTTGTAAAGCAACATCTATAATGACAGAAAGAGATTTTTATATGGAAAATTCATATTCCGCTGGATCCTTTCTAAAGCAACTCCCGTTACTTCCAAAGATAGCACTTATCATGTTAGAATTCATGTTTTATAAAGTCCAGTTATGAAAACGATATATTTGTATGCATAAGTGTTATACCACGGGATGTCTTAGAAATAAATATTGTTTAAAGCAAAATCTATAATGAAATAAACTGATTTTTATATTAAAAATTCTTATTCCGCTTAAAAATTTATAAATCCCATTACTTACAAAGTGAGCTGTTCTCACGTTAAAAGTCATGTTCTATAAAGCCCAGATACTAAAAGAGATGTACTTGTACTCAAAAGTCTTATAAAACGGAATGATCTAGAAATAATTTTTGCTGTAAAACAAAATCTATACGGAAAAATACCGATTTTTAAATAAAATTCTTATTCCGCTGGATCCTTTTTAAAACAAATCCCGTTACTAACAAAGATAGCTCCTTTTGCGTTAAAAGTCATGTTCTATAAAGTCCAGTTATGAAAAAAGATATATTTGTAAGCAAAAGTCTTATTCCACTGGACGTTTTAGAATTAATTCTTGTTGTAAAGCAAAATCTATAATGAAAAAAAAAACCGATTTTTATATGCATAATTCTTATTCCGCTTAAACCTTTATAAATCCCGTTTCTTACAAAGATTGCAGTTTGCACGTTTAAAGTCATGTTCCATAAAGTCCAGTTACTAAAAAAGATATATTTGTACGCTACAGTCTTATTCCACTGGATGTTTTAGAAATAATTCTTGTTGTAAAGCAAAATCGATAATGAAAAAAACCTATTCTTATATGGAAAATTCGTATACCACTGCATCCGTCTTAAAACTAATCCCGTTACTTACAAAGATAGCAGTTTTCACGTTTAACGTCATGTTCTATAGAGTCCAGATATGAAAAAAGATATATTTGCACACAAAAGTCTTATACCACTTGATGTTTAAGAAATACTTCTTGTTGTAAAGCAAAATCTATAATGACAAAAACCAATTTTTAAAAAGGAATATTCTTATTGCGCTGGATCCTTTTTAAAACAAGTCCCGTTACTTACAAAATAGCAGTATTCACGTTAAAAGTTACGTTGTGTAAAGATCGTTTACTAAAAAAGTTATATTTGTACGCTACTGTCTTATTCCACTGGATGTTTTAGAAATAATTCTTGTTGTAAAGCAAAATCTATAATGAAAAAACCCATTTTCATATGCAAAATTCTTATTCCGTTGGATCCTTTTTAAAACAAATCCCGTTATTTACAAACATAGCTCTTTATACGATAAAAGTCATGGTCTATAATTCCAGTTATGACAAAAGATATATTTGTAAGCTAAAGTCTTATTCCACTGGATGTTTTAGAAATAATTCGTGTTGTAAAGCAAAATCTATAATCAAAGAAACCGATTTTTATATGGAAAATTCTTATTCCGCTGGATCCTTTTTAAAACAAATCCCGTAATTTACAAACATAGCTCCTTATAAGATAAAAGTCATGGTCTATAATTCCAGTTATGACAAAAGATATATTTGTAAGCAAAAGTCTTATTCCACTGGATGTTTTAGAAATAATAATTGTTGTAAAGCAAAATCTATAAGGAAAAAAACCGATTCTTATATGGAAAATTCTTATTCCGCTGGATCCTGTTTAAAGCAAATCCCGTTACTTACAAAGATAGCAGTTTTCACGTTAAAAGTCATGTACTATAAAGTCCACTTATGAACAAGATAAATTTGTAAGCAATAGACTTATTTTACTGGATGTTTTAGAAATAATTCTTGTTGTAAAGCAAAATCAATAATGAAAAAATCCGATTTTTATTTGGAAAATTCGTATTCCGCTGGATCCTTTTTAAAGCAAATTCCGTTACTTTCAAAGAACAGTTTTCACGTTTAAAGTCATGATGTATAAAGTCTAGTTATGAAGAAAGATATATTTGTACTCAAATGTCATGTACTACCACCGCCCTAACCATTCGGCTAACAAATGGTTTGCTAGACCATTGGTAAAGTATTCCTCTTATACCGCTAGGGTACCCTTGGAATAAAAACTGAATGTTTAATTGAATAGAGAAAAAACTTGACGAGATTCGACACAGGACCCTTTCGCGACAGTCGGTCACAGTAACCATTGCGCTACAAGCGTTGTTGCCGATATATGTTTTGATCTGATATTTATCGTCTGTTTTAGAAGGACTATAAAGATGAAAAATCTATTTTTGGATGGTAGGAATCCACCTGCAACCCTTTTATTTGTTGGCCACCACCCTAACCATTCGGATAAGAAATGGCTTGCTAGGCCATTGGTAAACTATTTCTCTTACAGCGCTGGAGTACTTTTGCAATAAAAACTTAATCCTTAATTGAATAGAGAAAAACTTGAAGAGATTCGAACCCAGGACCTTTTCGCAGGAGCCGGTCACTGTAACCATTGCGATACAAGCATTGCTGTTGATATCTGTTTTAATCTGATATTTATCCTCTGCTTTAGAAGGACTATAAAGATGAAAAATCTATTTTTCGATGGTAGGATTCGAACCTGTAACCCTTTGAATTATTGGCCACCACCCTAACCATTCGTCTAATAGATGGCCTGCTAGACCAGTGGTAAAGTATTTCTCTTATAGCGCTAGAGTATTGTTGGAATAAAAACTGAATCTTTAATTGAATAGAGAAAAAACTTGAAGAGATTCGAACCCAGGACCTTTTCGTGACAGTCGGTCACGGTAACCATTGCGCTACAAGCGTTGTTGCCGATATATGTTTTGATCTGATATTTATCGTCTGTTTTAGAAGGACTATAAAGATTAAATATCTATTTTTAGATGGTAGGAATCGAACCAACAACCCTTTGAATTACTGGCCACCACCCTAACCACTCGGCTAACAGATGGCTTGCTAGACCATTGGTAAAGTATTTCTCTTATAGCGCTAGAGTATTGTTGGAATAAAAACTGAATCTTTATTTGAATAGAGAAAAAACTTGAAGAGATTCGAACCCAGGACCTTTTCGTGACAGTCGGTCACGGTAACCATTGCGCTACAAACGTTGTTGCCGATATATGTTTTGATCTGATAATTACCGTCTGTTTTAGAAGGACTATAAAGATGAAAAATCTACTTTTAGATGGTAGGAATCGAACCTGCAACCCTTTGAATTATTGGCCACCACCCTAACCATTCGGCTAAGAAATGGCTTTCTAGACCATTGGTAAAATATTTCTCTTATAGCGCTAGAGTACTGTTGGAATAAAAACTTAATCTTTAATTGAATAGAGAAAAAACTTGAAGAGATTCGAACCCAGGACCTTTTCGTGACAGTCGGTTACGGTAACCATTGCGCTACAAGCGTTGTTGCCGATATATGTTTTGATCTGATTTTTATCGTCTGTTTTAGAAGGACAATAAAGATGAAAAATCTATTTTTATATGGTAGGAATCGAACTTGCAACCCTTTGAATTACTGGCCAACACCCTAACCATTCGGCTAATAGATGGCTTGCTAGACCATTGGTAAGGTATTTCTCTTATAGCGCTAGAGTATTGTTGGAATAAAAACTGACTCTTTAATTGAATAGAGAAAAAACTTGAAAAGATTCGAACCCAGGACCTTTTCGTGACAGTCGGTCAGTGTTACCATTGCGCTAAAAGCGTTGTTGCCGATATATGTTTTGATCTGGTATTTATCGTCTGTTTTAGAAGGACTATAAAGATGAAAAATGTATTTTTAGATGGTAGGAATCCACCTGCAACCCTTTTATTTATTGGCCACCAGCCTAACCATTCGGCTAAGAAATGGTTTGCTGGACACTTGGTAAACTATTTCTCTTATAGCGCTAGAGTACTTTTGGAATAAAAACTGAATCCTTAATTGATTAGAGAAAAACTTGAAGAGATTCGAACCCAGGACCTTTTCGCGAGAGTCGTTCACGGTAACCATTGCGCTTCAAGCATTGTTGCGAATATCTGTTTTAACCTGATATTTATCCTCTGCTTTAGAAGGACTATAAAGATGAAAAATCTATTTTTATATGGTAGGAATCGAACTTGCAACCCTTTGAATTACTGGCCAACACCCTAACCATTCGGCTAATAGATGGCTTGCTAGACCATTGGTAAAGTATTTCTCTCATAGCGCTAGAGTATTGTTGGAATAAAAACTGAATCCTTAATTGAATAGAGAAAAAACTTGAAGAGATTTGAACCCAGGACTTTTCGTGACAGTCGGTCACGGTAACCATTGCACTACAAGCGCTGTTGCCGATACATGTTTTGATCTGATATTTATCGTCTGTTTTAGAAGGACTATAAAGATGAAAAATGTATTTTTAGATGGTAGGAATCCACCTGCAACCCTTTTATTTATTGGCCACCACCCTAACCATTCGGCTAAGAAATGGCTTGCTAGACCAATGGTAAACTCCTTCTCTTATAGCAATAGAGTACTGTTGGAATAAAAACTGAATCCTTAAATGAATAGAGAAAAACTTGAAGAGATTCGAACCCAGGACTTTTTCGCAAGAGTCGGTCACGGTAACCATTGCGCTACAAGCGTTGTTGCCGATATATGTTTTGATCTGATATTTATCGTTTGTTTTAGAAGGACTATAAAGATGAAAAGTCTATTTTTAGATGGTAGGAATCGAACCAACAACCCTTTGAATTATTGGCCACCACCCTATCCACTCGGCTAACAGATGGCTTGCTAGACCATTGGTAAAGTATTTCTCTTATAGCGCTAGAGTATTGTTGGAATAAAAACTGAATCTCTATTTGAATAGGGAAAAAACTTGAAGAGATTCGAACCCAGGACCTTTTCGTGACAGTCGCTCACGGTAACCATTGCGCTACAAGCGTTGTTGCCCATATATGTTTTGATCTGATATTTATCGTCTGTTTTAGAAGGACTATAAAGATAAAAAATCTAGTTTTAGTAGGGTAGGAATCGAACCTGCAACCATTTGAATTATTGGCCACCACCCTAACCATTCGGCTAAGAAATGGCTTTCTAGACCATTGGTAAAATATTTCTCTTATAGCGCTAGAGTACTGTTGGAATAAAAACTGAATCTTTAATTGAATAGAGAAAAAATTTGAAGAGATTCGAACCAAGGTCCTTTTCGCGAGAGTCGGTTACGGTAGCCATTGCGCTACAGGCGTTGTTGCCGATATATGTTTTGATCTGATATTTATCGTCTGTTTTAGAAGGACTATAAAGATGAAAAATCTATTTTTAGATGGTAGGAATCGAACCTGCAACCCTTTGAATTATTGGCCACCACCCTAACCATTCGGCTAATAGATGGCTTGCTAGACCATTGGTAAAGTGTTTCTCTTATAGCGCTAGAGTATTGTTATAATTAAATGTGAATCTTTAATTGAATAGAGAAACAACTTGAGGAGATTCGAACCCAGGACCTTTTCGTGACAGTCGGTCACGGTAATCGTTGCGCTACAAGCGTTGTTGCCGATATATGTTTTGATCTGATATTTATCGTCTGTTTTAGAAGGACTATAAAGATGAAAAATCTATTTTTAGATGGTAGGAATCGAACCTGCAACCCTTTAAATTACTGGCCACCGCCCTAACCATTCGGCTAACAAATGGTTTGCTAGATCATTGGTAAAGTATTCCTCTTATACCGCTAGGGTACCCTTGGAATAAAAACTGAATGTTTAATTGAATAGAGAAAAAACTTGACGAGATTCGACACAGGTCACTTTCGCGACAGTCGGTCACAGTAACCATTGCGCTACAAGCGTTGTTGCCGATATATGTTTTGATCTGATATTTATCGTCTGTTTTAGAAGGACTATAAAGATGAAAAATCTATTTTTGGATGGTAGGAATCCACCTGCAACCCTTTTATTTGTTGGCCACCACCCTAACCATTCGGATAAGAAATGGCTTGCTAGGCCATTGGTAAACTATTTCTCTTACAGCGCTAGAGTACTTTTGCAATAAAAACTTAATCCTTAATTGAATAGAGAAAAACTTGAAGAGATTCGAACCCAGGACCTTTTCGCAGGAGCCGGTCACTGTAACCATTGCGATACAAGCATTGCTGTTGATATCTGTTTTAATCTGATATTTATCCTCTGCTTTAGAAGGACTATAAAGATGAAAAATCTATTTTCGATGGTAGGATTCGAACCTGCAACCCTTTGAATTATTGGCCACCACCCTAACCATTCGGCTAATAGATGGCTGGCTAGTCCATTGGTAAAGTATTTCTATTATAGCGCTAGAGTATTGTTGGAATAAAAACTGAATCTTTAATTGAATAGAAAAAAAACTTGAAGAGATTCGAACCCAGGACCTTTTCGTGACAGTCGGTCACGGTAACCATTGCGCTACAAGCGTTGTTGCCGATATATGTTTTGATCTGATATTTATCGTCTGTTTTAGAAGGACTATAAAGATGAAAAATCTATTTTTAGATGGTAGGAATCGAACCTGCAACAATTTGAATTATTGGCCACAACCCTAACCATTCGGCTAATAGATGGCTTGCTAGACCATTGGTATAGTATTTCTCTTACAGCGCTAGAGTATTGTTGGAATAAAAACTGAATCCTTAATTGAATAGAGAAAAAACTTGTAGAGATTCGAACCCAGGACCTTTTCGTGACAGTCGGTTACGGTAACCATTGCGCTACAAGGGTTGTTGCCGATATATGTTTTGATCTGATATTTATCGTTTGTTTTAGGAGGACTCTAAAGATGAAAAGTCTATTTTTAGATGGTAGGAATCGAACCTGCAACCCTTTGAATTACTGGCCACCACCCTAACCATTCGGCTAATAGATGGCATGCTAGACCATTGGTAAAGTATTTCTCTTATAGCGCTAGAGTATTGTTGGAATAAAACCAGAATCTTTACTAGAATAGAGAAAAAAACTTGAAGAGATTCGAACCCAGGACTTTTCGTGACAGTCGGTCACGGTAGCCATTGCGCTACAGGCGTTGTTGCCGATATATGTTTTCATCTGATATTTATCGTCTGTTTTAGAAGGACTATAAAGATGAAAAATCTATTTTTAGATGGTAGGAATCGAACCTGCAACCCTTTGAATTATTGGCCACCACCCTAACCACTCGGCTAATAGATGGCTTGCTAGGCCATTGGTAAATTATTTCTCTTATAGCGCTAGAGTATTGTTGGAATAAAAACTGAATCTTTATTTGAATAGAGAAAAAACTTGAAGAGATTCGAACCCAGGACCTTTTCGTGACAGTCGGTCACGGTAACCATTGCGCTACAAGCGTTGTTGCCGATATATGTTTTGATCTGATATTTATCGTCTGGTTTAGAAGGACTATAAAGATGAAAAATCTACTTTTAGATGGTAGGAATCGAACCTGCAACCCTTTGAATTATTGGCCACCACGATAACCATTCTGCTTAGAAATGGCTTTCTAGACCATTGGTAAAATATTTCTCTTATAGCGCTAGAGTACTGTTGGAATAAAAACTGAATCTTTAATTCAATAGAGAAAAAACTTGAAGAGATTCGAACCCAGGCCCTTTCGTGACAGTCGGTCACGGTAACCATTGCGCTACAAGCGTTGTTGCCGATATATGTTTTGATCTGATATTTATCATCTGTTTTAGAAGGACTATAAAGATGAAAAATCTATTTTTAGATGGAAGGAATCGAACCTGCAAACCTTTGAATTATTGGCCACCACCCTAACCATTCGGCTAATTGATGGCTTGCTAGACCATTGGTAAAGTATTTCTCTTATAGCGCTACCGTATTGTTGGAATAAAAACTGAATCTTTAAATGAATAGAGAAAAAACTAGAAGAGATTCGAACCCAGGACCTTTTCGTGACAGTCGGTCACGGTAGCCATTGCGCTACAGGCGTTGTTGCCGATATATGTTTTGATCTGATATTTATCGTCTGTTTTAGAAGGACTATAAAGATGATAAATTTATTTTTAGATGGTAGGAATCGAACCTGCAACCCTTTGAATTATTGGCCACCACCCTAACCACTCGGCTAACAGATGGATTGTTAGACCACTGGTAAAGTATTTCTCTTATAGCGCTAGAGTATTGTTGGAATAAAAACTGAATCATTATTTGAATAGAGAAAAAACTGAAGAGATTCGAACCCAGGACCTTATCGTGACAGTCGATCACGGTAACCATTGCGCTACAGGCGTTGTTGCCGATATATGTTTTGATCTGATATTTATCGTCTGTTTTAGAAGGACTATAAAGATGAAAAATCTATTTTTAGATGGAAGGAATCGAACCTGCAACCCTTTGAATTATTGGCCACCACCCTAACCATTCGGCTAATTGATGGCTTGCTAGACCATTGGTAAAATATTTCTCTTATAGCGCTAGAGTACTGTTGGAATAAAAACTGAATCTTTAATTGAATAGAGAAAAAACTTGAAGAGATTCGAACGCAGGACCTTTTCGTGACAGTCGGTCACGGTAGCCATTGCGCTACAGGCGTTGTTGCCGATATATGTTTTGATCTGATATTTATCGTCTGTTTTAGAAGGACTATAAAGATGAAAAATCTATTTTTAGATGGAAGGAATCGAACCTGCAACCCTTTGAATTATTGGCCACCACCCTAACCATTCGGCTAATTGATGGCTTGCTAGACCATTGGTAAAGTATTTCTCTTATAGCGCTACCGTATTGTTGGAATAAAAACGGAATCTTTAATTGAATAGAGAAAAAACTAGAAGATATTCGAACCCAGGACCTTTTCGTGACAGTCGGTCACGGTAGCCATTGCGCTACAGGCGTTGTTGCCGATATATGTTTTGATCTGATATTTATCGTCTGTTTTAGAAGGACTATAAAGATGAAAAATCTATTTTTAGATGGTAGGAATCGAACCTGCAACCCTTTGAATTATTGGCCACCACCCTAACCACTCGGCTAACAGATGGCTTGTTAGACCATTGGTAAAGTATTTCTCTTATAGCCCTGGAGTATTGTTGGAATAAAAACTGAATCATTATTTGAATAGAGAAAAAACTTGAAGATATTCGAACCCAGGACCTTATCGTGACAGTCGATCACGGTAACCATTGCGCTACAAGCGTTGTTGCCGGTATATGTTTTGATCTGATACTTATCGTCTGTTTTAGAAGGACTATAAGGATGAAAAATCTACTTTTAGATGGTAGGAATCGAACCTGCAACCCTTTGAATTATTGGCCACCACGATAACCATTCGGCTAAGAAATGGCTTTCTAGACCATTGGTAAAATATTTCTCTTATAGCGCTAGAGTACTGTTGGAATAAAAACTGAATCATTAATTGAATAGAGAAAAAACTTGAAGAGATTCGAACCCAGGCCCTTTCGTGACAGTCGGTCACGGTAACCATTGCGCTACAAGCGTTGTTGCCGATATATGTTTTGATCTGATATTTATCATCTGTTTTAGAAGGACTATAAAGATGAAAAATCTATTTTTAGATGGAAGGAATCGAACCTGCAAACCTTTGAATTATTGGCCACCACCCTAACCATTCGGCTAATTGATGGCTTGCTAGACCATTGGTAAAGTATTTCTCTTATAGCGCTACCGTATTGTTGGAATAAAAACTGAATCTTTAAATGAATAGAGAAAAAACTAGAAGAGATTCGAACCCAGGACCTTTTCGTGACAGTCGGTCACGGTAGCCATTGCGCTACAGGCGTTGTTGCCGATATATGTTTTGATCTGATATTTATCGTCTGTTTTAGAAGGACTATAAAGATGATAAATTTATTTTTAGATGGTAGGAATCGAACCTGCAACCCTTTGAATTATTGGCCACCACCCTAACCACTCGGCTAACAGATGGATTGTTAGACCACTGGTAAAGTATTTCTCTTATAGCGCTAGAGTATTGTTGGAATAAAAACTGAATCATTATTTGAATAGAGAAAAAACTGAAGAGATTCGAACCCAGGACCTTATCGTGACAGTCGATCACGGTAACCATTGCGCTACAAGCGTTGTTGCCGATATATGTTTTGATCTGATATTTATCGTCTGTTTTAGAAGGACTATAAAAATGAAAAATCTACTTTTAGATGGTAGGAATCGAACCTGCAACCCTTTGAATTATTGGCCACCACGATAACCATTCGGCTAAGAAATGGCTTTCTAGACCATTGGTAAAATATTTCTCTTATAGCGCTAGAGTACTGTTGGAATAAAAACTGAATCTTTAATTGAATAGAGAAAAAACTTGAAGAGATTCGAACGCAGGACCTTTTCGTGACAGTCGGTCACGGTAGCCATTGCGCTACAGGCGTTGTTGCCGATATATGTTTTGATCTGATATTTATCGTCTGTTTTAGAAGGACTATAAAGATGAAAAATCTATTTTTAGATGGAAGGAATCGAACCTGCAACCCTTTGAATTATTGGCCACCACCCTAACCATTCGGCTAATTGATGGCTTGCTAGACCATTGGTAAAGTATTTCTCTTATAGCGCTACCGTATTGTTGGAATAAAAACGGAATCTTTAATTGAATAGAGAAAAAACTAGAAGATATTCGAACCCAGGACCTTTTCGTGACAGTCGGTCACGGTAGCCATTGCGCTACAGGCGTTGTTGCCGATATATGTTTTGATCTGATATTTATCGTCTGTTTTAGAAGGACTATAAAGATGAAAAATCTATTTTTAGATGGAAGGAATCGAACCTGCAACCCTTTGAATTATTGGCCACCACCCTAACCATTCGGCTAATTGATGGCTTGCTAGACCATTGGTAAAGTATTTCTCTTATAGCGCTACCGTATTGTTGGAATAAAAACGGAATCTTTAATTGAATAGAGAAAAAACTAGAAGATATTCGATCCCAGGACCTTTTCGTGACAGTCGGTCACGGTAGCCATTGCGCTACAGGCGTTGTTGCCGATATATGTTTTGATCTGATATTTATCGTCTGTTTTAGAAGGACTATAAAGATGAAAAATCTACTTTTAGATGGTAAGAATCGAACCTGCAACCCTTTGAATTATTGGCCACCACCCTAACCATTCGGCTAAGAAATGGCTTTCTAGACCATTGGTAAAATATTTCTCTTATAGCGCTAGAGTACTGTTGGAATAAAAACTTAATCTTTAATTGAATAGAGAAAAAACTTGAAGAGATTCGAACCCAGGACCTTTTCGTGACAGTCGGTTACGGTAACCATTGCGCTACAAGCGTTGTTGCCGATATATGTTTTGATCTGATTTTTAACGTCTGTTTTAGAAGGACAATAAAGATGAAAAATCTATTTTTATATGGTAGGAATCGAACTTGCAACCCTTTGAATTACTGGCCAACACCCTAACCATTCGGCTAATAGATGGCTTGCTAGACCATTGGTAAGGTATTTCTCTTATAGCGCTAGAGTATTGTTGGAATAAAAACTGACTCTTTAATTGAATAGAGAAAAAACTTGAAAAGATTCGAACCCAGGACCTTTTCGTGACAGTCGGTCAGTGTTACCATTGCGCTAAAAGCGTTGTTGCCGATATATGTTTTGATCTGGTATTTATCGTCTGTTTTAGAAGGACTATAAAGATGAAAAATGTATTTTTAGATGGTAGGAATCCACCTGCAACCCTTTTATTTATTGGCCACCAGCCTAACCATTCGGCTAAGAAATGGTTTGCTGGACACTTGGTAAACTATTTCTCTTATAGCGCTAGAGTACTTTTGGAATAAAAACTGAATCCTTAATTGATTAGAGAAAAACTTGAAGAGATTCGAACCCAGGACCTTTTCGCGAGAGTCGTTCACGGTAACCATTGCGCTACAAGCATTGTTGCGAATATCTGTTTTAACCTGATATTTATCCTCTGCTTTAGAAGGACTATAAAGATGAAAAATCTATTTTTATATGGTAGGAATCGAACTTGCAACCCTTTGAATTACTGGCCAACACCCTAACCATTCGGCTAATAGATGGCTTGCTAGACCATTGGTAAAGTATTTCTCTCATAGCGCTAGAGTATTGTTGGAATAAAAACTGAATCCTTAATTGAATAGAGAAAAAACTTGAAGAGATTTGAACCCAGGACTTTTCGTGACAGTCGGTCACGGTAACCATTGCACTACAAGCGCTGTTGCCGATACATGTTTTGATCTGATATTTATCGTCTGTTTTAGAAGGACTATAAAGATGAAAAATGTATTTTTAGATGGTAGGAATCCACCTGCAACCCTTTTATTTATTGGCCACCACCCTAACCATTCGGCTAAGAAATGGCTTGCTAGACCAATGGTAAACTCCTTCTCTTATAGCAATAGAGTACTGTTGGAATAAAAACTGAATCCTTAAATGAATAGAGAAAAACTTGAAGAGATTCGAACCCAGGACTTTTTCGCAAGAGTCGGTCACGGTAACCATTGCGCTACAAGCGTTGTTGCCGATATATGTTTTGATCTGATATTTATCGTTTGTTTTAGAAGGAATATAAAGATGAAAAGTCTATTTTTAGATGGTAGGAATCGAACCAACAACCCTTTGAATTATTGGCCACCACCCTATCCACTCGGCTAACAGATGGCTTGCTAGACCATTGGTAAAGTATTTCTCTTATAGCGCTAGAGTATTGTTGGAATAAAAACTGAATCTCTATTTGAATAGGGAAAAAACTTGAAGAGATTCGAACCCAGGACCTTTTCGTGACAGTCGCTCACGGTAACCATTGCGCTACAAGCGTTGTTGCCCATATATGTTTTGATCTGATATTTATCGTCTGTTTTAGAAGGACTATAAAGATAAAAAATCTAGTTTTAGTAGGGTAGGAATCGAACCTGCAACCATTTGAATTATTGGCCACCACCCTAACCATTCGGCTAAGAAATGGCTTTCTAGACCATTGGTAAAATATTTCTCTTATAGCGCTAGAGTACTGTTGGTATAAAAACTGAATCTTTAATTGAATAGGGAAAAAACTTGAAGAGATTCGAACCCAGGACCTTTTCGTGACAGTCGCTCACGGTAACCATTGCGCTACAAGCGTTGTTGCCCATATATGTTTTGATCTGATATTTATCGTCTGTTTTAGAAGGACTATAAAGATGAAAAATCTATTTTTAGATGGTAGGAATCGAAACTGCAACCCTTTGAATTATTGGCCACCACCCTAACCATTCGGCTAATAGATGGCTTGCTAGACCATTGGTAAAGTGTTTCTCTTATAGCGCTAGAGTATTGTTATAATTAAATGTGAATCTTTAATTGAATAGAGAAACAACTTGAGGAGATTCGAACCCAGGACCTTTTCGTGACAGTCGGTCACGGTAATCGTTGCGCTACAAGCTTTGTTGCCGATATATGTTTTGATCTGATATTTATCGTCTGTTTTAGAAGGACTATAAAGATGAAAAATCTATTTTTAGATGGTAGGAATCGAACCTGCAACCCTTTAAATTACTGGCCACCGCCCTAACCATTCGGCTAACAAATGGTTTGCTAGATCATTGGTAAAGTATTCCTCTTATACCGCTAGGGTACCCTTGGAATAAAAACTGAATGTTTAATTGAATAGAGAAAAAACTTGACGAGATTCGACACAGGTCACTTTCGCGACAGTCGGTCACAGTAACCATTGCGCTACAAGCGTTGTTGCCGATATATGTTTTGATCTGATATTTATCGTCTGTTTTAGAAGGACTATAAAGATGAAAAATCTATTTTTGGATGGTAGGAATCCACCTGCAACCCTTTTATTTGTTGGCCACCACCCTAACCATTCGGATAAGAAATGGCTTGCTAGGCCATTGGTAAACTATTTCTCTTACAGCGCTAGAGTACTTTTGCAATAAAAACTTAATCCTTAATTGAATAGAGAAAAACTTGAAGAGATTCGAACACAGGACCTTTTCGCAGGAGCCGGTCACTGTAACCATTGCGATACAAGCATTGCTGTTGATATCTGTTTTAATCTGATATTTATCCTCTGCTTTAGAAGGGCTATAAAGATGAAAAATCTATTTTCGATGGTAGGATTCGAACCTGCAACCCTTTGAATTATTGGCCACCACCCTAACCATTCGGCTAATAGATGGCTGGCTAGTCCATTGGTAAAGTATTTCTATTATAGCGCTAGAGTATTGTTGGAATAAAAACTGAATCTTTAATTGAATAGAAAAAAAACTTGAAGAGATTCGAACCCAGGACCTTTTCGTGACAGTCGGTCACGGTAACCATTGCGCTACAAGCGTTGTTGCCGATATATGTTTTGATCTGATATTTATCGTCTGTTTTAGAAGGACTATAAAGATGAAAAATCTATTTTTAGATGGTAGGAATCGAACCTGCAACAATTTGAATTATTGGCCACAACCCTAACCATTCGGCTAATAGATGGCTTGCTAGACCATTGGTATAGTATTTCTCTTACAGCGCTAGAGTATTGTTGGAATAAAAACTGAATCCTTAATTGAATAGAGAAAAAGCTTGTAGAGATTCGAACCCAGGACCTTTTCGTGACAGTCGGTTACGGTAACCATTGCGCTACAAGGGTTGTTGCCGATATATGTTTTGATCTGATATTTATCGTTTGTTTTAGGAGGACTCTAAAGATGAAAAGTCTATTTTTAGATGGTAGGAATCGAACCTGCAACCCTTTGAATTACTGGCCACCACCCTAACCATTCGGCTAATAGATGGCATGCTAGACCATTGGTAAAGTATTTCTCTTATAGCGCTAGAGTATTGTTGGAATAAAACCAGAATCTTTACTAGAATAGAGAAAAAAACTTGAAGAGATTCGAACCCAGGACTTTTCGTGACAGTCGGTCACGGTAGCCATTGCGCTACAGGCGTTGTTGCCGATATATGTTTTCATCTGATATTTATCGTCTGTTTTAGAAGGACTATAAAGATGAAAAATCTATTTTTAGATGGTAGGAATCGAACCTGCAACCCTTTGAATTATTGGCCACCACCCTAACCACTCGGCTAATAGATGGCTTGCTAGGCCATTGGTAAATTATTTCTCTTATAGCGCTAGAGTATTGTTGGAATAAAAACTGAATGTTTATTTGAATAGAGAAAAAACTTGAAGAGATTCGAACCCAGGACCTTTTCGTGACAGTCGGTCACGGTAACCATTGCGCTACAAGCGTTGTTGCCGATATATGTTTTGATCTGATATTTATCGTCTGGTTTAGAAGGACTATAAAGATGAAAAATCTACTTTTAGATGGTAGGAATCGAACCTGCAACCCTTTGAATTATTGGCCACCACGATAACCATTCGGCTAAGAAATGGCTTTCTAGACCATTGGTAAAATATTTCTCTTATAGCGCTAGAGTACTGTTGGAATAAAAACTGAATCTTTAATTCAATAGAGAAAAAACTTGAAGAGATTCGAACCCAGGCCCTTTCGTGACAGTCGGTCACGGTAACCATTGCGCTACAAGTGTTGTTGCCGATATATGTTTTGATCTGATATTTATCATCTGTTTTAGAAGGACTATAAAGATGAAAAATCTATTTTTAGATGGAAGGAATCGAACCTGCAAACCTTTGAATTATTGGCCACCACCCTAACCATTCGGCTAATTGATGGCTTGCTAGACCATTGGTAAAGTATTTCTCTTATAGCGCTACCGTATTGTTGGAATAAAAACTGAATCTTTAAATGAATAGAGAAAAAACTAGAAGAGATTCGAACCCAGGACCTTTTCGTGACAGTCGGTCACGGTAGCCATTGCGCTACAGGCGTTGTTGCCGATATATGTTTTGATCTGATATTTATCGTCTGTTTTAGAAGGACTATAAAGATGATAAATTTATTTTTAGATGGTAGGAATCGAACCTGCAACCCTTTGAATTATTGGCCACCACCCTAACCACTCGGCTAACAGATGGATTGTTAGACCACTGGTAAAGTATTTCTCTTATAGCGCTAGAGTATTGTTGGAATAAAAACTGAATCATTATTTGAATAGAGAAAAAACTGAAGAGATTCGAACCCAGGACCTTATCGTGACAGTCGATCACGGTAACCATTGCGCTACAGGCGTTGTTGCCGATATATGTTTTGATCTGATATTTATCGTCTGTTTTAGAAGGACTATAAAGATGAAAAATCTATTTTTAGATGGAAGGAATCGAACCTGCAACCCTTTGAATTATTGGCCACCACCCTAACCATTCGGCTAATTGATGGCTTGCTAGACCATTGGTAAAATATTTCTCTTATAGCGCTAGAGTACTGTTGGAATAAAAACTGAATCTTTAATTGAATAGAGAAAAAACTTGAAGAGATTCGAACGCAGGACCTTTTCGTGACAGTCGGTCACGGTAGCCATTGCGCTACAGGCGTTGTTGCCGATATATGTTTTGATCTGATATTTATCGTCTGTTTTAGAAGGACTATAAAGATGAAAAATCTATTTTTAGATGGAAGGAATCGAACCTGCAACCCTTTGAATTATTGGCCACCACCCTAACCATTCGGCTAATTGATGGCTTGCTAGACCATTGGTAAAGTATTTCTCTTATAGCGCTACCGTATTGTTGGAATAAAAACGGAATCTTTAATTGAATAGAGAAAAAACTAGAAGATATTCGAACCCAGGACCTTTTCGTGACAGTCGGTCACGGTAGCCATTGCGCTACAGGCGTTGTTGCCGATATATGTTTTGATCTGATATTTATCGTCTGTTTTAGAAGGACTATAAAGATGAAAAATCTATTTTTAGATGGTAGGAATCGAACCTGCAACCCTTTGAATTATTGGCCACCACCCTAACCACTCGGCTAACAGATGGCTTGTTAGACCATTGGTAAAGTATTTCTCTTATAGCCCTAGAGTATTGTTGGAATAAAAACTGAATCATTATTTGAATAGAGAAAAAACTTGAAGATATTCGAACCCAGGACCTTATCGTGACAGTCGATCACGGTAACCATTGCGCTACAAGCGTTGTTGCCGGTATATGTTTTGATCTGATACTTATCGTCTGTTTTAGAAGGACTATAAGGATGAAAAATCTACTTTTAGATGGTAGGAATCGAACCTGCAACCCTTTGAATTATTGGCCACCACGATAACCATTCGGCTAAGAAATGGCTTTCTAGACCATTGGTAAAATATTTCTCTTATAGCGCTAGAGTACTGTTGGAATAAAAACTGAATCATTAATTGAATAGAGAAAAAACTTGAAGAGATTCGAACCCAGGCCCTTTCGTGACAGTCGGTCACGGTAACCATTGCGCTACAAGCGTTGTTGCCGATATATGTTTTGATCTGATATTTATCATCTGTTTTAGAAGGACTATAAAGATGAAAAATCTATTTTTAGATGGAAGGAATCGAACCTGCAAACCTTTGAATTATTGGCCACCACCCTAACCATTCGGCTAATTGATGGCTTGCTAGACCATTGGTAAAGTATTTCTCTTATAGCGCTACCGTATTGTTGGAATAAAAACTGAATCTTTAAATGAATAGAGAAAAAACTAGAAGAGATTCGAACCCAGGACCTTTTCGTGACAGTCGATCACGGTAGCCATTGCGCTACAGGCGTTGTTGCCGATATATGTTTTGATCTGATATTTATCGTCTGTTTTAGAAGGACTCTAAAGATGATAAATTTATTTTTAGATGGTAGGAATCGAACCTGCAACCCTTTGAATTATTGGCCACCACCCTAACCACTCGGCTAACAGATGGATTGTTAGACCACTGGTAAAGTATTTCTCTTATAGCGCTAGAGTATTGTTGGAATAAAAACTGAATCATTATTTGAATAGAGAAAAAACTGAAGAGATTCGAACCCAGGACCTTATCGTGACAGTCGATCACGGTAACCATTGCGCTACAAGCGTTGTTGCCGATATATGTTTTGATCTGATATTTATCGTCTGTTTTAGAAGGACTATAAAAATGAAAAATCTACTTTTAGATGGTAGGAATCGAACCTGCAACCCTTTGAATTATTGGCCACCACGATAACCATTCGGCTAAGAAATGGCTTTCTAGACCATTGGTAAAATATTTCTCTTATAGCGCTAGAGTACTGTTGGAATAAAAACTGAATCTTTAATTGAATAGAGAAAAAACTTGAAGAGATTCGAACGCAGGACCTTTTCGTGACAGTCGGTCACGGTAGCCATTGCGCTACAGGCGTTGTTGCCGATATATGTTTTGATCTGATATTTATCGTCTGTTTTAGAAGGACTATAAAGATGAAAAATCTATTTTTAGATGGAAGGAATCGAACCTGCAACCCTTTGAATTATTGGCCACCACCCTAACCATTCGGCTAATTGATGGCTTGCTAGACCATTGGTAAAGTATTTCTCTTATAGCGCTACCGTATTGTTGGAATAAAAACGGAATCTTTAATTGAATAGAGAAAAAACTAGAAGATATTCGAACCCAGGACCTTTTCGTGACAGTCGGTCACGGTAGCCATTGCGCTACAGGCGTTGTTGCCGATATATGTTTTGATCTGATATTTATCGTCTGTTTTAGAAGGACTATAAAGATGAAAAATCTATTTTTAGATGGAAGGAATCGAACCTGCAACCCTTTGAATTATTGGCCACCACCCTAACCATTCGGCTAATTGATGGCTTGCTAGACCATTGGTAAAGTATTTCTCTTATAGCGCTACCGTATTGTTGGAATAAAAACGGAATCTTTAATTGAATAGAGAAAAAACTAGAAGATATTCGATCCCAGGACCTTTTCGTGACAGTCGGTCACGGTAGCCATTGCGCTACAGGCGTTGTTGCCGATATATGTTTTGATCTGATATTTATCGTCTGTTTTAGAAGGACTATAAAGATGAAAAATCTACTTTTAGATGGTAGGAATCGAACCTGCAACCCTTTGAATTATTGGCCACCACCCTAACCATTCGGCTAAGAAATGGCTTTCTAGACCATTGGTAAAATATTTCTCTTATAGCGCTAGAGTACTGTTGGAATAAAAACTTAATCTTTAATTGAATAGAGAAAAAACTTGAAGAGATTCGAACCCAGGACCTTTTCGTGACAGTCGGTTACGGTAACCATTGCGCTACAAGCGTTGTTGCCGATATATGTTTTGATCTGATTTTTATCGTCTGTTTTAGAAGGACAATAAAGATGAAAAATCTATTTTTATATGGTAGGAATCGAACTTGCAACCCTTTGAATTACTGGCCAACACCCTAACCATTCGGCTAATAGATGGCTTGCTAGACCATTGGTAAGGTATTTCTCTTATTGCGCTAGAGTATTGTTGGAATAAAAACTGACTCTTTAATTGAATAGAGAAAAAACTTGAAAAGATTCGAACCCAGGACCTTTTCGTGACAGTCGGTCAGTGTTACCATTGCGCTAAAAGCGTTGTTGCCGATATATGTTTTGATCTGGTATTTATAGTCTGTTTTAGAAGGACTATAAAGATGAAAAATGTATTTTTAGATGGTAGGAATCCACCTGCAACCCTTTTATTTATTGGCCACCAGCCTAACCATTCGGCTAAGAAATGGTTTGCTGGACACTTGGTAAACTATTTCTCTTATAGCGCTAGAGTACTTTTGGAATAAAAACTGAATCCTTAATTGATTAGAGAAAAACTTGAAGAGATTCGAACCCAGGACCTTTTCGCGAGAGTCGTTCACGGTAACCATTGCGCTACAAGCATTGTTGCGAATATCTGTTTTAACCTGATATTTATCCTCTGCTTTAGAAGGACTATAAAGATGAAAAATCTATTTTTATATGGTAGGAATCGAACTTGCAACCCTTTGAATTACTGGCCAACACCCTAACCATTCGGCTAATAGATGGCTTGCTAGACCATTGGTAAAGTATTTCTCTCATAGCGCTAGAGTATTGTTGGAATAAAAACTGAATCCTTAATTGAATAGAGAAAAAACTTGAAGAGATTTGAACCCAGGACTTTTCGTGACAGTCGGTCACGGTAACCATTGCACTACAAGCGCTGTTGCCGATACATGTTTTGATCTGACATTTATCGTCTGTTTTAGAAGGACTATAAAGATGAAAAATGTATTTTTAGATGGTAGGAATCCACCTGCAACCCTTTTATTTATTGGCCACCACCCTAACCATTCGGCTAAGAAATGGCTTGCTAGACCAATGGTAAACTCCTTCTCTTATAGCAATAGAGTACTGTTGGAATAAAAACTGAATCCTTAAATGAATAGAGAAAAACTTGAAGAGATTCGAACCCAGGACTTTTTCGCAAGAGTCGGTCACGGTAACCATTGCGCTACAAGCGTTGTTGCCGATATATGTTTTGATCTGATATTTATCGTTTGTTTTAGAAGGACTATAAAGATGAAAAGTCTATTTTTAGATGGTAGGAATCGAACCAACAACCCTTTGAATTATTGGCCACCACCCTATCCACTCGGCTAACAGATGGCTTGCTAGACCATTGGTAAAGTATTTCTCTTATAGCGCTAGAGTATTGTTGGAATAAAAACTGAATCTCTATTTGAATAGGGAAAAAACTTGAAGAGATTCGAACCCAGGACCTTTTCGTGACAGTCGCTCACGGTAACCATTGCGCTACAAGCGTTGTTGCCCATATATGTTTTGATCTGATATTTATCGTCTGTTTTAGAAGGACTATAAAGATAAAAAATCTAGTTTTAGTAGGGTAGGAATCGAACCTGCAACCATTTGAATTATTGGCCACCACCCTAACCATTCGGCTAAGAAATGGCTTTCTAGACCATTGGTAAAATATTTCTCTTATAGCGCTAGAGTACTGTTGGAATAAAAACTGAATCTTTAATTGAATAGAGAAAAAATTTGAAGAGATTCGAACCAAGGTCCTTTTCGCGAGAGTCGGTTACGGTAGCCATTGCGCTACAGGCGTTGTTGCCGATATATGTTTTGATCTGATATTTATCGTCTGTTTTAGAAGGACTATAAAGATGAAAAATCTATTTTTAGATGGTAGGAATCGAACCTGCAACCCTTTGAATTATTGGCCACCACCCTAACCATTCGGCTAATAGATGGCTTGCTAGACCATTGGTAAAGTGTTTCTCTTATAGCGCTAGAGTATTGTTATAATTAAATGTGAATCTTTAATTGAATAGAGAAACAACTTGAGGAGATTCGAACCCAGGACCTTTTCGTGACAGTCGGTCACGGTAATCGTTGCGCTACAAGCGTTGTTGCCGATATATGTTTTGATCTGATATTTATCGTCTGTTTTAGAAGGACTATAAAGATGAAAAATCTATTTTTAGATGGTAGGAATCGAACCTGCAACCCTTTAAATTACTGGCCACCGCCCTAACCATTCGGCTAACAAATGGTTTGCTAGATCATTGGTAAAGTATTCCTCTTATACCGCTAGGGTACCCTTGGAATAAAAACTGAATGTTTAATTGAATAGAGAAAAAACTTGACGAGATTCGACACAGGTCACTTTCGCGACAGTCGGTCACAGTAACCATTGCGCTACAAGCGTTGTTGCCGATATATGTTTTGATCTGATATTTATCGTCTGTTTTAGAAGGACTATAAAGATGAAAAATCTATTTTTGGATGGTAGGAATCCACCTGCAACCCTTTTATTTGTTGGCCACCACCCTAACCATTCGGATAAGAAATGGCTTGCTAGGCCATTGGTAAACTATTTCTCTTACAGCGCTAGAGTACTTTTGCAATAAAAACTTAATCCTTAATTGAATAGAGAAAAACTTGAAGAGATTCGAACCCAGGACCTTTTCGCAGGAGCCGGTCACTGTAACCATTGCGATACAAGCATTGCTGTTGATATCTGTTTTAATCTGATATTTATCCTCTGCTTTAGAAGGACTATAAAGATGAAAAATCTATTTTCGATGGTAGGATTCGAACCTGCAACCCTTTGAATTATTGGCCACCACCCTAACCATTCGGCTAATAGATGGCTGGCTAGTCCATTGGTAAAGTATTTCTATTATAGCGCTAGAGTATTGTTGGAATAAAAACTGAATCTTTAATTGAATAGAAAAAAAACTTGAAGAGATTCGAACCCAGGACCTTTTCGTGACAGTCGGTCACGGTAACCATTGCGCTACAAGCGTTGTTGCCGATATATGTTTTGATCTGATATTTATCGTCTGTTTTAGAAGGACTATAAAGATGAAAAATCTATTTTTAGATGGTAGGAATCGAACCTGCAACAATTTGAATTATTGGCCACAACCCTAACCATTCGGCTAATAGATGGCTTGCTAGACCATTGGTATAGTATTTCTCTTACAGCGCTAGAGTATTGTTGGAATAAAAACTGAATCCTTAATTGAATAGAGAAAAAACTTGTAGAGATTCGAACCCAGGACCTTTTCGTGACAGTCGGTTACGGTAACCATTGCGCTACAAGGGTTGTTGCCGATATATGTTTTGATCTGATATTTATCGTTTGTTTTAGAAGGACTATAAAGATGAAAAATCTACTTTTAGATGGTAGGAATCGAACCTGCAACCCTTTGAATTATTGGCCACCACGATAACCATTCGGCTAAGAAATGGCTTTCTAGACCATTGGTAAGGTATTTCTCTTATAGCGCTAGAGTATTGTTGGAATAAAAACTGACTCTTTAATTGAATAGAGAAAAAACTTGAAAAGATTCGAACCCAGGACCTTTTCGTGACAGTCGGTCAGTGTTACCATTGCGCTAAAAGCGTTGTTGCCGATATATGTTTTGATCTGGTATTTATCGTCTGTTTTAGAAGGACTATAAAGATGAAAAATGTATTTTTAGATGGTAGGAATCCACCTGCAACCCTTTTATTTATTGGCCACCAGCCTAACCATTCGGCTAAGAAATGGTTTGCTGGACACTTGGTAAACTATTTCTCTTATAGCGCTAGAGTACTTTTGGAATAAAAACTGAATCCTTAATTGATTAGAGAAAAACTTGAAGAGATTCGAACCCAGGACCTTTTCGCGAGAGTCGTTCACGGTAACCATTGCGCTACAAGCATTGTTGCGAATATCTGTTTTAACCTGATATTTATCCTCTGCTTTAGAAGGACTATAAAGATGAAAAATCTATTTTTATATGGTAGGAATCGAACTTGCAACCCTTTGAATTACTGGCCAACACCCTAACCATTCGGCTAATAGATGGCTTGCTAGACCATTGGTAAAGTATTTCTCTCATAGCGCTAGAGTATTGTTGGAATAAAAACTGAATCCTTAATTGAATAGAGAAAAAACTTGAAGAGATTTGAACCCAGGACTTTTCGTGACAGTCGGTCACGGTAACCATTGCACTACAAGCGCTGTTGCCGATACATGTTTTGATCTGATATTTATCGTCTGTTTTAGAAGGACTATAAAGATGAAAAATGTATTTTTAGATGGTAGGAATCCACCTGCAACCCTTTTATTTATTGGCCACCACCCTAACCATTCGGCTAAGAAATGGCTTGCTAGACCAATGGTAAACTCCTTCTCTTATAGCAATAGAGTACTGTTGGAATAAAAACTGAATCCTTAAATGAATAGAGAAAAACTTGAAGAGATTCGAACCCAGGACTTTTTCGCAAGAGTCGGTCACGGTAACCATTGCGCTACAAGCGTTGTTGCCGATATATGTTTTGATCTGATATTTATCGTTTGTTTTAGAAGGACTATAAAGATCAAAAGTCTATTTTTAGATGGTAGGAATCGAACCAACAACCCTTTGGATTATTGGCCACCACCCTATCCACTCGGCTAACAGATGGCTTGCTAGACCATTGGTAAAGTATTTCTCTTATAGCGCTAGAGTATTGTTGGAATAAAAACTGAATCTCTATTTGAATAGGGAAAAAACTTGAAGAGATTCGAACCCAGGACCTTTTCGTGACAGTCGCTCACGGTAACCATTGCGCTACAAGCGTTGTTGCCCATATATGTTTTGATCTGATATTTATCGTCTGTTTTAGAAGGACTATAAAGATAAAAAATCTAGTTTTAGTAGGGTAGGAATCGAACCTGCAACCATTTGAATTATTGGCCACCACCCTAACCATTCGGCTAAGAAATGGCTTTCTAGACCATTGGTAAAATATTTCTCTTATAGCGCTAGAGTACTGTTGGAATAAAAACTCTATCTTTAATTGAATAGAGAAAAAATTTGAAGAGATTCGAACCAAGGTCCTTTTCGCGAGAGTCGGTTACGGTAGCCATTGCGCTACAGGCGTTGTTGCCGATATATGTTTTGATCTGATATTTATCGTCTGTTTTAGAAGGACTATAAAGATGAAAAATCTATTTTTAGATGGTAGGAATCGAACCTGCAACCCTTTGAATTATTGGCCACCACCCTAACCATTCGGCTAATAGATGGCTTGCTAGACCATTGGTAAAGTGTTTCTCTTATAGCGCTAGAGTATTGTTATAATTAAATGTGAATCTTTAATTGAATAGAGAAACAACTTGAGGAGATTCGAACCCAGGACCTTTTCGTGACAGTCGGTCACGGTAATCGTTGCGCTACAAGCGTTGTTGCCGATATATGTTTTGATCTGATATTTATCGTCTGTTTTAGAAGGACTATAAAGATGAAAAATCTATTTTTAGATGGTAGGAATCGAACCTGCAACCCTTTAAATTACTGGCCACCGCCCTAACCATTCGGCTAACAAATGGTTTGCTAGATCATTGGTAAAGTATTCCTCTTATACCGCTAGGGTACCCTTGGAATAAAAACTGAATGTTTAATTGAATAGAGAAAAAACTTGACGAGATTCGACACAGGTCACTTTCGCGACAGTCGGTCACAGTAACCATTGCGCTACAAGCGTTGTTGCCGATATATGTTTTGATCTGATATTTATCGTCTGTTTTAGAAGGACTATAAAGATGAAAAATCTATTTTTGGATGGTAGGAATCCACCTGCAACCCTTTTATTTGTTGGCCACCACCCTAACCATTCGGATAAGAAATGGCTTGCTAGGCCATTGGTAAACTATTTCTCTTACAGCGCTAGAGTACTTTTGCAATAAAAACTTAATCCTTAATTGAATAGAGAAAAACTTGAAGAGATTCGAACCCAGGACCTTTTCGCAGGAGCCGGTCACTGTAACCATTGCGATACAAGCATTGCTGTTGATATCTGTTTTAATCTGATATTTATCCTCTGCTTTAGAAGGACTATAAAGATGAAAAATCTATTTTCGATGGTAGGATTCGAACCTGCAACCCTTTGAATTATTGGCCACCACCCTAACCATTCGGCTAATAGATGGCTGGCTAGTCCATTGGTAAAGTATTTCTATTATAGCGCTAGAGTATTGTTGGAATAAAAACTGAATCTTTAATTGAATAGAAAAAAAACTTGAAGAGATTCGAACCCAGGACCTTTTCGTGACAGTCGGTCACGGTAACCATTGCGCTACAAGCGTTGTTGCCGATATATGTTTTGATCTGATATTTATCGTCTGTTTTAGAAGGACTATAAAGATGAAAAATCTATTTTTAGATGGTAGGAATCGAACCTGCAACAATTTGAATTATTGGCCACAACCCTAACCATTCGGCTAATAGATGGCTTGCTAGACCATTGGTATAGTATTTCTCTTACAGCGCTAGAGTATTGTTGGAATAAAAACTGAATCCTTAATTGAATAGAGAAAAAACTTGTAGAGATTCGAACCCAGGACCTTTTCGTGACAGTCGGTTACGGTAACCATTGCGCTACAAGGGTTGTTGCCGATATATGTTTTGATCTGATATTTATCGTTTGTTTTAGGAGGACTCTAAAGATGAAAAGTCTATTTTTAGATGGTAGGAATCGAACCTGCAACCCTTTGAATTACTGGCCACCACCCTAACCATTCGGCTAATAGATGGCATGCTAGACCATTGGTAAAGTATTTCTCTTATAGCGCTAGAGTATTGTTGGAATAAAACCAGAATCTTTACTAGAATAGAGAAAAAAACTTGAAGAGATTCGAACCCAGGACTTTTCGTGACAGTCGGTCACGGTAGCCATTGCGCTACAGGCGTTGTTGCCGATATATGTTTTCATCTGATATTTATCGTCTGTTTTAGAAGGACTATAAAGATGAAAAATCTATTTTTAGATGGTAGGAATCGAACCTGCAACCCTTTGAATTATTGGCCACCACCCTAACCACTCGGCTAATAGATGGCTTGCTAGGCCATTGGTAAATTATTTCTCTTATAGCGCTAGAGTATTGTTGGAATAAAAACTGAATCTTTATTTGAATAGAGAAAAAACTTGAAGAGATTCGAACCCAGGACCTTTTCGTGACAGTCGGTCACGGTAACCATTGCGCTACAAGCGTTGTTGCCGATATATGTTTTGATCTGATATTTATCGTCTGGTTTAGAAGGACTATAAAGATGAAAAATCTACTTTTAGATGGTAGGAATCGAACCTGCAACCCTTTGAATTATTGGCCACCACGATAACCATTCGGCTAAGAAATGGCTTTCTAGACCATTGGTAAAATATTTCTCTTATAGCGCTAGAGTACTGTTGGAATAAAAACTGAATCTTTAATTCAATAGAGAAAAAACTTGAAGAGATTCGAACCCAGGCCCTTTCGTGACAGTCGGTCACGGTAACCATTGCGCTACAAGCGTTGTTGCCGATATATGTTTTGATCTGATATTTATCATCTGTTTTAGAAGGACTATAAAGATGAAAAATCTATTTTTAGATGGAAGGAATCGAACCTGCAAACCTTTGAATTATTGGCCACCACCCTAACCATTCGGCTAATTGATGGCTTGCTAGACCATTGGTAAAGTATTTCTCTTATAGCGCTACCGTATTGTTGGAATAAAAACTGAATCTTTAAATGAATAGAGAAAAAACTAGAAGAGATTCGAACCCAGGACCTTTTCGTGACAGTCGGTCACGGTAGCCATTGCGCTACAGGCGTTGTTGCCGATATATGTTTTGATCTGATATTTATCGTCTGTTTTAGAAGGACTATAAAGATGATAAATTTATTTTTAGATGGTAGGAATCGAACCTGCAACCCTTTGAATTATTGGCCACCACCCTAACCACTCGGCTAACAGATGGATTGTTAGACCACTGGTAAAGTATTTCTCTTATAGCGCTAGAGTATTGTTGGAATAAAAACTGAATCATTATTTGAATAGAGAAAAAACTGAAGAGATTCGAACCCAGGACCTTATCGTGACAGTCGATCACGGTAACCATTGCGCTACAGGCGTTGTTGCCGATATATGTTTTGATCTGATATTTATCGTCTGTTTTAGAAGGACTATAAAGATGAAAAATCTATTTTTAGATGGAAGGAATCGAACCTGCAACCCTTTGAATTATTGGCCACCACCCTAACCATTCGGCTAATTGATGGCTTGCTAGACCATTGGTAAAATATTTCTCTTATAGCGCTAGAGTACTGTTGGAATAAAAACTGAATCTTTAATTGAATAGAGAAAAAACTTGAAGAGATTCGAACGCAGGACCTTTTCGTGACAGTCGGTCACGGTAGCCATTGCGCTACAGGCGTTGTTGCCGATATATGTTTTGA
Source organism: Mantis religiosa (assembly GCA_030765055.1). Classification (NCBI taxonomy): domain Eukaryota; kingdom Metazoa; phylum Arthropoda; class Insecta; order Mantodea; family Mantidae; genus Mantis; species Mantis religiosa. Next base: position 169,874,206 of record CM060949.1, on the reverse strand, counting down.
TCTGATATTTATCGTCTGTTTTAGAAGGACTATAAAGATGAAAAATCTATTTTTAGATGGAAGGAATCGAACCTGCAACCCTTTGAATTATTGGCCACCACCCTAACCATTCGGCTAATTGATGGCTTGCTAGACCATTGGTAAAGTATTTCTCTTATAGCGCTACCGTATTGTTGGAATAAAAACGGAATCTTTAATTGAATAGAGAAAAAACTAGAAGATATTCGAACCCAGGACCTTTTCGTGACAGTCGGTCACGGTAGCCATTGCGCTACAGGCGTTGTTGCCGATATATGTTTTGATCTGATATTTATCGTCTGTTTTAGAAGGACTATAAAGATGAAAAATCTATTTTTAGATGGAAGGAATCGAACCTGCAACCCTTTGAATTATTGGCCACCACCCTAACCATTCGGCTAATTGATGGCTTGCTAGACCATTGGTAAAGTATTTCTCTTATAGCGCTACCGTATTGTTGGAATAAAAACGGAATCTTTAATTGAATAGAGAAAAAACTAGAAGATATTCGAACCCAGGACCTTTTCGTGACAGTCGGTCACGGTAGCCATTGCGCTACAGGCGTTGTTGCCGATATATGTTTTGATCTGATATTTATCGTCTGTTTTAGAAGGACTATAAAGATGAAAAATCTATTTTTAGATGGTAGGAATCGAACCTGCAACCCTTTGAATTATTGGCCACCACCCTAACCACTCGGCTAACAGATGGCTTGTTAGACCATTGGTAAAGTATTTCTCTTATAGCCCTAGAGTATTGTTGGAATAAAAACTGAATCATTATTTGAATAGAGAAAAAACTTGAAGATATTCGAACCCAGGACCTTATCGTGACAGTCGATCACGGTAACCATTGCGCTACAAGCGTTGTTGCCGGTATATGTTTTGATCTGATACTTATCGTCTGTTTTAGAAGGACTATAAGGATGAAAAATCTACTTTTAGATGGTAGGAATCGAACCTGCAACCCTTTGAATTATTGGCCACCACGATAACCATTCGGCTAAGAAATGGCTTTCTAGACCATTGGTAAAATATTTCTCTTATAGCGCTAGAGTACTGTTGGAATAAAAACTGAATCATTAATTGAATAGAGAAAAAACTTGAAGAGATTCGAACCCAGGCCCTTTCGTGACAGTCGGTCACGGTAACCATTGCGCTACAAGCGTTGTTGCCGATATATGTTTTGATCTGATATTTATCATCTGTTTTAGAAGGACTATAAAGATGAAAAATCTATTTTTAGATGGAAGGAATCGAACCTGCAAACCTTTGAATTATTGGCCACCACCCTAACCATTCGGCTAATTGATGGCTTGCTAGACCATTGGTAAAGTATTTCTCTTATAGCGCTACCGTATTGTTGGAATAAAAACTGAATCTTTAAATGAATAGAGAAAAAACTAGAAGAGATTCGAACCCAGGACCTTTTCGTGACAGTCGGTCACGGTAGCCATTGCGCTACAGGCGTTGTTGCCGATATATGTTTTGATCTGATATTTATCGTCTGTTTTAGAAGGACTATAAAGATGATAAATTTATTTTTAGATGGTAGGAATCGAACCTGCAACCCTTTGAATTATTGGCCGCCACCCTAACCACTCGGCTAACAGATGGATTGTTAGACCACTGGTAAAGTATTTCTCTTATAGCGCTAGAGTATTGTTGGAATAAAAACTGAATCATTATTTGAATAGAGAAAAAACTGAAGAGATTCGAACCCAGGACCTTATCGTGACAGTCGATCACGGTAACCATTGCGCTACAAGCGTTGTTGCCGATATATGTTTTGATCTGATATTTATCGTCTGTTTTAGAAGGACTATAAAAATGAAAAATCTACTTTTAGATGGTAGGAATCGAACCTGCAACCCTTTGAATTATTGGCCACCACGATAACCATTCGGCTAAGAAATGGCTTTCTAGACCATTGGTAAAATATTTCTCTTATAGCGCTAGAGTACTGTTGGAATAAAAACTGAATCTTTAATTGAATAGAGAAAAAACTTGAAGAGATTCGAACGCAGGACCTTTTCGTGACAGTCGGTCACGGTAGCCATTGCGCTACAGGCGTTGTTGCCGATATATGTTTTGATCTGATATTTATCGTCTGTTTTAGAAGGACTATAAAGATGAAAAATCTATTTTTAGATGGAAGGAATCGAACCTGCAACCCTTTGAATTATTGGCCACCACCCTAACCATTCGGCTAATTGATGGCTTGCTAGACCATTGGTAAAGTATTTCTCTTATAGCGCTACCGTATTGTTGGAATAAAAACGGAATCTTTAATTGAATAGAGAAAAAACTAGAAGATATTCGAACCCAGGACCTTTTCGTGACAGTCGGTCACGGTAGCCATTGCGCTACAGGCGTTGTTGCCGATATATGTTTTGATCTGATATTTATCGTCTGTTTTAGAAGGACTATAAAGATGAAAAATCTATTTTTAGATGGAAGGAATCGAACCTGCAACCCTTTGAATTATTGGCCACCACCCTAACCATTCGGCTAATTGATGGCTTGCTAGACCATTGGTAAAGTATTTCTCTTATAGCGCTACCGTATTGTTGGAATAAAAACGGAATCTTTAATTGAATAGAGAAAAAACTAGAAGATATTCGATCCCAGGACCTTTTCGTGACAGTCGGTCACGGTAGCCATTGCGCTACAGGCGTTGTTGCCGATATATGTTTTGATCTGATATTTATCGTCTGTTTTAGAAGGACTATAAAGATGAAAAATCTATTTTTAGATGGTAGGAATCGAACCTGCAACCCTTTGAATTATTGGCCACCACCCTAACCACTCGGCTAACAGATGGCTTGTTAGACCATTGGTAAAGTATTTCTCTTATAGCCCTAGAGTATTGTTGGAATAAAAACTGAATCATTATTTGAATAGAGAAAAAACTTGAAGAGATTCGAACCCAGGACCTTATCGTGACAGTCGATCACGGTAACCATTGCGCTACAAGCGTTGTTGCCGGTATATGTTTTGATCTGATACTTATCGTCTGTTTTAGAAGGACTATAAGGATGAAAAATCTACTTTTAGATGGTAGGAATCGAACCTGCAACCCTTTGAATTATTGGCCACCACCCTAACCATTCGGCTAAGAAATGGCTTGCTAGACTGTTGGCAAAATATTTCTCTTATAGCGCTAGAGTACTGTTTGAATATAAACTGAATCTTTAATTGAATAGAGAAAAACTTGAAGAGGTTTGAACCAAAGTCCTTTTCGCGAGAGTCGGTCACGGTAACCATTGCGCTACAAGCGTTGTTGCCGATATATGTTTTGATCTGATATTTATCGTCTGTTTTAGAAGGACTATAAAGATGAAAAATCTATTTTTAGATGGTAGGAATCGAACCTGCAACAATTTGAATTATAGGCCACCACCCTAACCATTCGGCTAATGGATGGCTTGCTAGACCATCGGTAAAGTATTTCTCTTATAGCGCTAGAGTATTGTTGGAATAAAAACTGACTCTTTAATTGAATAGAGAAAAAACTTGAAGAGATTCGAACGCAGGACCTTTTTGTGACAGTCGGTCACGGTAACCATTGCGCTACAGGCGTTGTTGCCGATATATGTTTTGATCTGATATTTATCGTCTGTTTTAGAAGGACTATAAAGATGAAAAATCTATTTTTAGATGGTAGGAATCGAACCTGCAACCCTTTGAATTATTGGCCACCACCCTAACCACTCGGCTAACAGATGGCTTGTTAGACCATTGGTAAAGTATTTCTCTTATAGCCCTAGAGTATTGTTGGAATAAAAACTGAATCATTATTTGAATAGAGAAAAAACTTGAAGATATTCGAACCCAGGACCTTATCGTGACAGTCGATCACGGTAACCATTGCGCTACAAGCGTTGTTGCCGGTATATGTTTTGATCTGATACTTATCGTCTGTTTTAGAAGGACTATAAGGATGAAAAATCTACTTTTAGATGGTAGGAATCGAACCTGCAACCCTTTGAATTATTGGCCACCACGATAACCATTCGGCTAAGAAATGGCTTTCTAGACCATTGGTAAAATATTTCTCTTATAGCGCTAGAGTACTGTTGGAATAAAAACTGAATCATTAATTGAATAGAGAAAAAACTTGAAGAGATTCGAACCCAGGCCCTTTCGTGACAGTCGGTCACGGTAACCATTGCGCTACAAGCGTTGTTGCCGATATATGTTTTGATCTGATATTTATCATCTGTTTTAGAAGGACTATAAAGATGAAAAATCTATTTTTAGATGTAAGGAATCGAACCTGCAAACCTTTGAATTATTGGCCACCACCCTAACCATTCGGCTAATTGATGGCTTGCTAGACCATTGGTAAAGTATTTCTCTTATAGCGCTACCGTATTGTTGGAATAAAAACTGAATCTTTAAATGAATAGAGAAAAAACTAGAAGAGATTCGAACCCAGGACCTTTTCGTGACAGTCGGTCACGGTAGCCATTGCGCTACAGGCGTTGTTGCCGATATATGTTTTGATCTGATATTTATCGTCTGTTTTAGAAGGACTATAAAGATGATAAATTTATTTTTAGATGGTAGGAATCGAACCTGCAACCCTTTGAATTATTGGCCACCACCCTAACCACTCGGCTAACAGATGGATTGTTAGACCACTGGTAAAGTATTTCTCTTATAGCGCTAGAGTATTGTTGGAATAAAAACTGAATCATTATTTGAATAGAGAAAAAACTGAAGAGATTCGAACCCAGGACCTTATCGTGACAGTCGATCACGGTAACCATTGCGCTACAAGCGTTGTTGCCGATATATGTTTTGATCTGATATTTATCGTCTGTTTTAGAAGGACTATAAAAATGAAAAATCTACTTTTAGATGGTAGGAATCGAACCTGCAACCCTTTGAATTATTGGCCACCACGATAACCATTCGGCTAAGAAATGGCTTTCTAGACCATTGGTAAAATATTTCTCTTATAGCGCTAGAGTACTGTTGGAATAAAAACTGAATCTTTAATTGAATAGAGAAAAAACTTGAAGAGATTCGAACGCAGGACCTTTTCGTGACAGTCGGTCACGGTAGCCATTGCGCTACTGGCGTTGTTGCCGATATATGTTTTGATCTGATATTTATCGTCTGTTTTAGAAGGACTATAAAGATGAAAAATCTATTTTTAGATGGAAGGAATCGAACCTGCAACCCTTTGAATTATTGGCCACCACCCTAACCATTCGGCTAATTGATGGCTTGCTAGACCATTGGTAAAGTATTTCTCTTATAGCGCTACCGTATTGTTGGAATAAAAACGGAATCTTTAATTGAATAGAGAAAAAACTAGAAGATATTCGAACCCAGGACCTTTTCGTGACAGTCGGTCAGTGTTACCATTGCGCTAAAAGCGTTGTTGCGAATATCTGTTTTAACCTGATATTTATCCTCTGCTTTAGAAGGACTATAAAGATGAAAAATCTATTTTTATATGGTAGGAATCGAACTTGCAACCCTTTGAATTACTGGCCAACACCCTAACCATTCGGCTAATAGATGGCTTGCTAGACCATTGGTAAAGTATTTCTCTCATAGCGCTAGAGTATTGTTGGAATAAAAACTGAATCCTTAATTGAATAGAGAAAAAACTTGAAGAGATTTGAACCCAGGACTTTTCGTGACAGTCGGTCACGGTAACCATTGCACTACAAGCGCTGTTGCCGATACATGTTTTGATCTGATATTTATCGTCTGTTTTAGAAGGACTATAAAGATGAAAAATGTATTTTTAGATGGTAGGAATCCACCTGCAACCCTTTTATTTATTGGCCACCACCCTAACCATTCGGCTAAGAAATGGCTTGCTAGACCAATGGTAAACTCCTTCTCTTATAGCAATAGAGTACTGTTGGAATAAAAACTGAATCCTTAAATGAATAGAGAAAAACTTGAAGAGATTCGAACCCAGGACTTTTTCGCAAGAGTCGGTCACGGTAACCATTGCGCTACAAGCGTTGTTGCCGATATATGTTTTGATCTGATATTTATCGTTTGTTTTAGAAGGACTATAAAGATGAAAAGTCTATTTTTAGATGGTAGGAATCGAACCAACAACCCTTTGAATTATTGGCCACCACCCTATCCACTCGGCTAACAGATGGCTTGCTAGACCATTGGTAAAGTATTTCTCTTATAGCGCTAGAGTATTGTTGGAATAAAAACTGAATCTCTATTTGAATAGGGAAAAAACTTGAAGAGATTCGAACCCAGGACCTTTTCGTGACAGTCGCTCACGGTAACCATTGCGCTACAAGCGTTGTTGCCCATATATGTTTTGATCTGATATTTATCGTCTGTTTTAGAAGGACTATAAAGATAAAAAATCTAGTTTTAGTAGGGTAGGAATCGAACCTGCAACCATTTGAATTATTGGCCACCACCCTAACCATTCGGCTAAGAAATGGCTTTCTAGACCATTGGTAAAATATTTCTCTTATAGCGCTAGAGTACTGTTGGAATAAAAACTGAATCTTTAATTGAATAGAGAAAAAATTTGAAGAGATTCGAACCAAGGTCCTTTTCGCGAGAGTCGGTTACGGTAGCCATTGCGCTACAGGCGTTGTTGCCGATATATGTTTTGATCTGATATTTATCGTCTGTTTTAGAAGGACTATAAAGATGAAAAATCTATTTTTAGATGGTAGGAATCGAACCTGCAACCCTTTGAATTATTGGCCACCACCCTAACCATTCGGCTAATAGATGGCTTGCTAGACCATTGGTAAAGTGTTTCTCTTATAGCGCTAGAGTATTGTTATAATTAAATGTGAATCTTTAATTGAATAGAGAAACAACTTGAGGAGATTCGAACCCAGGACCTTTTCGTGACAGTCGGTCACGGTAATCGTTGCGCTACAAGCGTTGTTGCCGATATATGTTTTGATCTGATATTTATCGTCTGTTTTAGAAGGACTATAAAGATGAAAAATCTATTTTTAGATGGTAGGAATCGAACCTGCAACCCTTTAAATTACTGGCCACCGCCCTAACCATTCGGCTAACAAATGGTTTGCTAGATCATTGGTAAAGTATTCCTCTTATACCGCTAGGGTACCCTTGGAATAAAAACTGAATGTTTAATTGAATAGAGAAAAAACTTGACGAGATTCGACACAGGTCACTTTCGCGACAGTCGGTCACAGTAACCATTGCGCTACAAGCGTTGTTGCCGATATATGTTTTGATCTGATATTTATCGTCTGTTTTAGAAGGACTATAAAGATGAAAAATCTATTTTTGGATGGTAGGAATCCACCTGCAACCCTTTTATTTGTTGGCCACCACCCTAACCATTCGGATAAGAAATGGCTTGCTAGGCCATTGGTAAACTATTTCTCTTACAGCGCTAGAGTACTTTTGCAATAAAAACTTAATCCTTAATTGAATAGAGAAAAACTTGAAGAGATTCGAACCCAGGACCTTTTCGCAGGAGCCGGTCACTGTAACCATTGCGATACAAGCATTGCTGTTGATATCTGTTTTAATCTGATATTTATCCTCTGCTTTAGAAGGACTATAAAGATGAAAAATCTATTTTCGATGGTAGGATTCGAACCTGCAACCCTTTGAATTATTGGCCACCACCCTAACCATTCGGCTAATAGATGGCTGGCTAGTCCATTGGTAAAGTATTTCTATTATAGCGCTAGAGTATTGTTGGAATAAAAACTGAATCTTTAATTGAATAGAAAAAAAACTTGAAGAGATTCGAACCCAGGACCTTTTCGTGACAGTCGGTCACGGTAACCATTGCGCTACAAGCGTTGTTGCCGATATATGTTTTGATCTGATATTTATCGTCTGTTTTAGAAGGACTATAAAGATGAAAAATCTATTTTTAGATGGTAGGAATCGAACCTGCAACAATTTGAATTATTGGCCACAACCCTAACCATTCGGCTAATAGATGGCTTGCTAGACCATTGGTATAGTATTTCTCTTACAGCGCTAGAGTATTGTTGGAATAAAAACTGAATCCTTAATTGAATAGAGAAAAAACTTGTAGAGATTCGAACCCAGGACCTTTTCGTGACAGTCGGTTACGGTAACCATTGCGCTACAAGGGTTGTTGCCGATATATGTTTTGATCTGATATTTATCGTTTGTTTTAGGAGGACTCTAAAGATGAAAAGTCTATTTTTAGATGGTAGGAATCGAACCTGCAACCCTTTGAATTACTGGCCACCACCCTAACCATTCGGCTAATAGATGGCATGCTAGACCATTGGTAAAGTATTTCTCTTATAGCGCTAGAGTATTGTTGGAATAAAACCAGAATCTTTACTAGAATAGAGAAAAAAACTTGAAGAGATTCGAACCCAGGACTTTTCGTGACAGTCGGTCACGGTAGCCATTGCGCTACAGGCGTTGTTGCCGATATATGTTTTCATCTGATATTTATCGTCTGTTTTAGAAGGACTATAAAGATGAAAAATCTATTTTTAGATGGTAGGAATCGAACCTGCAACCCTTTGAATTATTGGCCACCACCCTAACCACTCGGCTAATAGATGGCTTGCTAGGCCATTGGTAAATTATTTCTCTTATAGCGCTAGAGTATTGTTGGAATAAAAACTGAATCTTTATTTGAATAGAGAAAAAACTTGAAGAGATTCGAACCCAGGACCTTTTCGTGACAGTCGGTCACGGTAACCATTGCGCTACAAGCGTTGTTGCCGATATATGTTTTGATCTGATATTTATCGTCTGGTTTAGAAGGACTATAAAGATGAAAAATCTACTTTTAGATGGTAGGAATCGAACCTGCAACCCTTTGAATTATTGGCCACCACGATAACCATTCGGCTAAGAAATGGCTTTCTAGACCATTGGTAAAATATTTCTCTTATAGCGCTAGAGTACTGTTGGAATAAAAACTGAATCTTTAATTCAATAGAGAAAAAACTTGAAGAGATTCGAACCCAGGCCCTTTCGTGACAGTCGGTCACGGTAACCATTGCGCTACAAGCGTTGTTGCCGATATATGTTTTGATCTGATATTTATCATCTGTTTTAGAAGGACTATAAAGATGAAAAATCTATTTTTAGATGGAAGGAATCGAACCTGCAAACCTTTGAATTATTGGCCACCACCCTAACCATTCGGCTAATTGATGGCTTGCTAGACCATTGGTAAAGTATTTCTCTTATAGCGCTACCGTATTGTTGGAATAAAAACTGAATCTTTAAATGAATAGAGAAAAAACTAGAAGAGATTCGAACCCAGGACCTTTTCGTGACAGTCGGTCACGGTAGCCATTGCGCTACAGGCGTTGTTGCCGATATATGTTTTGATCTGATATTTATCGTCTGTTTTAGAAGGACTATAAAGATGATAAATTTATTTTTAGATGGTAGGAATCGAACCTGCAACCCTTTGAATTATTGGCCACCACCCTAACCACTCGGCTAACAGATGGATTGTTAGACCACTGGTAAAGTATTTCTCTTATAGCGCTAGAGTATTGTTGGAATAAAAACTGAATCATTATTTGAATAGAGAAAAAACTGAAGAGATTCGAACCCAGGACCTTATCGTGACAGTCGATCACGGTAACCATTGCGCTACAGGCGTTGTTGCCGATATATGTTTTGATCTGATATTTATCGTCTGTTTTAGAAGGACTATAAAGATGAAAAATCTATTTTTAGATGGAAGGAATCGAACCTGCAACCCTTTGAATTATTGGCCACCACCCTAACCATTCGGCTAATTGATGGCTTGCTAGACCATTGGTAAAATATTTCTCTTATAGCGCTAGAGTACTGTTGGAATAAAAACTGAATCTTTAATTGAATAGAGAAAAAACTTGAAGAGATTCGAACGCAGGACCTTTTCGTGACAGTCGGTCACGGTAGCCATTGCGCTACAGGCGTTGTTGCCGATATATGTTTTGATCTGATATTTAGCGTCTGTTTTAGAAGGACTATAAAGATGAAAAATCTATTTTTAGATGGAAGGAATCGAACCTGCAACCCTTTGAATTATTGGCCACCACCCTAACCATTCGGCTAATTGATGGCTTGCTAGACCATTGGTAAAGTATTTCTCTTATAGCGCTACCGTATTGTTGGAATAAAAACGGAATCTTTAATTGAATAGAGAAAAAACTAGAAGATATTCGAACCCAGGACCTTTTCGTGACAGTCGGTCACGGTAGCCATTGCGCTACAGGCGTTGTTGCCGATATATGTTTTGATCTGATATTTATCGTCTGTTTTAGAAGGACTATAAAGATGAAAAATCTATTTTTAGATGGAAGGAATCGAACCTGCAACCCTTTGAATTATTGGCCACCACCCTAACCATTCGGCTAATTGATGGCTTGCTAGACCATTGGTAAAGTATTTCTCTTATAGCGCTACCGTATTGTTGGAATAAAAACGGAATCTTTAATTGAATAGAGAAAAAACTAGAAGATATTCGAACCCAGGACCTTTTCGTGACAGTCGGTCACGGTAGCCATTGCGCTACAGGCGTTGTTGCCGATATATATTTTGATCTGATATTTATCGTCTGTTTTAGAAGGACTATAAAGATGAAAAATCTATTTTTAGATGGTAGGAATCGAACCTGCAACCCTTTGAATTATTGGCCACCACCCTAACCACTCGGCTAACAGATGGCTTGTTAGACCATTGGTAAAGTATTTCTCTTATAGCCCTAGAGTATTGTTGGAATAAAAACTGAATCATTATTTGAATAGAGAAAAAACTTGAAGATATTCGAACCCAGGACCTTATCGTGACAGTCGATCACGGTAACCATTGCGCTACAAGCGTTGTTGCCGGTATATGTTTTGATCTGATACTTATCGTCTGTTTTAGAAGGACTATAAGGATGAAAAATCTACTTTTAGATGGTAGGAATCGAACCTGCAACCCTTTGAATTATTGGCCACCACGATAACCATTCGGCTAAGAAATGGCTTTCTAGACCATTGGTAAAATATTTCTCTTATAGCGCTAGAGTACTGTTGGAATAAAAACTGAATCATTAATTGAATAGAGAAAAAACTTGAAGAGATTCGAACCCAGGCCCTTTCGTGACAGTCGGTCACGGTAACCATTGCGCTACAAGCGTTGTTGCCGATATATGTTTTGATCTGATATTTATCATCTGTTTTAGAAGGACTATAAAGATGAAAAATCTATTTTTAGATGGAAGGAATCGAACCTGCAAACCTTTGAATTATTGGCCACCACCCTAACCATTCGGCTAATTGATGGCTTGCTAGACCATTGGTAAAGTATTTCTCTTATAGCGCTACCGTATTGTTGGAATAAAAACTGAATCTTTAAATGAATAGAGAAAAAACTAGAAGAGATTCGAACCCAGGACCTTTTCGTGACAGTCGGTCACGGTAGCCATTGCGCTACAGGCGTTGTTGCCGATATATGTTTTGATCTGATATTTATCGTCTGTTTTAGAAGGACTATAAAGATGATAAATTTATTTTTAGATGGTAGGAATCGAACCTGCAACCCTTTGAATTATTGGCCACCACCCTAACCACTCGGCTAACAGATGGATTGTTAGACCACTGGTAAAGTATTTCTCTTATAGCGCTAGAGTATTGTTGGAATAAAAACTGAATCATTATTTGAATAGAGAAAAAACTGAAGAGATTCGAACCCAGGACCTTATCGTGACAGTCGATCACGGTAACCATTGCGCTACAAGCGTTGTTGCCGATATATGTTTTGATCTGATATTTATCGTCTGTTTTAGAAGGACTATAAAAATGAAAAATCTACTTTTAGATGGTAGGAATCGAACCTGCAACCCTTTGAATTATTGGCCACCACGATAACCATTCGGCTAAGAAATGGCTTTCTAGACCATTGGTAAAATATTTCTCTTATAGCGCTAGAGTACTGTTGGAATAAAAACTGAATCTTTAATTGAATAGAGAAAAAACTTGAAGAGATTCGAACGCAGGACCTTTTCGTGACAGTCGGTCACGGTAGCCATTGCGCTACAGGCGTTGTTGCCGATATATGTTTTGATCTGATATTTATCGTCTGTTTTAGAAGGACTATAAAGATGAAAAATCTATTTTTAGATGGAAGGAATCGAACCTGCAACCCTTTGAATTATTGGCCACCACCCTAACCATTCGGCTAATTGATGGCTTGCTAGACCATTGGTAAAGTATTTCTCTTATAGCGCTACCGTATTGTTGGAATAAAAACGGAATCTTTAATTGAATAGAGAAAAAACTAGAAGATATTCGAACCCAGGACCTTTTCGTGACAGTCGGTCACGGTAGCCATTGCGCTACAGGCGTTGTTGCCGATATATGTTTTGATCTGATATTTATCGTCTGTTTTAGAAGGACTATAAAGATGAAAAATCTATTTTTAGATGGAAGGAATCGAACCTGCAACCCTTTGAATTATTGGCCACCACCCTAACCATTCGGCTAATTGATGGCTTGCTAGACCATTGGTAAAGTATTTCTCTTATAGCGCTACCGTATTGTTGGAATAAAAACGGAATCTTTAATTGAATAGAGAAAAAACTAGAAGATATTCGATCCCAGGACCTTTTCGTGACAGTCGGTCACGGTAGCCATTGCGCTACAGGCGTTGTTGCCGATATATGTTTTGATCTGATATTTATCGTCTGTTTTAGAAGGACTATAAAGATGAAAAATCTATTTTTAGATGGTAGGAATCGAACCTGCAACCCTTTGAATTATTGGCCACCACCCTAACCACTCGGCTAACAGATGGCTTGTTAGACCATTGGTAAAGTATTTCTCTTATAGCCCTAGAGTATTGTTGGAATAAAAACTGAATCATTATTTGAATAGAGAAAAAACTTGAAGAGATTCGAACCCAGGACCTTATCGTGACAGTCGATCACGGTAACCATTGCGCTACAAGCGTTGTTGCCGGTATATGTTTTGATCTGATACTTATCGTCTGTTTTAGAAGGACTATAAGGATGAAAAATCTACTTTTAGATGGTAGGAATCGAACCTGCAACCCTTTGAATTATTGGCCACCACCCTAACCATTCGGCTAAGAAATGGCTTGCTAGACTGTTGGCAAAATATTTCTCTTATAGCGCTAGAGTACTGTTTGAATATAAACTGAATCTTTAATTGAATAGAGAAAAAACTTGAAGAGGTTTGAACCAAAGTCCTTTTCGCGAGAGTCGGTCACGGTAACCATTGCGCTACAAGCGTTGTTGCCGATATATGTTTTGATCTGATATTTATCGTCTGTTTTAGAAGGACTATAAAGATGAAAAATCTATTTTTAGATGGTAGGAATCGAACCTGCAACAATTTGAATTATAGGCCACCACCCTAACCATTCGGCTAATGGATGGCTTGCTAGACCATCGGTAAAGTATTTCTCTTATAGCGCTAGAGTATTGTTGGAATAAAAACTGACTCTTTAATTGAATAGAGAAAAAACTTGAAGAGATTCGAACGCAGGACCTTTTCGTGACAGTCGGTCACGGTAACCATTGCGCTACAGGCGTTGTTGCCGATATATGTTTTGATCTGATATTTATCGTCTGTTTTAGAAGGACTATAAAGATGAAAAATCTATTTTTAGATGGTAGGAATCGAACCTGCAACCCTTTGAATTATTGGCCACCACCCTAACCACTCGGCTAACAGATGGCTTGTTAGACCATTGGTAAAGTATTTCTCTTATAGCCCTAGAGTATTGTTGGAATAAAAACTGAATCATTATTTGAATAGAGAAAAAACTTGAAGATATTCGAACCCAGGACCTTATCGTGACAGTCGATCACGGTAACCATTGCGCTACAAGCGTTGTTGCCGGTATATGTTTTGATCTGATACTTATCGTCTGTTTTAGAAGGACTATAAGGATGAAAAATCTACTTTTAGATGGTAGGAATCGAACCTGCAACCCTTTGAATTATTGGCCACCACGATAACCATTCGGCTAAGAAATGGCTTTCTAGACCATTGGTAAAATATTTCTCTTATAGCGCTAGAGTACTGTTGGAATAAAAACTGAATCATTAATTGAATAGAGAAAAAACTTGAAGAGATTCGAACCCAGGCCCTTTCGTGACAGTCGGTCACGGTAACCATTGCGCTACAAGCGTTGTTGCCGATATATGTTTTGATCTGATATTTATCATCTGTTTTAGAAGGACTATAAAGATGAAAAATCTATTTTTAGATGTAAGGAATCGAACCTGCAAACCTTTGAATTATTGGCCACCACCCTAACCATTCGGCTAATTGATGGCTTGCTAGACCATTGGTAAAGTATTTCTCTTATAGCGCTACCGTATTGTTGGAATAAAAACTGAATCTTTAAATGAATAGAGAAAAAACTAGAAGAGATTCGAACCCAGGACCTTTTCGTGACAGTCGGTCACGGTAGCCATTGCGCTACAGGCGTTGTTGCCGATATATGTTTTGATCTGATATTTATCGTCTGTTTTAGAAGGACTATAAAGATGATAAATTTATTTTTAGATGGTAGGAATCGAACCTGCAACCCTTTGAATTATTGGCCACCACCCTAACCACTCGGCTAACAGATGGATTGTTAGACCACTGGTAAAGTATTTCTCTTATAGCGCTAGAGTATTGTTGGAATAAAAACTGAATCATTATTTGAATAGAGAAAAAACTGAAGAGATTCGAACCCAGGACCTTATCGTGACAGTCGATCACGGTAACCATTGCGCTACAAGCGTTGTTGCCGATATATGTTTTGATCTGATATTTATCGTCTGTTTTAGAAGGACTATAAAAATGAAAAATCTACTTTTAGATGGTAGGAATCGAACCTGCAACCCTTTGAATTATTGGCCACCACGATAACCATTCGGCTAAGAAATGGCTTTCTAGACCATTGGTAAAATATTTCTCTTATAGCGCTAGAGTACTGTTGGAATAAAAACTGAATCTTTAATTGAATAGAGAAAAAACTTGAAGAGATTCGAACGCAGGACCTTTTCGTGACAGTCGGTCACGGTAGCCATTGCGCTACAGGCGTTGTTGCCGATATATGTTTTGATCTGATATTTATCGTCTGTTTTAGAAGGACTATAAAGATGAAAAATCTATTTTTAGATGGAAGGAATCGAACCTGCAACCCTTTGAATTATTGGCCACCACCCTAACCATTCGGCTAATTGATGGCTTGCTAGACCATTGGTAAAGTATTTCTCTTATAGCGCTACCGTATTGTTGGAATAAAAACGGAATCTTTAATTGAATAGAGAAAAAACTAGAAGATATTCGAACCCAGGACCTTTTCGTGACAGTCGGTCACGGTAGCCATTGCGCTACAGGCGTTGTTGCCGATATATGTTTTGATCTGATATTTATCGTCTGTTTTAGAAGGACTATAAAGATGAAAAATCTATTTTTAGATGGAAGGAATCGAACCTGCAACCCTTTGAATTATTGGCCACCACCCTAACCATTCGGCTAATTGATGGCTTGCTAGACCATTGGTAAAGTATTTCTCTTATAGCGCTACCGTATTGTTGGAATAAAAACGGAATCTTTAATTGAATAGAGAAAAAACTAGAAGATATTCGATCCCAGGACCTTTTCGTGACAGTCGGTCACGGTAGCCATTGCGCTACAGGCGTTGTTGCCGATATATGTTTTGATCTGATATTTATCGTCTGTTTTAGAAGGACTATAAAGATGAAAAATCTATTTTTAGATGGTAGGAATCGAACCTGCAACCCTTTGAATTATTGGCCACCACCCTAACCACTCGGCTAACAGATGGCTTGTTAGACCATTGGTAAAGTATTTCTCTTATAGCCCTAGAGTATTGTTGGAATAAAAACTGAATCATTATTTGAATAGAGAAAAAACTTGAAGAGATTCGAACCCAGGACCTTATCGTGACAGTCGATCACGGTAACCATTGCGCTACAAGCGTTGTTGCCGGTATATGTTTTGATCTGATACTTATCGTCTGTTTTAGAAGGACTATAAGGATGAAAAATCTACTTTTAGATGGTAGGAATCGAACCTGCAACCCTTTGAATTATTGGCCACCACCCTAACCATTCGGCTAAGAAATGGCTTGCTAGACTGTTGGCAAAATATTTCTCTTATAGCGCTAGAGTACTGTTTGAATATAAACTGAATCTTTAATTGAATAGAGAAAAAACTTGAAGAGGTTTGAACCAAAGTCCTTTTCGCGAGAGTCGGTCACGGTAACCATTGCGCTACAAGCGTTGTTGCCGATATATGTTTTGATCTGATATTTATCGTCTGTTTTAGAAGGACTATAAAGATGAAAAATCTATTTTTAGATGGTAGGAATCGAACCTGCAACAATTTGAATTATAGGCCACCACCCTAACCATTCGGCTAATGGATGGCTTGCTAGACCATCGGTAAAGTATTTCTCTTATAGCGCTAGAGTATTGTTGGAATAAAAACTGACTCTTTAATTGAATAGAGAAAAAACTTGAAGAGATTCGAACGCAGGACCTTTTCGTGACAGTCGGTCACGGTAACCATTGCGCTACAAGCGTTGTTGCCGATATATGTTTTGATCTGATATTTATCGTCTGTTTTAGAAGGACTATAAAGATGAAAAATCAATTTTTAAATGGTAGGAACCGAACTTGCAACCCTTTGAATTATCGGCCATCACCCTAACCACTCAGCTAATAGATGGCTTGCTAGACCATTGGTAATGTATTTCTGTTATAGCTCTAGAGTATTGTTGGAATAAAAACTGAATCTTTAATTGAAAAGAGAAAAAACTTGAAAAGATTCGAACCCAGGACCTTTTCGTGACAGTCGGTCACGGTAACCATTGCGCTACAAGCGTTGTTGCCGATATATGTTTTGATCTGATATTTATCGTTTGTTTTAGAAGGACTATAAAGATGAAAAATCTATTTTTAGATGGTAGGAATCGAACCAACAGCCCTTTGAATTACTGGCCACCACCCTAACCACTCGGCTAACAGATGGCTTGCTAGACCATTGGTAAAGTATTTCTCTTATAGCGCTACAGTATTGTTGGAATAAAAACTGAATCTTTAATTGAATAGAGAAAAAACTTGAAGAGATTCGAACCCAGGACCTTTTCGTGACAGTCGGTTACGGTAACCATTGCGCTACAAGCGTTGTTGCCGATATATGTTTTGATCTGATTTTTATCGTCTGTTTTAGAAGGACTATAAAGATGAAAAATCTATTTCTATATGGTAGGAATCGAACTTGCAACCCTATGAATTACTGGCCAACACCCTAACCATTCGGCTAATAGATGGCTTGCTAGACCATTGGTAAGGTATTTCTCTTATAGCGCTAGAGTATTGTTGGAATAAAAACTGAATCTTTAATTGAATAGAGATAAAACTTGAAAAGATTCGAACCCAGGACCTTTTCGTGACAGTCGGTCACGGTAACCATTGCGCTTTTTGCTATCTTCGCGTAGAAAGCGGATTTCGCTTTTTATGCTGTTTTCACGCCAGAACCTCTTTTTCCCGAACAATACTTTGAGAATTAACATGGCATTTTAAGATATATTTTAGCTCGCCTTTTAGTTCGTCCGCCTTCCTTTTGAAGATCGGGGCTAGTTTTGAAGATACGCTATCGTTTTAAACCAAAGTTCTTTTTTTTCACCTCACAATGTCATTTCCGTCTCGTTTAACCTCGGCAATCTTCTTTCGACCATGACGAATGCATTTCTTGAAAAATGCATGTTTAATGAGCAAGACTATCTGTATAGGCAAAAGTCGTATCATGGGTCACAGGTCGCTGTGTTCACATTAAAAGTCATTTTCCATAGATTCCGGTTATGCAAAAAATGTACTTTTACGCAAAATCATCATTCCCCTCGAAGTTTCTCAAACCAAGCTTGTTTTTACTTAAAAAGCGATAATTTGGCGTAAAAAGTTCGTTTTTCTTTACTATCTTCGCATAAAAATCTGGTTTCGCTTTTAATGCTGTTTTCACGCTAAAACGTCTTTTCCGCAAACAATTTACTTTGTGGATTAACATTAGCTTGTTTTAAGTAAAAGTCGCTATTTTGGCGTAAAAAGTTCGTATTTTGCTAACCGCGTGAGATGCTGATTTTCGCTTTTTATGCTGTGTCACGCTAAAACCTCTTTTCCGCAAATAATTTACTGTGAGAATTAATATTAGCCTGTTTTAAGTAAACATAGCTATTTTGGCGTAAAAAGTTCTGTTTTGCTGTCTTCCCGTAAAAAGCTGATATTCGCTTTGTATTCTGTTTTCACGCTAAAACGTCTTTTCCGCAAACAATTTACTTTGAAAATTACCATTAGTGTGTTTTATGTAAAAATAGCTATTTTGGCGCAAAAAGTTCGATTTTTACTAACCATGTAAAATGCTGATTTTCGCTTTTTGTGCTGTTTTCACTCTAAAACCTCTTTTCCGCAAACAATTTGCTTTGAGAATTAACATTAGCCTTTTTTAAGTCAAAATCGCTATTTTGGCGTAAAATGTTCGTTTTTTGCTATCTTCCCGTATCTTTGCTATCTTTGTATTGTTTTCACGCTAAAACGTCTTTTCCGCAAGCAATTTACTTTGAAAATTTCCATTAGCTTGTTTTAAGCAAAAATAGCTATTTTGGCGTAAAAAGTTCGTTTTTTGCTATCTTCACGTAAAAAGCTGATTTTCGCTTTTTCTACTGTTTTCACGCTAAAATTTCCAAAAGTGTGCTTGGGATGAGTTTCCCTTTCTAAAAGAATATCTCTGATGTATACTTCATGTTTTTAAAAAAATTATTTATGCAAAACATCGAAACTTTTTCAAAATCCAGCCGCGAAGTACATGGGGGAACGACCACTTTCGGAGCAAACTGCTACTTAAAGAGGGACAAATTAGCAAAGTACCGGATTCGATTCCCGACGCTAGGGATGGGGATTTTTCTCCCACCAAAATAATTCCCCCTCTTCCCCAATGTCTGGAGGTATGAATGAGTGTGCGATCTAATGATTAAAACCTAACGAATACGAGTTAACACCTTCGGTATGTTCCAAAGGAGGAAAAAAAACGATTGTTTAAAAAGTAAATGGAAATTAGCACATTCTAATATTCCTGTCAGTAAATTACAATTATTTTGTTGATATCAGAGGTTATCTTTGGCACTTCATTGCAAATTTAGCGGATTAATTATAACTTGGAGTATATAGAAATAAATTATTGTATATTGTTGGTCTACAAAGACAAATGACTTTTGGACTAGTTCATTTGACGGAAGTAACAAAATTTGTGTAATTTCTAACTATACCAATATTTTTAACCCTTATTTGCAATTTGTCCCAACTGACTAATCCGGCAAAACGTTCGTTATGTTGGAAAACTGAAATTAAAATAACATTCTTAAATATAAGTTAGCCTTATACTCGTTCATTCCCATACTTAGACAAGAACATACCAATGTAATGCTGGGGTAGAGTAAATGTTTACAGAACATGCGTGAAAGACTTATGTCGGTCACTCAAACGTGAATTTAAATTAAGGAGTGCTAAAAGCCATTTAATGTGTCTATGGTGTGGAGAAATTGTAAGAGAATCTTGGTTCAGAATTTTCAAGATGTCGTGTGCTGCGTTTAACGAGAGTTTTAATCGGAAAGACATCGCTTTCCCCTTTTGTAATCTGTAAGATAATATGTAGTAAAATTATTTCTTCACGTGTTTATCTCGATTGATAAAAAACGGAAATGTTCTTATGAAACAAGGAATTCTGGATAAGTAAAACCAGACTCAAAAATTCAATATTATAGCCGGGATTTGAACCACGGATCTCCCGCTCTGGCTGCGGTTTTTCAGTCTGGCTCTACTCATTCATACCTTAGCCTATAAACGGCTAATTTACCACAAATAAAAGCAGTGATTTAACTATGAAATCTGGGACTTAAGTACTTACAGCATAGTAAGTCACGTGTCACATAGCAAATGACACCTAGTGGTCTACCGGGAAATATACGAGTCAACTGTCACGTCGGCATGTTGGCCATAGTTGCTTAGTAGTTTAGAGCAACCGTACGGACAGCGGGAGATCCATGATTCAAATCCCGGCCATGACATTGAATTTTTCAGTCTGGCTCTTCTCATTCTAACTTTACCCTACCTACGGCTAATGTCAAGAAATTATTTCCAAAAGATATTCTATTAAGTGGAGTACCAAGATGCATATGTCTCAGTTCCAAAACTAAGCTACTGCAGGGAAACATTTCATCAGTTGTGTAATACAGTGCTGCCTGATATACCGAAGGAGCAGAATCCGAAGCTCGATAGGACTGATTTATCTGGACATCCTTTCTTGAGATGAATGTCATTTAAGGCTGCATTAACTTGTTTTATTAATATACTCCTGAATTTGATCTTCCAAATTAACTTTAAAAGTCGTGAAATATTCTTCGTTTCAAAAATGGAAAGCAGCTATTTTACATGTCAAACCCTCATTACATTTTTTAGGTGAAATCATATACTACAACTATTTCCTACTGGGAGGACTATGAAGTGATTACAAAAATACCCAGCAATAAAAAGTACCACGTACACGAGAGCCAATGCTACCAGGACAGCGACTAAGATATAAACTAAGACTTACTACATAAATAATGATCATTTGGTTAAAACACATAATTTAAGACAATTTATCTCATTAAAGAATTCCGAGATATTAGTTCCGTTTTGTTTTAACTCTCCAAAAGTTTAACATTCTAAAATGCTAAGCTACATTCCTACGTTTCTCGTGATCTCTTGCTAATGACATGGAATTTAAGACAACATAAAGTTTACCTTCTTTTTATACATTTGACTATCACTTTAGTCTCTTGTATTTAAAACAAAATAAAAACTCGTAGCAGAAAGGAAACTAAACAATTGTAAAAATGTTGGTTGAGAAAGCATATTAAATATTATTACATTAATCTTTGGTCGTAAAGAGTATATATGAAGTTATTTTAATTATGATAGCCCGCTAGGGTACGTGATCAAAAGGATCGACCTCCAAGCAATGACGCCCGTACTGCTTAAAGTAACATCTAATTGTCCTCTTAGGATTAACAAAATCAACTAGTTTGGAATTTTATCAAAACTTTCAGTAAACTATGATATACACATCGTTTAATAATTAATAAAGAGGTTTATTTTTCAAAATAAAGGGAATGTCGTTATGCCTAAGATTATAATTACATATATAAATATATCTCACATACAGAAAACTTGCTGAATTATATCATGGTTGAGACATATTTTAAGCACTTTACTTCCTTTGCATTATTTTTTGTAGCGTAAACCGACTGTTTCTAAAGATGTAGACTTTCATATAGTTACAGCATTCCTCTTTTGTTATTTGGAAAATCATTTAGTCGCAGTATCTCTGTACTCGGGTTATACAGATTGACTACCAACTTAATATTACCAAGTAACAGACAAATCCAGAAGTAATTCAATTCTTCAACTTTACTTTACTTTCTACTTAGGTTAATGAAATCTCTTGACTGACCAAGGCACGGTTTATTTAACATTGCGTAATATATAATTTAAGAATCATTGCATTACTCCAGAAACACTTGATTACTACATTATTTTTTAGACATTTTGGTTCTGTCAAATTAAATATTACTTAATAAAGAACACTTGTAGTTACCCAGCTGGTAACATTTCTCGATATTATGTAACTGCGTTTGCTCTGACAGTTTAATTAAATGACAATTAAGATAACTAATTAAAACACCTTCAGTAAACTACTTCCGAACTATAAACGAACACTAAAAATGTAATTACAAAAAATTTACTGTTAATACACGATAGTCACATTCTCTATAGTAGAGGAAGTATTGTATTACATCAAAAACTATTTACGAGATTTAGCTACAAATACATGTCTTGAGGTACAATGGGTACAAAGAACATACATGTCAGTAAAAAGAAACAAACAGGATATTACGGTTATACGTTCAGCATCTTGGAACTGCACAATATGAACATTTTCAAGTCCACCCCTGTGGAGTAGCGGTAGCGTGTCTGCTTCACATTCAAAGAGATCTTCTGTTCGAAACTGTTAGGATGAATTTTCTGAATTTTTTTCTTATCCCAAATAATGAATGTCCAGTAACTCTAAGCTCTTACTTTATCATTTCACTCATGTCTACTCGTATATAACCTAACTGGCTAGGGAATTTAAACTCAAAAAAATGCAAGAAAATCCCTACTGACCAAATTTTGTTGTAATTTACGTCCTTCAGCGTTAAGTCATATTAGACGATGAATGAAATGGGCGAAATGATTAAATGTGTCCGGGATCCATAGAGCTTAGAGTTACCCGATATTCGTCTATTAGAATAAGTGAAAACCCCGGAGAAAGCTTATCCAGGTAACTCACCCTAACCGAGATTCTAACTCGGGACCTTTAGAACGTGAGGCCGACACGCTGCTACGGAGACGGGCGACCTTGACATTATAAACTTTGTAAAACTGATTTATTACAAAATGGCAATGACAATTTTAACTAAAAGATATTTTACTATTTTGCTGGCAACTTGAATACATATCTTTAATATTTTCCAAACACCCTCAAAAGTCCTCACCATTTTGTTTAAGTATTATATTCTGGTAAACCCAAAGAGATAGACAAATCTTACTACATAGAGAAAGGTTTAAGTCTTGCCGAAGAAAAAAGCTTTAGTAAGGGATTTCCGAGATATTCGCTGTTGTCGGTTTGTATGTTAAATTACGTTTACTTTATCAACTGGTAAGGCGCTATTCTCTTTTCTTCTGTTTGCGTGGCTTAGTGGACGCCGGTTTAAACTCGGGACAGACCAATGGTTTCCAATGTATTTAAAACAGACCGATTCATATTACTGCCATGTAAAAGGACTCTTGTGGGACAAATTTACGGCATACCGGTAGCTCTGATATGACACCGTTGACAGTCATTAAGAAAAATTTTTTGTTGTGGTCATACATCACAAAGAAACACGGTTTTTATACATCTACCACTTTAATGTACGGAAAACCCAGTAATTAGATAGCTGTCGTTTTCAGGATTGTCATGAAGACAAGTTGTAGTAGAATATAATTTTAAACATAGATCAGAACATTAGACATTCTATAATATAAGCATATCTGACGAACTTTAATAATGTACAGAAGTGTTATAACATTTGGTAATAGTTCGACTAACCAGCTAAGAAATTACTTATTTACTCAATATAGCGAAGTCTACAAATGAACATGTAGAATGTACAAAGAGCAATTAATTGTAAACATTGCCTGCATGTAGCTAGGATTTGCGATTTTGTGAACCTCGAAACCAGCTTTCGGATTAGAAAGTTTGAAAGTACATTCTCTACATAAGACTAAGTGTCCGAGAAAGCGGTACATTTTTACATTATTCCATCGGCAGTATAAGTTATAAAAATAGAAAGGGAAAGAATGAGAAAAAGGAAAGCAAAAGAAAGCAAGAAGGAAAACAAGGCAAGAAAGGAAATAAGGTTGGGAAGAGGGAGAGAGAAACAGAGCGAGAGAGAAAAAGAAAAAAAGAGCGAGAAAGAAAGAGCAAGAAAGAGAGAAACGGAAAGAAAGGAAGACAGGAAGGAAGAAACAAGGAAATACGAAAGGGAAAAAAGTTTGTATAATATCAAACTAATTCCAAGCAGAGATACTGAGTGCCAATCTTTGGCTCCAGGGCACCACAAAACGTGTAGCCCAAATGACGATTGTCAAAGGGACATCCTTCAGTCGCTCAAAACGTGTATTTCGGGGTAATCTAGTATCAAATATTTCGGTTAAAAGCAATACTATTATGTAGATGGTAGACAAAGTAAATGTGATGTGTCTTTTGACACTTGGGGGAAAATGTGAACATTATTAAGAAGCATTTCCGAGATATTCGCTGTTGTCGGCTTGTATGTTAAAGCACGTATACGTTTTCAACTGGTAAGGCGTTATTCTCATCTATCTGCGTGGATTAGTGGACGTAAGCTCAAACTCGGTACAGACCGATGGTTGCCAAAGTACTTAACCCAGACCGACCCATATTACTGCCACGTAAAACGACTCCTGCATACCGGCAGCTCTGATAAATCTGGTATCAAATGTTTGGGTGGAAGGCAGTACTATTATGTAGGAGATAGACAAAGTAAAAATGTGATGTCTTGTGACTCATTCCAAACAGTTGATGCAAATTTATATCAAGTAGAATGGATGAAACACGCTTTATCTTTATAATTAACAAATTGAATCTATAATATATGGTCGTCTTTTGTCAAGGTAAGGGTACATTGTAACTGGTGTTTGACTTGTCATTCATTTCTCTGGAAATAATATCCTTAAGTTGTGAACCGAATCTCTTAGGATTCATGATAAAATACAAAACTCAGTTTAAATAACGTTCAGAGGTAGCTTTGATGTCAGTAAAATAAGAACACTAGAAATATAAAATAAAAAGGCAAATCTTATTGTGCTATTACTCCAGGGTCGAAGTCAGAAGTTTTATCGAATATTAACAATTTATTTTGTGAGATCGTGGTAACTTAACTGTATCGCCATGTTACAGCTATAATTAGCTACCTTAAAGAATCCACATACCTGCACTGACTTAAAATAACTGAATTTCATAAATCAAGGATATAATTTTTATAAGTTGATACAGTATAAAGCAACAGGGACACTTCATGATTACCAACACAGTGAATGCACTTTTATAAAGAAACCATTTCAAACCCCAAAACTAAATTTTACTCTGAACATTTTTCACAAAAACAAAATTTATCATATCTTTTCTATCACGTGAACTCATAAATGCAACATAATCAGATGCACTGGTTTTTAAATGAAAATGTTGCCGCATTATCGGATCTGTTCTACGTAACTGTATACATGAAACACCCAACTCAGTTCTGTACGAAAATGTTATATGGCGTCAAAAGGGGCAAAACGAACGACAACATTGAAGGTAATTGGGCATTTTTAAAAACCAAATAAAATTTCAATACATTTAAATTGTCATTAAAGCAAGTACTAAATTTGATTTGATTGGTATTACAGCTCTTTTGACGCTGTAAAATTTAACTATATATAACTTTAATTTTACTAAACTGAAAAAGTTTAAGCATTTATATAATTAAACTGTTTACTATCTCTAACATTAAATTTGGACAAGCCTACAAATCTCTATGAATACCTTCAAGATCGATAACGGCAATGACAATGAGACAGATTAGTTGTCAAACGTAATTTAACTCTGTTGGAGCTTCATTTGGACTTGGCTTAGAAAATTATTCAGTCTCGGAGTACAACTAAGTAATTTTGGAGACGAAACTATTTAAACCAGAATTGAAATGTTTCAAAATTATAATTGTAGAATATCTAAGTTAATAAGAGCTTTTTAACTTTTGAAGATTTGAACGTCGAAATTTCAAAATCCGAACGTCAACTAGTTTTAAGTGTAGAAACAGTTCAAATAAGTGAAAGTTGAATAAACATACTTTTTCTATTCAGCTATAAAATATAGCAACTTTCTCGTTATTTTAACTTTTACGTATATTTAATATAATTCAGTGAACATGCATATTTACTCTAAAGGGATACATTTAATATAACACAATCACTTGAATGACCCTTTACTAATACAAAAAGTGGTACGTTACTACTCACCTTACTCCACAACTGCACCAAGAAATTGACAGCTCATCTAATATACCACGAGCAGTAGCAACTGTCTGACGTAAATTACCTCGTTCTGATGTTTGCTCTACAACTGTACCAAACAACCGACAACACAACTAATGCACCACGAGACGACTAGCTAACGTACCGGCTGACGGACATGCACGTAGCACATTGGTTGATGGTCACTCTGGTGGTCGAAATGGTCAAATACATTTGCAGTCGTATATGTAGGTAATATTTACTGGCTTGTATCATTCATTGTTTTGTGGTACAGAAACATGTTAACTATTCCCGTGTATAATAGACGGCAAAATAAAGAATAATTTTATATCAAAAATTCTTATTCCGCTGGATCCTTTTTAAAAGAAATCCTCTTACTTACAAGGTAGCTCTTTTCGCGTTAAAAGTCATGTTCTATAAAGTCCAGTTATTAAAAAACATATATTTTTACGCTACAGTCTCATTCCACTGCATGTGTTATAAATAATACTTGGTGTAAAGCAAAATCTATATTGAATAAAACAGATTGTTATATGGAAAACACTTATTCCGCTGGATCCTTTTTAAAACATATCATGTTACTTACAAACATTGCCCTTTTCACGTTAAAGGTCATGTTATATAGAGTCCAGTTATTAAAAAAGATATATTTGTACGCTACAGTCTTCTTCCACTGGATGTGTTATAAATAATTCTTTGTGTAAAGCAAAATCTATATTGAATAAAACAGATTGTTATATGGAAAACACTTATTCCGTTGGATCCTTTTTAAAACATATCATGTTACTCACAAACATTGCCCTTTTCACGTTAAAAGTCAGGTTCTATAAAGTCCAGTTATGAAAAAAGATACATTTCTACGCTAAAGTCTTATTCCACTGGATGTTTTAGAAATAATTCTTGTTGTACTGCATGATTTAGAAATGATTCTTGTTGTAAAGCAAAACCTATAATGAAAAAAACCGATATCTATATGCAAACTTCTTATTCCGCTGGATCCATTATAAAACAAATCCCGTTACTTAAAAAGATAGCCCTTTTCATGTTAAAGGTCATGTTCTATAAAGTCCAGTTATGAAGGAAGATACATTTCTACGCTAAAGTCTAATTCCACTGGATGTTTTAGAAATGATTCTTGTTGTAAAGCAAAACCTATAATGAAAAAAAAAAACAGATTTCTATATGGAAACTTCTTATTCCGCTGGATCCTTTATAAAACATATCCCGTTACTTACAAAGATACCTCTTATCACGCTAAAAGATATGTTCTATAAAGTCCAGTTATGAAAAAAGATATATTTGGACGGAAAACGCTTATACCACTTGATGGTTTAGAAAAAATTCTTGTTGTAAAGCAAAATCTATAATGAAAAAAAAAAAGGATTTTTATATTGAAAATTCTAATTCCGCTTAAACTTCTATAAATCCCGCTACTTATAAAGTAAGCTGTTTTCAGGTTAAAAGTCATGTTCTATAACGTCCAGTTATGAAACAAATACATCTGTACGCTAAAGTCTTGTTCCACTGGATGTTTTAGAAATGATTCTTGTTGTAAAGCAAAATATATAATGAAAAAAAACCGATTTCTGTATGGAAAATTCTTATTCCGCTCGATAATAATAATAATAATAATAATAATAATAATAATAATAATAATAATAATAATAATAATAATAATAATAATAATAATAATAATAATAATAATAATAATAATAATAATAATAATAATAATAATAATAATAATAATAATAATAATAATAATAATAATAATAATAATAATAATAATAATAATAATAATAATAATAATAATAATAATAATAATAATAATAATAATAATAATAATAATAATAATAATAATAATAATAATAATAATAATAATAATAATAATAATAATAATAATAATAATAATAATAATAATAATAATAATAATAATAATAATAATAATAATAATAATAATAATAATAATAATAATAATAATAATAATAATAATAATAATAATAATAATAATAATAATAATAATAATAATAATAATAATAATAATAATAATAATAATAATATAATTACCATACCATAATTACCATCCCAATACCTGTATGAAATAAATAAATACATCCATTCAAATTTTGATACAATTTATAATTCACAAATATCTGTGAAGGCAAATATCTGTATAGGCAAAATTCGTATCATGGAAGTCACAGGTCGCTGTCTTCACATTAAAAGTCATTTTCCATAGATTCCGGTTATGCAAAAAATGTACTTTTACGCATAATCTTCATTCGCATCGAAGTTTCTCAAACCAAGCTTGTTTTTACGTAAAAAGCGTTAATTTGGCTAAAAAGTTCGTTTTTTTAATATCTTCGCATAAAAAGCTGGTTTCGCTTTTAATGCTGTTTTCACGCTAAAACGTATTTTCCGGAAACAATTTGCTTTGAGAATTAACATTATCTTGTTTTAAGTAAAAATCGCTATTTTGGCGTAAAAAGTTCGTTATTTGCTAACCGCGTGAGATGCTGATTTTCGCTTTTTATGCTGTGTCACGCTAAAACCTCTTTTCCGCAAATAATTTACTTTGAGAATTAACATTAGCCTTTTTTAAGTAAAAATCGCTATTTTGGCGTAAAAAGTTCGTTTTTTGCTATCTTCCCGTAAAAAGCTGATTTTCGCTTTGTATTCTGTTTTCACGCTAAAATGTCTTTTCCGCAAACACTTTCCTTTGAAAATTACCATTAGCTTGTTTTATGTAAAAACAGCTATTTTGGCGTAAAAAGTTCGACTTTTAGTAACTTCACGTAAAATGCTGATTTTCGCTTTTTGTGCCGTTTTCACGCTAAAACCTCTTTTCCGCAAACATTTTGCTTTGAGAATTAGCATTAGCGTGTTTTAAGTAAAAATCGCTATTTTGGCGTAAAAAGTTCGTTTTTTGATATCTTCACGTAAAAAGCTTATTTTCGCTTTTTCTACTGTTTTCACGCTAAAATTTCATTTCCGCAAACAATTTGCTTTGAGAATTACCATTAGCGTGTTTTAAGCAAAAATCGCTATTTTGGCGTAAAAAGTTCGTTTTTTGCTATGTTGACGTATAAAGCTGATTTTCGCTTTTATGCTGCTTACACGCTGAAACTTCTTTTCCGCAAACAATTTACTTTGAAAATTACCATTAGCGTGTTTTATAAAGATGAAAAATCAATTTTTAAATGGTAGGAACCGAACTTGCAACCCTTTGAATTATTGGCCACCACCCTAACCACTCGGCTAAAAGATGGCTTGCTAGACCATTGGTAAAGTATTTCTCTTATAGCTCTAGAGTATTGTTGGAATAAAAACTGAATCTTTAATTGAATAGAGAAAAAACTTGAAGAGATTCGAACCCAGGACCTTTTCGTGACAGTCGGTCACGGTAAACATTGTGCTACAAGCGTTGTTGCTGATATATGTTTTGATCTGATATTTATCGTCTGTTTTAGAAGGACTATAAAGATGAAAAATCTATTTTTAGATGGTGGGAATCGAACCTGCAACCCTTTGAATTATTGACCACCACCATAACCATTCGGCTAATAGATGGCTTGCTAGACCATTGGTAAAGTATTTTTCTTATAGCGCTAGAGTATTGTTGGAATGAAAACTGAATCTTTAATTGAATAGAGAAAATACTTGCAGAGATTCGAACCTAGGACCTTTTCGTGACAGTCGGTCAGGGTAACCATTGCGCTACAAGCGTTGTTGCCGATATATGTTTTGATCTGATATTTATCGTCTGTTTTAGAAGGACTATAAAGATGAAATATCTATTTTTAGATGGTAGGAATCGAACCTGCAACCCTTTGAATTATTGGCCACCACCCTAACCATTCGGCTAATAGATGGCTTGCTAGACCATTGGTAAAGTATTTCTCTTATAGCGCTAGAGTATTGTTGGAATAAAATGTGAATCTTTACTTGAATAGAGAAAAAACTTGAGGAGATTCGAACCTAGGAGCTTTTCGTGACAGTCGGTCACGGTAGCCATTGCGCTACAGGCGTTGTTGCCAATATATGTTTTGATCTGATATTTATCGTCTGTTTTAGAAGGACTATAAAGATGAAAAATCTATTTTTAGATGGTAGGAATCGAACCTGCAACCCTTTGAATTATTGGCCACCACCCTAACCACTCGGCTAACAGATGGCTTGTTAGACCATTGGGAAAGTATTTCTCTTATAGCGCTAGAGTATTGTTGGAATAAAAACTGAATCATTATTTGAATAGAGAAAAAATTTGAAGAGATTCGAACCCAGGACCTTATCGTGACAGTCGATCACGGTAACCATTGCGCTACAAGCGTTGTTGCCGGTATATGTTTTGATCTGATATTTATCGTCTGTTTTAGAAGGACTATAAGGATGAAAAATCTACTTTTAGATGGTAGGAATCGAACCTGCAACCCTTTGAACTATTGGCCACCACCCTAACCATTCGGCTAAGAAATGGCTTGCTAGACTATTGGTAAAATATTTCTCCTATAGCGCTAGAGTACTGTTTGAATATAAACTGAATCTTTAATTGAATAGAGAAAAAACTTGAAGAGGTTTGAACCAAGGTCCTTTTCGCGAGAGTCGGTCACGGTAACCATTGCGCTACAAGCGTTGTTGCCGATATATGTTTTGATCTGATATTTATCGTCTGTTTTAGAAGGACTATAAAGATGAAAAATCTATTTTTAGATGGTAGGAATCGAACCTGCAACAATTTGAATTATAGGCCACCACCCTAACCATTCGGCTAATGGATGGCTTGCTAGACCATTGGTAAAGTATTTCTCTTATAGCGCTAGAGTATTGTTGGAATAAAAACTGACTCTTTATTTGAATAGAGAAAAAACTTGAAGAGATTCGAACGCAGGACCTTTTCGTGACAGTCGGTCACGGTAAACATTGCGCTACAAGCGTTGTTGCCGATATATGTTTTGATCTGATATTTATCGTCTGTTTTAGAAGGACTATAAAGACGAAAAATCAATTTTTAAATGGTAGGAACCGAACTTGCAACCCTTTGAATTATTGGCCACCACCCTAACCACTCGGCTAAAAGATGGCTTGCTAGACCATTGGTAAAGTATTTGTCTTATAGCTCTACAGTATTGTTGGAATAAAAAGTGAATCTTTAATTGAATAGAGAAAAAACTTGAAGAGATTCGAACCCAGGACCTTTTCGTGACAGTCGGTCACGGTAAACATTGCGCTACAAGCGTTGTTGCTGATATATGTTTTGATGTGATATTTATCGTCTGTTTTAGAAGGAATATAAAGATGAAAAATTTATTTTTAGATGGTAGGGGTCGAACCTGCAACCCTTTGAATTATTGGCCACCACCCTAACCATTCGGCTAATAGATGGCTTGCTAGACCATTGGTAAAGTATTTCTCTTATAGCGCTAGAGTATTGTTGGAATAAAATGTGAATCTTTACTTGAATAGAGAAAAAACTTGAGGAGATTCGAACCCAGGACCTTTTCGTGACAGTCGGTCACGGTAATCGTTGCGCTACAAGCGTTGTTGCCGATATATGTTTTGATCTGATATTTATCGTCTGTTTTAGAAGGACTATAAAGATGAAAAATCTATTTTTAGATGGTAGGAATCGAACCTGCAACCCTTTGAATTATTGGCCACCCCCTATCCATTCGGCTAATAGATTGCTTGCTAGACAATTGGTAAAGTATTTCTCTTATAGCGCTAGAGTATTGTTGGAATAAAAACTGACTCTTTAATTGAATAGAGAAAAAACTTGACGAGATTCGACACAGGACCCTTTCGCGACAGTCGGTCACAGTAACCATTGCGCTACAAGCGTTGTTGCCGAATAATGTTTTGATCTGATATTTATCGTCTGTTTTAGAAGGACTATAAAGATGAAAAATCTATTTTTAGATGGTAGGAATCGAACCTGCAACAATTTGAATTATAGGCCACCACCCTAACCATTCGGCTAATGGATGGCTTGCTAGACCATTGGTAAAGTATTTCTCTTATAGCGCTAGAGTATTGTTGGAATAAAAACTGACTCTTTATTTGAATAGAGAAAAAACTTGAAGAGATTCGAACGCAGGACCTTTTCGTGACAGTCGGTCACGGTAAACATTGCGCTACAAGCGTTGTTGCCGATATATGTTTTGATCTGATATTTATCGTCTGTTTTAGAAGGACTATAAAGACGAAAAATCAATTTTTAAATGGTAGGAACCGAACTTGCAACCCTTTGAATTATTGGCCACCACCCTAACCACTCGGCTAAAAGATGGCTTGCTAGACCATTGGTAAAGTATTTGTCTTATAGCTCTACAGTATTGTTGGAATAAAAAGTGAATCTTTAATTGAATAGAGAAAAAACTTGAAGAGATTCGAACCCAGGACCTTTTCGTGACAGTCGGTCACGGTAAACATTGCGCTACAAGCGTTGTTGCTGATATATGTTTTGATGTGATATTTATCGTCTGTTTTAGAAGGAATATAAAGATGAAAAATTTATTTTTAGATGGTAGGGGTCGAACCTGCAACCCTTTGAATTATTGGCCACCACCCTAACCATTCGGCTAATAGATGGCTTGCTAGACCATTGGTAAAGTATTTCTCTTATAGCGCTAGAGTATTGTTGGAATAAAATGTGAATCTTTACTTGAATAGAGAAAAAACTTGAGGAGATTCGAACCCAGGACCTTTTCGTGACAGTCGGTCACGGTAATCGTTGCGCTACAAGCGTTGTTGCCGATATATGTTTTGATCTGATATTTATCGTCTGTTTTAGAAGGACTATAAAGATGAAAAATCTATTTTTAGATGGTAGGAATCGAACCTGCAACCCTTTGAATTATTGGCCACCCCCTATCCATTCGGCTAATAGATTGCTTGCTAGACAATTGGTAAAGTATTTCTCTTATAGCGCTAGAGTATTGTTGGAATAAAAACTGACTCTTTAATTGAATAGAGAAAAAACTTGACGAGATTCGACACAGGACCCTTTCGCGACAGTCGGTCACAGTAACCATTGCGCTACAAGCGTTGTTGCCGAATAATGTTTTGATCTGATATTTATCGTCTGTTTTAGAAGGACTATAAAGATGAAAAATCTAGTTTTAGATGGTAGGAATCGAACCTGCAACCCTTTGAATTATTGGCCACCACGCTAACCAATCGGCTAAGAAATGGCTTTCTAGACCATTGGTAAAATATTTCTCTTATAGCGCTAGAGTACTGTTGGAATAAAAACTGAATCTTTAATTGAATAGAGAAAAAACTTGAAGAGATTCGAACCCAGGCCATTTCGTGACAGTCGGTCACGGTAACCATTGCGCTACAAGCGTTGTTGCCGATATATGTTTTGATCTGATATTTATCGTCTGTTTTAGAAGGACTATAAATATGAAAAATCAATTTTTAGATGGAAAAACTCAAACCTGCAACCCTTTGAATTATTGGCCACCACCCTAACCATTCGGCTAATAGATGGCTTGCTAGACCATTGGTAAAGTATTTCTCTTATAGCGCTACAGTATTGTTGGAATAAAAACTGAATCTTTAATTGAATAGAGAAAAAACTAGAAGAGATTCGAACCCAGGACCTTTTCGTGACAGTCGGTCACGGTGGCCATTGCGCTACAGGCGTTGTTGCCGATATATGTTTTGATCTGATATTTATCGTCTGTTTTAGAAGGACTATAAAGATGAAAAATTTATTTTTAAATGGTAGGAATCGAACCTGCAACCCTTTGAATTATTGGCCACCACCCTAACCACTCGGCTAACAGATGGCTTGTTAGACCATTGGTAAAGTATTTCTCTTATAGCGCTAGAGTATTGTTGGAATAAAAACTGAATCATTATTTGAATAGAGAAAAAAATTGAAGAGATTCGAACCCAGGACCTTATCGTGACAGTCGATCACGGTAACCATTGCGCTACAAGCGTTGTTGCCGGTATATGTTTTGATCTGATATTTATCGTCTGTTTTAGAAGGACTATAACGATGAAAAATCTACTTTTACATGGTAGGAATCGAACCTGCAACCCTTTGAATTATTGGCCACCACCCTAACCATTCGGCTAAGAAATGGCTTGCTAGACTATTGGTAAAATATTTCTCTTATAGCGCTAGAGTACTGTTTGAATATAAACTGAATCTTTAATTGAATAAGGAAAAAACTTGAAGAGGTTTGAACCAAGGTCCTTTTCGCGAGAGTCGGTCACGGTAACCATTGCGCTACAAGCGTTGTTGCCGATATATGTTTAGATCTGATATTTATCGTCTGTTTTAGAAGGACTATAAAGATGAAAAATCAATTTTTAAATGGTAGGAACCGAACTTGCAACCCTTTGAATTATTGGCCACCACCCTAACCACTCGGCTAAAAGATGGCTTGCTAGACCATTGGTAAAGTATTTGTCTTATAGCTCTAGAGTATTGTTGGAATAAAAACTGAATCTTTAATTGAATAGAGAAAAAACTTGAAGAGATTCGAACCCAGGACCTTTTCGTGACAGTCGGTCACGGTAAACATTGCGCTACAAGCGCTGTTGCTGATATATGTTTTGATCTGATATTTATCGTCTGTTTTAGAAGGACTATAAGGATGAAAATCTATTTTATATGGTAGGAATCGAACCTGCAACCCTTTGAATTATTGGCCACCACCCTAACCATTCGGCTAAGAAATGGCTTTCTAGACCATTGGTAAAATATTTCTCTTATAGCGCTAGAGTACTGTTGGAATAAAAACTGAATCCTTAATTGAATAGAGAATAAACTTGAAGAGATTCGAACCCAGGACCTTTTCGTGACAGTCGGTCACGGTAACCATTGCGCTACAAGCATTGTTGCCGATATATGTTTTCATCTGATATTTATCGTCTGTTTTAGAAGGACTATAAAGATGAAAAATCTATTTTTAGATGGTAGGAATCGAACCTGCAACCCTTTAAATTACTGGCCACCGCCCCAACCATTCGGCTAACAAATGGTTTGCTAGACCATTGGTAAAGTATTCCTCTTATACAGCTAGAGTACCCTTGGAATAAAAACTGAATGTTTAATTGAATAGAGAAAAAACTTGACGAGATTCGACACAGGACCTTTTCGTGACAGTCGGTCACGGTAAACATTGCGCTACAAGCGCTGTTGCTGATATATGTTTTGATCTGATATTTATCGTCTGTTTTAGAAGGACTATAAAGATGAAAAATCTATTTTTAGATGGTGGGAATCGAACCTGCAACCCTTT
Source organism: Mantis religiosa (assembly GCA_030765055.1). Taxonomy (NCBI): domain Eukaryota; kingdom Metazoa; phylum Arthropoda; class Insecta; order Mantodea; family Mantidae; genus Mantis; species Mantis religiosa. The sequence continues at coordinate 169,839,245 of CM060949.1, read as the reverse complement.
GAATTATTGGCCACCACCATAACCATTCGGCTAATAGATGGCTTGCTAGACCATTGGTAAAGTATTTTTCCTCTAGCGCTAGAGTACTTTTGCAATAAAAACTTAATCCTTAATTGAATAGAGAAAAACTTGAAGAGATTCGAACCCAGGACCTTTTCGCGAGAGTAGGTCACGGTAACCATTGCGATACAAGCATTGTTGCCGATATATGTTTTGATCTGATATTTATCGTCTGTTTTAGAAGGACTATAAAGATGAAAAATCTATTTTTAGATGGTAGGAATCGAACCTGCAACCCTTTGAATTATTGGCCACCACCCTAACCATTCGGCTAATAGATGGCTTGCTAGACCATTGGTAAAGTGTTTCTCTTATAGCGCTAGAGTATTGTTATAATAAAATGTGAATCTTTAATTGAATAGAGAAACAACTTGAGGAGATTCGAACCCAGGACCTTTTCGTGACAGTCGGTCACGGTAATCGTTGCGCTACAAGCGTTGTTGCCGATATATGTTTTGATCTGATATTTATCGTCTGTTTTAGAAGGACTATAAAGATGAAAAATCTATTTTTAGATGGTAGGAATCGAACCTGCAACCCTTTAAATTACTGGCCACCGCCCTAACCATTCGGCTAACAAATGGTTTGCTAGACCATTGGTAAAGTATTCCTCTTATACCGCTAGGGTACCCTTGGAATAAAAACTGAATGTTTAATTGAATAGAGAAAAAACTTGACGAGATTCGACACAGGACCCTTTCGCGACAGTCGGTCACAGTAACCATTGCGCTACAAGCGTTGTTGCCGATATATGTTTTGATCTGATATTTATCGTCTGTTTTAGAAGGACTATAAAGATGAAAAATCTATTTTTGGATTGTAGGAATCCACCTGCAACCCTTTTATTTGTTGGCCACCACCCTAACCATTCGGATAAGAAATGGCTTGCTAGGCCATTGGTAAACTATTTCTCTTACAGCGCTAGAGTACTTTTGCAATAAAAACTTAATCCTTAATTGAATAGAGAAAAACTTGAAGAGATTCGAACCCAGGACCTTTTCGCAGGAGCCGGTCACTGTAACCATTGCGATACAAGCATTGCTGTTGATATCTGTTTTAATCTGATATTTATCCTCTGCTTTAGAAGGACTATAAAGATGAAAAATCTATTTTTCGATGGTAGGATTCGAACCTGTAACCCTTTGAATTATTGGCCACCACCCTAACCATTCGTCTAATAGATGGCCTGCTAGACCAGTGGTAAAGTATTTCTGTTATAGCGCTAGAGTATTGTTGGAATAAAAACTGAATCTTTAATTGAATAGAGAAAAAACTTGAAGAGATTCGAACCCAGGACCTTTTCGTTACAGTCGGTCACGGTAACCATTGCGCTACAAGCGTTGTTGCCGATATATGTTTTGATCTGATATTAATCGTCTGTTTTAGAAGGACTATAAAGATGAAAAATCAATTTTTTAGATGGAAAAACTCGAACCTGCAACCCTTTGAATTATTGGCCACCACCCTAACCATTCGGCTAATAGATGGCTTGCTAGACCATTGGTAAAGTATTTCTCTTATAGCGCTACAGTATTGTTGGAATAAAAACTGAATCTTTAATTGAATAGAGAAAAAACTAGAAGAGATTCGAACCCAGGACCTTTTCGTGACAGTCGGTCACGGTGGCCATTGCGCTACAGGCGTTGTTGCCGATATATGTTTTGATCTGATATTTATCGTCTGTTTTAGAAGGACTATAAAGATGAAAAATTTATTTTTAGATGGTAGGAATCGAACCTGCAACCCTTGGAATTATTGGCCACCACCCTAACCACTCGGCTAACAGATGGCTTGTTAGACCATTGGTAAAGTATTTCTCTTATAGCGCTAGAGTATTGTTGGAATAAAAACTGAATCATTATTTGAATAGAGAAAAAAATTGAAGAGATTCGAACCCAGGACCTTATCGTGACAGTCGATCACGGTAACCATTGCGCTACAAGCGTTGTTGCCGGTATATGTTTTGATCTGATATTTATCGTCTGTTTTAGAAGGACTATAACGATGAAAAATCTACTTTTACATGGTAGGAATCGAACCTGCAGCCCTTTGAATTATTGGCCACCACCCTAACCATTCGGCTAAGAAATGGCTTGCTAGACTATTGGTAACATATTTCTCTTATAGCGCTAGAGTACTGTTTGAATATAAACTGAATCTTTAATTGAATAAGGAAAAAACTTGAAGAGGTTTGAACCAAGGTCCTTTTCGCGAGAGTCGGTCACGGTAACCATTGCGCTACAAGCGTTTTTGCCGATATATGTTTAGATCTGATATTTATCGTCTGTTTTAGAAGGACTATAAAGATGAAAAATCAATTTTTAAATGGTAGGAACCGAACTTGCAACCCTTTGAATTATTGGCCACCAGCCTAACCACTCGGCTAAAAGATGGCTTGCTAGACCATTGGTAAAGTATTTGTCTTATAGCTCTAGAGTATTGTTGGAATAAAAACTGAATCTTTAATTGAATAGAGAAAAAAACTTGAAGAGATTCGAACCCAGGACCTTTTCGTGACAGTCGGTCACGGTAAACATTGCGCTACAAGCGCTGTTGCTGATATATGTTTTGATCTGATATTTATCGTCTGTTTTAGAAGGACTATAAGGATGAAAATCTATTTTATATGGTAGGAATCGAACCTGCAACCCTTTGAATTATTGGCCACCACCCTAACCATTCGGCTAAGAAATGGCTTTCTAGACCATTGGTAAAATATTTCTCTTATAGCGCTAGAGTACTGTTGGAATAAAAACTGAATCCTTAATTGAATAGAGAATAAACTTGAAGAGATTCGAACCCAGGACCTTTTCGTGACAGTCGGTCACGGTAACCATTGCGCTACTAGCATTGTTGCCGATATATGTTTTCATCTGATATTTATCGTCTGTTTTAGAAGGACTATAAAGATGAAAAATCTATTTTTAGATGGTAGGAATCGAACCTGCAACCCTTTAAATTACTGGCCACCGCCCCAACCATTCGGCTAACAAATGGTTTGCTAGACCATTGGTAAAGTATTCCTCTTATACAGCTAGAGTACCCTTGGAATAAAAACTGAATGTTTAATTGAATAGAGAAAAAACTTGACGAGATTCGACACAGGACCTTTTCGTGACAGTCGGTCACGGTAAACATTGCGCTACAAGCGCTGTTGCTGATATATGTTTTGATCTGATATTTATCGTCTGTTTTAGAAGGACTATAAAGATGAAAAATCTATTTTTAGATGGTGGGAATCGAACCTGCAACCCTTTGAATTATTGGCCACCACCATAACCATTCGGCTAATAGATGGCTTGCTAGACCATTGGTAAAGTATTTCTCTTATAGCGCTAGAGTACTTTTGCAATAAAAACTTAATCCTTAATTGAATAGAGAAAAACTTGAAGAGATTCGAACCCAGGACCTTTTCGCGAGAGTAGGTCACGGTAACCATTGCGATACAAGCATTGTGGCCGATATATGTTTTGATCTGATATTTATCGTCTGTTTTAGAAGGACTATAAAGATGAAAAATCTATTTTTAGATGGTAGGAATCGAACCTGCAACCCTTTGAATTATTGGCCACCACCCTAACCATTCGGCTAATAGATGGCTTGCTAGACCATTGGTAAAGTGTTTCTCTTATAGCGCTAGAGTATTGTTATAATAAAATGTGAATCTTTAATTGAATAGAGAAACAACTTGAGGAGATTCGAACCCAGGACCTTTTCGTGACAGTCGGTCACGGTAATCGTTGCGCTACAAGCGTTGTTGCCGATATATGTTTTGATCTGATATTTATCGTCTGTTTTAGAAGGACTATAAAGATGAAAAATCTATTTTTAGATGGTAGGAATCGAACCTGCAACCCTTTAAATTACTGGCCACCGCCCTAACCATTCGGCTAACAAATGGTTTGCTAGACCATTGGTAAAGTATTCCTCTTATACCGCTAGGGTACCCTTGGAATAAAAACTGAATGTTTAATTGAATAGAGAAAAAACTTGACGAGATTCGACACAGGACCCTTTCGCGACAGTCGGTCACAGTAACCATTGCGCTACAAGCGTTGTTGCCGATATATGTCTTGATCTGATATTTATCGTCTGTTTTAGAAGGACTATAAAGATGAAAAATCTATTTTTGGATTGTAGGAATCCACCTGCAACCCTTTTATTTGTTGGCCACCACCCTAACCATTCGGATAAGAAATGGCTTGCTAGGCCATTGGTAAACTATTTCTCTTACAGCGCTAGAGTACTTTTGCAATAAAAACTTAATCCTTAATTGAATAGAGAAAAACTTGAAGAGATTCGAACCCAGGACCTTTTCGCAGGAGCCGGTCACTGTAACCATTGCGATACAAGCATTGCTGTTGATATCTGTTTTAATCTGATATTTATCCTCTGCTTTAGAAGGACTATAAAGATGAAAAATCTATTTTTCGATGGTAGGATTAGAACCTGTAACCCTTTGAATTATTGGCCACCACCCTAACCATTCGTCTAATAGATGGCCTGCTAGACCAGTGGTAAAGTATTTCTGTTATAGTGCTAGAGTATTGTTGGAATAAAAACTGAATCTTTAATTGAATAGAGAAAAAACTTGAAGAGATTCGAACCCAGGACCTTTTCGTTACAGTCGGTCACGGTAACCATTGCGCTACAAGCGTTGTTGCCGATATATGTTTTGATCTGATATTTATCGTCTGTATTAGAAGGACTATAAAGATTAAATATCTATTTTTAGATGGTAGGAATCGAACCAACAACCCTTTGAATTACTGGCCACCACCCTAACCACTCGGCTAACAGATGGCTTGCTAGACCATTGGTAAAGTATTTCTCTTATAGCGCTAGAGTATTGTTGGAATAAAAACTGAATCATTATTTGAATAGAGAAAAAATTTGAAGAGATTCGAACCCAGGACCTTATCGTGACAGTCGATCACGGTAACCATTGCGCTACAAGCGTTGTTGCCGGTATATGTTTTGATCTGATATTTATCGTCTGTTTTAGAAGGACTATAACGATGAAAAATCTACTTTTACATGGTAGGAATCGAACCTGCAACCCTTTGAATTATTGGCCACCACCCTAACCATTCGGCTAAGAAATGGCTTGCTAGACTATTGGTAAAATATTTCTCTTATAGCGCTAGAGTACTGTTTGAATATAAACTGAAACTTTAATTGAATAAGGAAAAAACTTGAAGAGGTTTGAACCAAGGTCCTTTTCGCGAGAGTCGGTCACGGTAACCATTGCGCTACAAGCGTTGTTGCCGATATATGTTTAGATCTGATATTTATCGTCTGTTTTAGAAGGACTATAAAGATGAAAAATCAATTTTTAAATGGTAGGAACCGAACTTGCAACCCTTAGAATTATTGGCCACCACCCTAACCACTCGGCTAAAAGATGGCTTGCTAGACCATTGGTAAAGTATTTCTCTTATAGCTCTAGAGTATTGTTGGAATAAAAACTGAATCTTTAATTGAATAGAGAAAAAACTTGAAGAGATTCGAACCCAGGACCTTTTCGTGACAGTCGGTCACGGTAAACATTGCGCTACAAGCGCTGTTGCTGATATATGTTTTGATCTGATATTTATCGTCTGTTTTAGAAGGACTATAAAGATGAAAAATCTATTTTTAGATGGTGGGAATCGAACCTGCAACCCTTTGAATTATTGGCCACCATCATAACCATTCGGCTAATAGATGGCTTGCTAGACCATTGGTAAAGTATTTTTCTTATAGCGCTAGAGTATTGTTGGAATAAAAACTGAATCTTTAATTGAATAGAGAAAATACTTGCAGAGATTCGAACCCAGGACCTTTTCGTGACAGTCGGTCAGGGTAACCATTGCGCTACAAGCGTTGTTGCCGATATATGTTTTGATCTGATATTTATCGTCTGTTTTAGAAGGACTATAAAGATGAAAAATCTATTTTTAGATGGTAGGAATCGAACCTGCAACCCTTTGAATTATTGGCCACCACCCTAACCATTCGGCTAATAGATGGCTTGCTAGACCATTGGTAAAGTATTTCTCTTATAGCGCTAGAGTATTGTTGGAATAAAATGTGAATCTTTACTTGAATAGAGAAAAAACTTGAGGAGATTCGAACCCAGGACCTTTTCGTGACAGTCGGTCACGGTAATCGTTGCGCTACAAGCGTTGTTGCCGTTATATGTTTTGATCTGATATTTATCGACTGTTTTAGAAGGACTATAAAGATGAAAAATCTATTTTTAGATGGTAGGAATCGAACCTGCAACCCTTTGAATTATTGGCCACCCCCCTAACCATTCGGCTAATAGAAGGCTTGCTAGACCATTGGTAAAGTATTTCTCTTATAGCGCTAGAGTATTGTTGGAATAAAAACTGAATCTTTAATTGAATAGAGAAAAAACTTGAAGAGATTCGAACCCAGGCCCTTTCGTGACAGTGGGTCACGGTAACCATTGCGCTACAAGCGTTGTTGCCGATATATGTTTTGATCTGATATTTATCGTCTGTTTTAGAAGGACTATAAAGATGAAAAATCTATTTTTAGATGGAAGGAATCGAACCTGCAACCCTTTGAATTATTGGCCACCACCCTAAGCATTCGGCTAATAGATGGCTTGCTAGACCATTGGTAAAGTATTTCTCTTATAGCGCTACAGGATTGTTGGAATAAAAACTGAATCTTTAATTGAATTGAGAAAAAACTAGAAGAGATTCGAACCCAGGACCTTTTCGTGACAGTCGGTCACGGTGGCCATTGCGCTACATGCGTTTTTGCCGATATATGTTTTTATCTGATATTTATCGTCTGTTTTAGAAGGACTATAAAGATGAAAAATCTATTTTTAGATGGTAGGAATCGAACCTGCAACCCTTTGAATTATTGGCCACCACCCTAACCACTCGGCTAACAGATGGCTTGTTAGACCATTGGTAAAGTATTTCTCTTATAGCGCTAGAGTATTGTTGGAATAAAAACTGAATCATTATTTGAATAGAGAAAAAATTTGAAGAGATCGTGACAGTCGATCACGGTAACCATTGCGCTACAAGCGTTGTTGCCGGTATATGTTTTGATCTGATATTTATCGTCTGTTTTACAAGGACTATAAGGATGAAAAATCTACTTTTAGATGGTAGGAATCGAACCTGCAACCCTTTGAATTATTTGCCACCACCCTAACCATTCGGCTAAGAAATGGCTTGCTAGACTATTGGTAAAATATTTCTCTTATAGCGCTAGAGAACTGTTTGAATATAAACTGAATCTTTAATTGAATAAGGAAAAAACTTGAAGAGGTTTGAACCAAGGTCCTTTTCGCGAGAGTCGGTCACGGTAACCATTGCGCTACAAGCGTTGTTGCCGATATATGTTTAGATCTGATATTTATCGTCTGTTTTAGAAGGACTATAAAGATGAAAAATCAATTTTTAAATGGTAGGAACCGAACTTGCAACCCTTTGAATTATTGGCCACCACCCTAACCACTCGGCTAAAAGATGGCTTGCTAGACCATTGGTAAAGTATTTCTCTTATAGCTCTAGAGTATTGTTGGAATAAAAACTGAATCTTTAATTGAATAGAGAAAAAACTTGAAGAGATTCGAACCCAGGACCTTTTCGTGACAGTCGGTCACGGTAAACATTGCGCTACAAGCGCTGTTGCTGATATATGTTTTGATCTGATATTTATCGTCTGTTTTAGAAGGACTATAAAGATGAAAAATCTATTTTTAGATGGTGGGAATCGAACCTGCAACCCTTTGAATTATTGGCCACCACCATAACCATTCGGCTAATAGATGGCTTGCTAGACCATTGGTAAAGTATTTTTCTTATAGCGCTAGAGTACTTTTGCAATAAAAACTTAATCCTTAATTGAATAGAGAAAAACTTGAAGAGATTCGAACCCAGGACCTTTTCGCGAGAGTCGGTCACGGTAACCATTGCGATACAAGCATTGTTGCCGATATATGTTTTGATCTGATATTTATCGTCTGTTTTAGAAGGACTATAAAGATGAAAAATCTATTTTTAGATGGTAGGAATCGAACCTGCAACCCTTTGAATTATTGGCCACCACCCTAACCATTCGGCTAATAGATGGCTTGCTAGACCATTGGTAAAGTGTTTCTCTTATAGCGCTAGAGTATTGTTATAATAAAATGTGAATCTTTAATTGAATAGAGAAACAACTTGAGGAGATTCGAACCCAGGACCTTTTCGTGACAGTCGGTCACGGTAATCGTTGCGCTACAAGCGTTGTTGCCGATATATGTTTTGATCTGATATTTATCGTCTGTTTTAGAAGGACTATAAAGATGAAAAGTCTATTTTTAGATGGTAGGAATCGAACCTGCAACCCTTTAAATTACTGGCCACCGCCCTAACCATTCGGCTAACAAATGGTTTGCTAGACCATTGGTAAAGTATTCCTCTTATACCGCTAGGGTACCCTTGGAATAAAAACTGAATGTTTAATTGAATAGAGAAAAAACTTGACGAGATTCGACACAGGACCCTTTCGCGACAGTCGGTCACAGTAACCATTGCGCTACAAGCGTTGTTGCCGATATATGTTTTGATCTGATATTTATCGTCTGTTTTAGAAGGACTATAAAGATGAAAAATCTATTTTTGGATTGTAGGAATCCACCTGCAACCCTTTTATTTGTTGGCCACCACCCTAACCATTCGGATAAGAAATGGCTTGCTAGGCCATTGGTAAACTATTTCTCTTACAGCGCTAGAGTACTTTTGCAATAAAAACTTAATCCTTAATTGAATAGAGAAAAACTTGAAGAGATTCGAACCCAGGACCTTTTCGCAGGAGCCGGTCACTGTAACCATTGCGATACAAGCATTGCTGTTGATATCTGTTTTAATCTGATATTTATCCTCTGCTTTAGAAGGACTATAAAGATGAAAAATCTATTTTTCGATGGTAGGATTCGAACCTGTAACCCTTTGAATTATTGGCCACCACCCTAACCATTCGTCTAATAGATGGCCTGCTAGACCAGTGGTAAAGTATTTCTGTTATAGCGCTAGAGTATTGTTGGAATAAAAACTGAATCTTTAATTGAATAGAGAAAAAACTTGAAGAGATTCGAACCCAGGACCTTTTCGTTACAGTCGGTCACGGTAACCATTGCGCTACAAGCGTTGTTGCCGATATATGTTTTGATCTGATATTTATCGTCTGTTTTAGAAGGACTATAAAGATTAAATATCTATTTTTAGATGGTAGGAATCGAACCAACAACCCTTTGAATTACTGGCCACCACCCTAACCACTCGGCTAACAGATGGCTTGCTAGACCATTGGTAAAGTATTTCTCTTATAGCGCTAGAGTATTGTTGGAATAAAAACTGAATCTTTATTTGAATAGAGAAAAAACTTGAAGAGATTCGAACCCAGGACCTTTTCGTGACAGTCGGTCACGGTGGCCATTGCGCTACAGGCGTTGTTGCCGATATATGTTTTGATCTGATATTTATCGTCTGTTTTAGATGGACTATAAAGATGAAAAATTTATTTTTAGATGGTAGGAATCGAACCTGCAACCCTTTGAATTATTGGCCACCACCCTAACCACTCGGCTAACAGATGGCTTGTTAGACCATTGGTAAAGTATTTCTCTTATAGCGCTAGAGTATTGTTGGAATAAAAACTGAATCATTATTTGAATAGAGAAAAAATTTGAAGAGATTCGAGCCCAGGACCTTATCGTGACAGTCGATCACGGTAACCATTGCGCTACAAGCGTTGTTGCCGGTATATGTTTTGATCTGATATTTATCGTCTGTTTTAGAAGGACTATAACGATGAAAAATCTACTTTTACATGGTAGGAATCGAACCTGCAACCCTTTGAATTATTGGCCACCACCCTAACCATTCGGCTAAGAAATGGCTTGCTAGACTATTGGTAAAATATTTCTCTTATAGCGCTAGAGTACTGTTTGAATATAAACTGAAACTTTAATTGAATAAGGAAAAAACTTGAAGAGGTTTGAACCAAGGTCCTTTTCGCGAGAGTCGGTCACGGTAACCATTGCGCTACAAGCGTTGTTGCCGATATATGTTTAGATCTGATATTTATCGTCTGTTTTAGAAGGACTATAAAGATGAAAAATCAATTTTTAAATGGTAGGAACCGAACTTGCAACCCTTTGAATTATTGGCCACCACCCTAACCACTCGGCTAAAAGATGGCTTGCTAGACCATTGGTAAAGTATTTCTCTTATAGCTCTAGAGTATTGTTGGAATAAAAACTGAATCTTTAATTGAATAGAGAAAAAACTTGAAGAGATTCGAACCCAGGACCTTTTCGTGACAGTCGGTCACGGTAAACATTGCGCTACAAGCGCTGTTGCTGATATATGTTTTGATCTGATATTTATCGTCTGTTTTAGAAGGACTATAAAGATGAAAAATCTATTTTTAGATGGTGGGAATCGAACCTGCAACCCTTTGAATTATTGGCCACCACCATAACCATTCGGCTAACAGATGGCTTGCTAGACCATTGGTAAAGTATTTTTCTTATAGCGCTAGAGTATTGTTGGAATAAAAACTGAATCTTTAATTGAATAGAGAAAATACTTGCAGAGATTCGAACCCAGGACCTTTTCGTGACAGTCGGTCAGGGTAACCATTGCGCTACAAGCGTTGTTGCCGATATATGTTTTGATCTGATATTTATCGTCTGGTTTAGGACTATAAAGATGAAAAATCTATTTTTAGATGGTAGGAATCGAACCTGCAACCCTTTGAATTATTGGCCACCACCCTAACCATTCGGCTAATAGATGGCTTGCTAGACCATTGGTAAAGTATTTCTCTTATAGCGCTAGAGTATTGTTGGAATAAAATGTGAATCTTTACTTGAATAGAGAAAAAACTTGAGGAGATTCGAACCCAGGACCTTTTCGTGACAGTCGGTCACGGTAATCGTTGCGCTACAAGCGTTGTTGCCGTTATATGTTTTGATCTGATATTTATCGTCTGTTTTAGAAGGACTATAAAGATGAAAAATCTATTTTTAGATGGTAGGAATCGAACCTGCAACCCTTTGAATTATTGGCCACCCCCCTAACCATTCGGCTAATAGAAGGCTTGCTAGACCATTGGTAAAGTATTTCTCTTATAGCGCTAGAGTATTGTTGGAATAAAAACTGAATCTTTAATTGAATAGAGAAAAAACTTGAAGAGATTCGAACCGAGGCCCTTTCGTGACAGTGGGTCACGGTAACCATTGCGCTACAAGCGTTGTTGCCGATATATGTTTTGATCTGATATTTATCGTCTGTTTTAGAAGGACTATAAAGATGAAAAATCTATTTTTAGATGGAAGGAATCGAACCTGCAACCCTTTGAATTATTGGCCACCACCCTAAGCATTCGGCTAATAGATGGCTTGCTAGACCATTGGTAAAGTATTTCTCTTATAGCGCTACAGGATTGTTGGAATAAAAACTGAACCTTTAATTGAATTGAGAAAAAACTAGAAGAGATTCGAACCCAGGACCTTTTCGTGACAGTCGGTCACGGTGGCCATTGCGCTACATGCGTTTTTGCCGATATATGTTTTGATCTGATATTTATCGTCTGTTTTAGAAGGACTATAAAGATGAAAAATCTATTTTTAGATGGTAGGAATCGAACCTGCAACCCTTTGAATTATTGGCCACCACCCTAACCACTCGGCTAACAGATGGCTTGTTAGACCATTGGTAAAGTATTTCTCTTATAGCGCTAGAGTATTGTTGGAATAAAAACTGAATCATTATTTGAATAGAGAAAAAATTTGAAGAGATCGTGACAGTCGATCACGGTAACCATTGCGCTACAAGCGTTGTTGCCGGTATATGTTTTGATCTGATATTTATCGTCTGTTTTAGAAGGACTATAAGGATGAAAAATCTACTTTTAGATGGTAGGAATCGAACCTGCAACCCTTTGAATTATTGGCCACCACCCTAACCATTCGGCTAAGAAATGGCTTGCTAGACTATTGGTAAAATATTTCTCTTATAGCGCTAGAGAACTGTTTGAATATAAACTGAATCTTTAATTGAATAGAGAAAAAACTTGAAGAGGTTTGAACCAAGGTCTTTTTCGCGAGAGTCGGTCACGGTAACCACTGCGCTACAAGCGTTGTTGCCGATATATGTTTTGATCTGATATTTATCGTCTGTTTTAGAAGGACTATAAAGATGAAAAATCTATTTTTAGATGGTAGGAATCGAACCTGCAACAATTTGAATTATAGGCCACCACCCTAACCATTCGGCTAATGGATGGCTTGCTAGACTATTGGTAAAGTATTTGTCTTATAGCGCTAGAGTATTGTTGGAATAAAAACTGACTCTTTAATTGAATAGAGAAAAAACTTGAAGAGATTCGAACACAGGAGCTTTTCGTGACAGTCGGTCACGGTAACCATTGAGCTACAAGCGTTGTTGCCGATATATGTTTTGATCTGATATTTATCGTCTGTTTTAGAAGGACTATAAAGATGAAAAATCAATTTTTAAATGGTAGGAACCGAACTTGCAACCCTTTGAATTATTGGCCACCACCCTAACCACTCGGCTAAAAAATGGCTTGCTAGACCATTGGTAAAGTACTTCTCTTATAGCTCTAGAGTATTGTTGGAATAAAAACTGAATCTTTAATTGAATAGAGAAAAAACTTGAAGAGATTCGAACCCAGGACCTTTTCGTGACAGTCGGTCACGGTAAACATTGCGCTACAAGCGTTGTTGCCGATATATGTTTTGATCTGATATTTATCGTCTGTTTTAGAAGGACTATAAAGATGAAAAATCCATTTTTAGATGGTGGGAATCGAACCTGCAACCCTTTGAATTATTGGCCACCACCATAACCATTCGGCTAATAGATGGCTTGCTAGACCATTGGTAAAGTATTTTTCTTATAGCGCTAGAGTATTGTTGGAATAAAAACTGAATCTTTAATTGAATAGAGAAAATACTTGCAGAGATTCGAACCCAGGACCTTTTCGTGACAGTCGGTCAGGGTAACCATTGCGCTACAAGCGTTCTTGCCGATATATGTTTTGATCTGATATTTATCGTCTGTTTTAGAAGGACTATAAAGATGAAAAGTCTATTTTTAGATGGTAGGAATCGAACATGCAACCCTTTGAATTATTGGCCACCACCCTAACCATTCGGGTAATAGATGGCTTGTTAGGCCATTGGTAAAGTATTTCTCTTATAGCGCTAGAGTATTGTTGGAATAAAATGTGAATCTTTACTTGAATAGAGAAAAAACTTGAGGAGATTCGAACCCAGGACCTTTTCGTGACAGTCGGTCACGGTAATCGTTGCGCTACAAGCGTTGTTGCCGATATATGTTTTGATCTGATATTTATCGTCTGTTTTAGAAGGACTATAAAGATGAAAAGTCTATTTTTAGATGGTAGGAATCGAACCTGCAACCCTTTGAATTATTGGCCACCCCCTAACCATTCGGCTAATAGAAGGCTTGCTAGACCATTGGTAAAGTATTTCTCTTATAGCGCTAGAGTATTGTTGGAATAAAAACTGAATCTTTAATTGAATAGAGAAAAAACTTGATGAGATTCGACACAGGACCCTTTCGCGACAGTCGGTCACAGTAACCATTGCGCTACAAGCGTTGTTGCCGAATAATGTTTTGATCTGATATTTATCGGCTGTTTTAGAAGGACTATAAAGATGAAAAATCTAGTTTTAGATGGTAGGAATCGAACCTGCAACCCTTTGAATTATTGGCCACCACGCTAACCATTCGGCTAAGAAATGGCTTTCTAGACCATTGGTAAAATATTTCTCTTATAGCGCTAGAGTACTGTTGGAATAAAAACTGAATCTTTAATTGAATAGAGAAAAAACTAGAAGAGATTCGAACCCAGGCCCTTTCGTGACAGTCGGTCACGGTATCCATTGCGCTACAAGCGTTGTTGCTGATATATGTTTTGATCTGATATTTATCGTCTGTTTTAGAAGGACTATAAATATGAAAAATCTATTTTTAGATGGTAGGAATCGAACCTGCAACCCTTTGAATTATTGGCTACCACCCTAACCACTCGGCTAATATTTGGCTTGCTAGACCATTGGTAAAGTATTTCTCTTATCGCGCTAGAGTATTGTTGGAATAAAATGTGAATCTTTAATTGAATATAGAGAAAACTTGAAGTGATTCGAACCCAGGACCTTTTCGTGACAGTCGGTCACGGTAACCATTGCGCTGCAAGCGTTGTTGCTGATATATGTTTTGATCTGATAATTATCGTCTGTTTTAGAAGGACTCTAATGATGAAAAATCGATTTTTAGATGGTAGGAATCGAACCTGCAACCCTTTCATTTATTGGCCACCAGCCTAACCATTCGGCTAATAGATGGCTTGCTAGACCATTGGTAAAGTATTTCTCTTATAGCGCTACAGTATTGTTGGAATAAAAACTGAATCTTTAATTGAATAGAGAAAAAACTAGAAGAGATTCGAACCCAGGACCTTTTCGTGACAGTCGGTCACGGTGGCCATTGCGCTACAGGCGTTGTTGCCGATATATGTTTTGATCTGATATTTATCGTCTGTTTTAGAAGGACTATAAAGATGAAAAATTTATTTTTAGATGGTAGGAATCGAACCTGCAACCCTTTGAATTATTGGCCACCACCCTAACCACTCGGCTAACAGATGGCTTGTTAGACCATTGGTAAAGTATTTCTCTTATAGCGCTAGAGTATTGTTGGAATAAAAACTGAATCATTATTTGAATAGAGAAGAAAATTGAAGAGATTCGAACCCAGGACCTTATCGTGACAGTCGATCACGGTAACCATTGCGCTACAAGCGTTGTTGCCGGTATATGTTTTGATCTGATATTTATCGTCTGTTTTAGAAGGACTATAACGATGAAAAATCTACTTTTACATGGTAGGAATCGAACCTGCAACCCTTTGAATTATTGGCCACCACCCTAACCATTCGGCTAAGAAATGGCTTGCTAGACTATTGGTAAAATATTTCTCTTATAGCGCTAGAGTACTGTTTGAATATAAACTGAATCTTTAATTGAATAAGGAAAAAACTTGAAGAGATTCGAACCCAGGACCTTTTCGTGACAGTCGGTCACGGTAAACATTGCGCTACAAGCGCTGTTGCTGATATATGTTTTGATCTGATATTTATCGTCTGTTTTAGAAGGACTATAAGGATGAAAATCTATTTTATATGGTAGGAATCGAACCTGCAACCCTTTGAATTATTGGCCACCACCCTAACCATTCGGCTAAGAAATGGCTTTCTAGACCATTGGTAAAATATTTCTCTTATAGCGCTAGAGTACTGTTGGAATAAAAACTGAATCCTTAATTGAATAGAGAATAAACTTGAAGAGATTCGAACCCAGGACCTTTTCGTGACAGTCGGTCACGGTAACCATTGCGCTACAAGCATTGTTGCCGATATATGTTTTCATCTGATATTTATCGTCTGTTTTAGAAGGACTATAAAGATGAAAAATCTATTTTTAGATGGTAGGAATCGAACCTGCAACCCTTTAAATTACTGGCCACCGCCCCAACCATTCGGCTAACAAATGAGTGAGTGAGTGATGATGAGTATAAGGGCGCTCAACTACAGAGGTCATCAGCGCCCTTTTTAAATGAAACTGGTCATGGCAAAAGCCAGATATAAATTATTCTAAAACGGTATATGTTAAAAAAGACAAAAAAATACATACGCCTTGAAAAAAAAAAAAAATAAATAAATAAATAAATAAAATAAAAATGTCATCCAAAAACCATAAATTCTATTTGCTAAATCCTAAAATCTAATCTCGAAAAGAATCTAAAAACCTTCTCCACTACTGCGTGATCGTCCGCTAGAATTTCTGCAAAGCTGACCGGCAGCTGCAGAGACGTCCTAAGGTCTGCTAGGTGAAAACACTCTAGCAGCACGTGTCGTACAGACAACGCTTCATTACAAAACGGACATAGTGGAGAAGGCTCCTTTTTAAAAAGAAAACTATGAGTAAAAATGCAGTGTCCAATTCGTAACCGAGCCAAACTCACCTCCTCGCGACGAGATGACCGACAGGAGGTAACCCAGGGAATAGGAAGTTCTTTGACAGATCTAAGTTTATTATTGCGGAGAGCAGACCACTCTTCCTGCCAGCAGGTTTGCACAGCTCTCCGCAATGCGGCCCTAAAGTCTTCATGATAGCCGTCTTGGCTGCTGAATCCGCCATTTCATTCCCCCGCAAGCCTACGTGACCAGGAATCCATGCACACACCACGTTAACACCAGAAGCGTGTAAAACGTGGAGGGCATCCTGTATACGCTGCACAATAGGGTGGTAGCTGTACAGCTGCCGTAGGCTTTGAAGTGCACTGAGGGAATCACTCAGGATTAAGCAGTCCCCCAACTTTCGTCGGCGTACGTGTAAAATGGCCCGGTATATTGCATAAAGCTCTGCAGTAAAAATGGAAGTGCTAGTGTGGAATCCGAATGTATAGGGTTCGGTTCCACACACGAAAGCACAACCAACGCCATTTGAGTTCTTGGAGCCATCAGTATAAATTACAAAATGGTCCTCATATCGCGATAAAAATTCTAAAAAACATGTGCGGATACTAGACATAGACATGGTAGATTTATCATATTTAGTCATGCCCAGATCAACCGGGGACGCTCTGCACAACCAAGGAGGGTATGTCCTCTCCCCCCTAGGATACATCTTGGGCATGTCAGTATCAAGATGTCTAAGGAGCTCCCGGAAACGAAAACCAGGTGGCTTTGGTTTAATAGTAGTGTTCCTATAACGCACGTCCATGAAGGTATTAAAGAACGGCGTAAACGATGGATGTGTGGGCATGCAATTAAGTCCACAGCCATAATTGGCTAATAACATGTTGCGCCTGTACTGCAGAGGAGGTTCTGCAGACTCAGCATACAGGCTTATAACTCGGCTCGTTGGAAATGCCCCAACAGCTATACGTATGCCACAGTTATGGACTGTGTCTAATCTCTTCAGCACAGATGGTCCTGCTGAGGCATAAACGATACTACCATAGTCTAATTTGGAACGGATGAGTGCCCGATAAAGTCGCAATAACACTGCACGATCCGCTCCCCACGATTTTCCACATAGTACCCGCAAGATATTCAAAGATCGGTCACATCGTGCCTTCAGTTGTGCTATATGCGACGACCAACTAAGTTTTCTATCAAATATCAATCCAAGGAACCTCGTCTCATCTGCAAAAGGTAGTAGATCAGCGCCTAGCCGCAGCCTTGGAGGTAGTCGACTCTGCTGACGCCAGAAGTTTACACAGATGGTTTTCTCAGCGGAAAATCGGAAGCCGTTTTTTAAACTCCAACTCTTAAGGTTGTCCAAGGTGGTCTGAAGACGGCGCTCTAAAAACGGAGTGCGCTGAGATGTACAGTAGACGGCAAAGTCGTCTACAAATAGGCATGACGAGACACCAGGAGGTACACATTTCGAGATAGAATTAATCGCAATAGCAAACAACGTAACACTTAATACCGATCCCTGTGGTACACCGTTCTCTTGAACAAAAAGGTTCGAAAAAACCGAGCCAACCCTTACTCGGAATACGCGGTCTTTCAGGAATTCCTGAAGGAAGAGTGGTAGGCGTCCACGTATATTCCAGGTGTGCAGAGTACGTAGCAACCCTGCCCGCCAACACGTATCATAAGCCTTTTCGAGGTCAAAAAATATTCCGACTGTTTGACAGTTCTTAAGAAATCCGTTCATAATCTGTGTCGACATGGACACAAGATGATCCACTGTTGAACGGCGTCGTCGGAAACCGCACTGGATATTATTTAGTAGGTTGTGCGTTTCCAGCCACCATACCAACCGCCCATTTATCATGCGTTCCATCACCTTGCATACGCAACTGGTGAGGGAAATAGGGCGGTAGCTAGAAGGGAGGTGACGGTCCTTGCCAGCTTTCAAGATAGGTATAATGGTAGCTTCTCGCCACTTTTCAGGAAACGTGGCATCAACCCAAACACGGTTATAGACCTCGAGCAGGAATGCCTTACCTTCAGGTGAGAGATGTTGTAACATTTGAACGTGGATTCCATCCGGTCCTGGTGCTGTCAGTCGCGATGACGAAAGAGCGTGTTCTAGCTCTGCCAAGATGAAGAGGCGGTTATAGTCTTCAAGGTTTCTGGAACTAAACACGAAACCTTGAGATTCTACCTGAGTCTTAATTGAGATAAACTCAGGAGCATAATTGCATGAGCTAGACACCTGAGCGAAAGCACAGCCGAAGGTGTTAGCCACAACAAACGGATCAACAACAACTCCTGCAGTTGTTTTCAGACCAGCGATTGGCAGGTGGGTTGATTTTCCGGCCACGCGCCTTAATTTATCCCATACAACAGATGAGGGTGTACATCTGTTAAAAGATGATACAAATTTGTTCCATGAGGTCTTTTTGCTATCCTTAATTATTTGCCTAGATTTTGCACGCGCTTTCTTATACTCAATTAGATTACTTAGCGTAGGGTGTCGTTGGAATACCCTTAGAGCACGTCTACGAGCACGAATAGCATTCCGGCAGTCGTTGGTCCACCATGGGACAGCAAATCGACCGAGTTGGGTAGCCGAACGTGGAATAGACTGTTCTGCAGCGGAAAGAATTTTCTCTGTGAGATGATCGACTAAATCATTCACAGAATCGTGCTCGTTGTATTCAAAGACAGCCAACTGGGTGTAAAGATTCCAGTTGGCACGATCAAAGCGCCATCTAGGGATACGTGAGGGAGACACATCTTGTGCTAAGAGACTAAGAAGACATGGAAAGTGGTCGCTGGAATGTAAATCAGAGATGACATTCCACTGTAATGAAACAGCTAACTGGGATGAACACACTGCCAAATCGATGTGCGAATAGGTGTTAAACGCGTCTGAGAGGAATGTGGGCTCTCCGGTGTTCAGGAGAACCAAGTTATTGCTCTCCAGGAATTTTGCAATGAGGTTGCCTCTCGAACATGCCCGATTTGAGCCCCAAAGTGGGTGATGGGCATTAAAGTCTCCAACTATTAGAAATGGTGTTGAAAGTTGGGAAACCAGATCTTCAAGGTCAACTAACGAGAGGTCATCTGATGGCGGGAGATATACAGTGCAAATGCAAAATTCTATTGATGGCAGCTTAATCCTTACAGTTACAGATTGTAAATCAGACTGTAGCTGTAACGGATCTACAAATATGTCATCCCTGAGGAGCACCATAGTACCCCCGTGTGCAGGAATGCCCTCTTCTGTTTCAACATCACACCTCAGTGGTGTGTAGCGTCTGATTTTAAAGTTGTCTTGTGGTCGTAGCTTAGTCTCTTGTAAGCATACCACTAAGGGGTGATGCTTACTGAGCAAAAGTTCCAATTCTGGTCGATGCGCTCTTAATCCTCGTATGTTCCATTGTAGGATAGCCATTGGAACTATGGGATATAAGATGTAAAGCTCAAATAAGCCTATGAGGTCTATCGTCCCCCCAGGGGCCTACTTCGGTAGGTACGGGTTTGGCGAACCCGGGGTCCCGAGCCAACAGTCTCCCTCGAGTGGGCTCCTCTTCGTGGTTGAGGGAGATGGTCAACAGGTCCACCCACGTGTAGGCCGTGCGTGGAGACCCGTGTCGGTGGAAAGGTTTGTCCTGGTGGTTGAGGGATGCGTATCTGAGCTCGTAACAGTTTTTTTCTGAATTCGGGGAGGGTGCGCATTTCTAATACACTACTTTGGCTTCTGCTTCGCCTAAACGGGAGGTTAGGGACTAACCCACCCCTAATCAATCGGCCAGGACTAGGTATTGTACCGACCTCCAGGGTGAGTGGGACGGCGAGCTCGCTATATCCCCTGTGTAGCCCTGTCATCCCAGTGGGGTGACCCCTTGTTGGACTCCGTGGTGGGTGGGGAGCACTGGGGGATGAAATTTAGACCTAATATTATGGTTAACCTACACCCCCCAAAAAACAATAAACGTGGAAAGGATTTGTTTGAAAACAGTGTTAAACAAGTAGTTGAGTGTGGTCCTCGCTACTTAGTTATTAAACGAACGGAGGAAGGTAGAACGTTTTCTACGGTTAATCCGTTTATTATACAGAAAGGTCTTGACAATATAGCTGGTGCAGTTAAATCATGTACAAAATCTAGAAATGGCACGCTGCTGGTGGAAGCAACTACAGCATCCCAGGCAGCAAAGATACTGAAAGCCAACATGCTGGGCAGTTATCCAGTCAAAGTGGAGATGCATAGGACCCTGAATTCCTCGCGCGGTGTTGTAAACACTAGCGCGTTGGATGGAATGTCCAACGAGGATATTCAGGAGAACCTCCAGGAACAAGGCGTAACTGCAGTCTATCGTGTCCAAAGGAGAGAACGAGGGGATATGGTTCCTACTCGTACCCTGTTCCTGACCTTTGATCGGGTAGATCTCCCTCAAAGGATCAGGGCAGGATATGAAGTGATTGAGGTTAGACCATACATACCTAACCCTCTGAGATGCTACCAATGTCAGCGGTTCGGTCACACTAGTGCATTCTGTAAAGGCGCACCTACATGTGTCAGCTGCGGAGCCGGCATGCATGAAAATGCATGTACATCACCTCCAGCATGCGTAAATTGTAGCGGTGAACATCCATCAAGTTCACGAGAATGTCCCCGTTATATTGAAGAGCGAGCTATTCAGGAGATCCGGGTTAAGGAAAAGGTTTCCTTTTCGGAAGCCCGGAAACTTCTATGTATCCTCAAGCCCTCTTCAACCACCTCCCGTACCTATAGCTCTGTGGCGGCTACTCCGTCACCGAAACGGGAGGCTGGTACCCAAACATCTGATATAAATGGGGCAACAATATCCGAGAAAGTTCTAGTGCCTAGATCGCAACCAAGAGCATCAGTAACACCATCTAAAACTCCGAGAACACAGACTACTGAAAATAACAAGTCAGTGAAGTCGCCTGACAAAGCATCCACGTCTAACAACAGGACGAAATTGCCCATTGTATACCAAGCACCAGAGATCAAGTTCAAGACGCAGTATGATAGAACTGCCTTCCTGAAAGAAAGCACAAAGTCTGTTCCAGAAAAGTCCAAGAAACGTAGCCCTAGAGCGTCTCCGAGATCATCGTCGGAGTCATCTTCTGGGGAGGACTACGACCGGCGACCGTCATCTACGTCGGTCGGAATTTCCAATCGCTTCGAGCCCCTCGAATCGAAGCTTGTAGAAGGAAAACCGTCCTCTTCCATAGAGGATATGGAGCATGAAACAGCTGACCACGCTGCTACATCTGCAGCAAAGAAGAGGCAGGATAAACCTGCCGAAACTAGCCCTACACCAAAGAAAAAGGGCAAATTGACGCGGCCACCCATGAAGTCGTCTTAATGTAGACTACCTTTACATCTTATATCCCATAGTTCCAATGGCTATCCTACAATAAGAGGCTAACAAATGGTTTGCTAGACCATTGGTAAAGTATTCCTCTTATACAGCTAGAGTACCCTTGGAATAAAAACTGAATGTTTAATTGAATAGAGAAAAAACTTGACGAGATTCGACACAGGACCTTTTCGTGACAGTCGGTCACGGTAAACATTGCGCTACAAGCGCTGTTGCTGATATATGTTTTGATCTGATATTTATCGTCTGTTTTAGAAGGACTATAAAGATGAAAAATCTATTTTTGGATGGTAGGAATCCACCTGCAACCCTTTTATTTGTTGGCCACCACCCTAACCATTCGGATAAGAAATGGCTTGCTAGGCCATTGGTAAACTATTTCTCTTACAGCGCTGGAGTACTTTTGCAATAAAAACTTAATCCTTAATTGAATAGAGAAAAACTTGAAGAGATTCGAACCCAGGACCTTTTCGCAGGAGCCGGTCACTGTAACCATTGCGATACAAGCATTGCTGTTGATATCTGTTTTAATCTGATATTTATCCTCTGCTTTAGAAGGACTATAAAGATGAAAAATCTATTTTTCGATGGTAGGATTCGAACCTGTAACCCTTTGAATTATTGGCCACCACCCTAACCATTCGTCTAATAGATGGCCTGCTAGACCAGTGGTAAAGTATTTCTCTTATAGCGCTAGAGTATTGTTGGAATAAAAACTGAATCTTTATTTGAATAGAGAAAAAACTTGAAGAGATTCGAACCCAGGACCTTTTCGTGACAGTCGGTTACGGTAACCATTGCGCTACAAGCGTTGTTGCCGATATATGTTTTGATCTGATATTTATCGTCTGTTTTAGAAGGACTATAAAGATGAAAAATCTATTTTTAGATGGTAGGAATCGAACCTGCAACCCTTTGAATTATTGGCCACCACCCTAACCATTCGGCTAATAGATGGCTTGCTAGACCATCGGTAAAGTATTTCTCTTATAGCGCTAGAGTATTGTTGGAATAAAATGTGAATCTTTAATTGAATAGAGAAAAAACTTGAGGAGATTCGAACCCAGGACCTTTTCGTGACAGTCGGTCACGGTAATCGTTGCGCTACAAGCGTTGTTGCCATATCGTTGTTTTGATCTGATATTTATCGTCTGTTTTAGAAGGACTATAAGGATGAAAATTTATTTTATATGGTAGGAATCGAACCTGCAACCCTTTGAATTATTGGCCACCACCCTAACCATTCGGCTAAGAAATGGCTTTCTAGACCATTGGTAAAATATTTCTCTTATAGCGCTAGAGTACTGTTGGAATAAAAACTGAATCTTTAATTGAATAGAGAATAAACTTGAAGAGATTCGAACCCAGGACCTTTTCGTGACAGTCGGTCACGGTAACCATTGCGCTACAAGCATTGTTGCCGATATATGTTTTCATCTGATATTTATCGTCTGTTTTAGAAGGACTATAAAGATGAAAAATCTATTTTTAGATGGTAGGAATCGAACCTGCAACCCTTTAAATTACTGGCCACCGCCCCAACCATTCGGCTAACAAATGGTTTGCTAGACCATTGGTAAAGTATTCCTCTTATACAGCTAGAGTACCCTTGGAATAAAAACTGAATGTTTAATTGAATAGAGAAAAAACTTGACGAGATTCGACACAGGACCTTTTCGCGACAGTCGGTCACAGTAACCATTGCGCTACAAGCGTTGTTGCCGAATAATGTTTTGATCTGATATTTATCGTCTGTTTTAGAAGGACTATAAAGATGAAAAATGTATTTTTAGATGGTAGGAATCCACCTGCAACCCTTTTATTTGTTGGCCACCACCCTAACCATTCGGCTAAGAAATGGCTTGCTAGAACATTGGTAAACTATTTCTCTTACAGCGCTAGAGTACTTTTGCAATAAAAACTTAATCCTTAATTGAATAGAGAAAAACTTGAAGAGATTCGAACCCAGGACCTTTTCGCGAGAGTCGGTCACGGTAACCATTGCGATACAAGCATTGTTGCCGATATATGTTTTGATCTGATATTTATCGTCTGTTTTAGAAGGACTATAAAGATGAAAAATCTATTTTTAGATGGTAGGAATCGAACCTGCAACCCTTTGAATTATTGGCCACCACCCTAACCATTCGGCTAATAGATGGCTTGCTAGACCATTGGTAAAGTGTTTCTCTTATAGCGCTAGAGTATTGTTATAATAAAATGTGAATCTTTAATTGAATAGAGAAACAACTTGAGGAGATTCGAACCCAGGACCTTTTCGTGACAGTCGGTCACGGTAATCGTTGCGCTACAAGCGTTGTTGCCGATATATGTTTTGATCTGATATTTATCGTCTGTTTTAGAAGGACTATAAAGATGAAAAATCTATTTTTAGATGGTAGGAATCGAACCGGCAACCCTTTAAATTACTGGCCACCGCCCTAACCATTCGGCTAACAAATGGTTTGCTAGACCATTGGTAAAGTATTCCTCTTATACCGCTAGGGTACCCTTGGAATAAAAACTGAATGTTTAATTGAATAGAGAAAAAACTTGACGAGATTCGACACAGGACCCTTTCGCGACAGTCGGTCACAGTAACCATTGCGCTACAAGCGTTGTTGCCGATATATGTTTTGATCTGATATTTATCGTCTGTTTTAGAAGGACTATAAAGATGAAAAATCTATTTTTGGATGGTAGGAATCCACCTGCAACCCTTTTATTTGTTGGCCACCACCCTAACCATTCGGATAAGAAATGGCTTGCTAGGCCATTGGTAAACTATTTCTCTTACAGCGCTAGAGTACTTTTGCAATAAAAACTTAATCCTTAATTGAATAGAGAAAAACTTGAAGAGATTCGAACCCAGGACCTTTTCGCAGGAGCCGGTCACTGTAACCATTGCGATACAAGCATTGCTGTTGATATCTGTTTTAATCTGATATTTATCCTCTGCTTTAGAAGGACTATAAAGATGAAAAATCTATTTTTCGATGGTAGGATTCGAACCTGTAACCCTTTGAATTATTGGCCACCACCCTAACCATTCGTCTAATAGATGGACTGCTAGACCAGTGGTAAAGTATTTCTCTTATAGCGCTAGAGTATTGTTGGAATAAAAACTGAATCTTTAATTGAATAGAGAAAAAACTTGAAGAGATTCGAACCCAGGACCTTTTCGTGACAGTCGGTCACGGTAACCATTGCGCTACAAGCGTTGTTGCCGATATATGTTTTGATCTGATATTTATCGTCTGTTTTAGAAGGACTATAAAGATTAAATATCTATTTTTAGATGGTAGGAATCGAACCAACAACCCTTTGAATTACTGGCCACCACCCTAACCACTCGGCTAACAGATGGCTTGCTAGACCATTGGTAAAGTATTTCTCTTATAGCGCTAGAGTATTGTTGGAATAAAAACTGAATCTTTATTTGAATAGAGAAAAAACTTGAAGAGATTCGAACCCAGGACCTTTTCGTGACAGTCGGTCACGGTAACCATTGCGCTACAAGCGTTGTTGCCGATATATGTTTTGATCTGATAATTATCGTCTGTTTTAGAAGGACTATAAAGATGAAAAATCTACTTTTAGATGGTAGGAATCGAACCTGCAACCCTTTGAATTATTGGCCACCACCCTAACCATTCGGCTAAGAAATGGCTTTCTAGACCATTGGTAAAATATTTCTCTTATAGCGCTAGAGTACTGTTGGAATAAAAACTGAATCTTTAATTGAATAGAGAAAAAACTTGAAGAGATTCGAACCCAGGACCTTTTCGTGACAGTCGGTTACGGTAACCATTGCGCTACAAGCGTTGTTGCCGATATATGTTTTGATCTGATTTTTATCGTCTGTTTTAGAAGGACAATAAAGATGAAAAATCTATTTTTATATGGTAGGAATCGAACTTGCAACCCTTTGAATTACTGGCCAACACCCTAACCATTCGGCTAATAGATGGCTTGCTAGACCATTGGTAAGGTATTTCTCTTATAGCGCTAGAGTATTGTTGGAATAAAAACTGACTCTTTAATTGAATAGAGAAAAAACTTGAAAAGATTCGAACCCAGGACCTTTTCGTGACAGTCGGTCAGTGTTACCATTGCGCTAAAAGCGTTGTTGCCGATATATGTTTTGATCTGATATTTATCGTCTGTTTTAGAAGGACTATAAAGATGAAAAATGTATTTTTAGATGGTAGGAATCCACCTGCAACCCTTTTATTTATTGGCCACCAGCCTAACCATTCGGCTAAGAAATGGCTTGCTGGACACTTGGTAAACTATTTCTCTTATAGCGCTAGAGTACTTTTGGAATAAAAACTGAATCCTTAATTGATTAGAGAAAAACTTGAAGAGATTCGAACCCAGGACCTTTTCGCGAGAGTCGGTCACGGTAACCATTGCGCTACAAGCATTGTTGCGAATATCTGTTTTAATCTGATATTTATCCTCTGCTTTAGAAGGACTATAAAGATGAAAAATCTATTTTTATATGGTAGGAATCGAACTTGCAACCCTTTGAATTACTGGCCAACACCCTAACCATTCGGCTAATAGATGGCTTGCTAGACCATTGGTAAAGTATTTCTCTCATAGCGCTAGAGTATTGTTGGAATAAAAACTGAATCCTTAATTGAATAGAGAAAAAACTTGAAGAGATTCGAACCCAGGACTTTTCGTGACAGTCGGTCACGGTAACCATTGCACTACAAGCGCTGTTGCCGATACATGTTTTGATCTGATATTTATCGTCTGTTTTAGAAGGACTATAAAGATGAAAAATGTATTTTTAGATGGTAGGAATCCACCTGCAACCCTTTTATTTATTGGCCACCCCCTAACCATTCGGCTAATAGAAGGCTTGCTAGACCATTGGTAAAGTATTTCTCTTATAGCGCTAGAGTATTGTTGGAATAAAAACTGAATCTTTAATTGAATAGAGAAAAAACTTGATGAGATTCGACACAGGACCCTTTCGCGACAGTCGGTCACAGTAACCATTGCGCTACAAGCGTTGTTGCCGAATAATGTTTTGATCTGATATTTATCGTCTGTTTTAGAAGGACTATAAAGATGAAAAATCTAGTTTTAGATGGTAGGAATCGAACCTGCAACCCTTTGAATTATTGGCCACCACGCTAACCATTCGGCTAAGAAATGGCTTTCTAGACCATTGGTAAAATATTTCTCTTATAGCGATAGAGTACTGTTGGAATAAAAACTGAATCTTTAATTGAATAGAGAAAAAACTAGAAGAGATTCGAACCCAGGCCCTTTCGTGACAGTCGGTCACGGTATCCATTGCGCTACAAGCGTTGTTGCCGATATATGTTTTGATCTGATATTTATCGTCTGTTTTAGAAGGACTATAAATATGAAAAATCTATTTTTAGATGGTAGGAATCGAACCTGCAACCCTTTGAATTATTGGCTACCACCCTAACCACTCGGCTAATATTTGGCTTGCTAGACCATTGGTAAAGTATTTCTCTTATCGCGCTAGAGTATTGTTGGAATAAAAACTGAATCTTTATTTGAATAGAGAGAAAACTTGAAGTGATTCGAACCAAGGTCCTTTTCGCGAGAGTCGGTTACGGTAGCCATTGCGCTACAGGCGTTGTTGCCGATATATGTTTTGATCTGATATTTATCGTCTGTTTTAGAAGGACTATAAAGATGAAAAATCTATTTTTAGATGGTAGGAATCGAACCTGCAACCCTTTGAATTATTGGCCACCACCCTAACCATTCGGCTAATAGATGGCTTGCTAGACCATTGGTAAAGTGTTTCTCTTATAGCGCTAGAGTATTGTTATAATAAAATGTGAATCTTTAATTGAATAGAGAAACAACTTGAGGAGATTCGAACCCAGGACCTTTTCGTGACAGTCGGTCACGGTAATCGTTGCGCTACAAGCGTTGTTGCCGACATATGTTTTGATCTGATATTTATCGTCTGTTTTAGAAGGACTATAAAGATGAAAAATCTATTTTTAGATGGTAGGAATCGAACCTGCAACCCTTTAAATTACTGGCCACCGCCCTAACCATTCGGCTAACAAATGGTTTGCTAGACCATTGGTAAAGTATTCCTCTTATACCGCTAGGGTACCCTTGGAATAAAAACTGAATGTTTAATTGAATAGAGAAAAAACTTGACGAGATTCGACACAAGACACTTTCGCGACAGTCGGTCACAGTAACCATTGCGCTACAAGCGTTGTTGCCGATATATGTTTTGATCTGATATTTATCGTCTGTTTTAGAAGGACTATAAAGATGAAAAATCTATTTTTGGATGGTAGGAATCCACCTGCAACCCTTTTATTTGTTGGCCACCACCCTAACCATTCGGATAAGAAATGGCTTGCTAGGCCATTGGTAAACTATTTCTCTTACAGCGCTAGAGTACTTTTGCAATAAAAACTTAATCCTTAATTGAATAGAGAAAAACTTGAAGAGATTCGAACCCAGGACCTTTTCGCAGGAGCCGGTCACTGTAACCATTGCGATACAAGCATTGCTGTTGATATCTGTTTTAATCTGATATTTATCCTCTGCTTTAGAAGGACTATAAAGATGAAAAATCTATTTTTCGATGGTAGGATTCGAACCTGCAACCCTTTGAATTATTGGCCACCACCCTAACCATTCGGCTAATAGATGGCTGGCTAGTCCATTGGTAAAGTATTTCTATTATAGCGCTAGAGTATTGTTGGAATAAAAACTGAATCTTTAATTGAATAGAAAAAAAACTTGAAGAGATTCGAACCCAGGACCTTTTCGTGACAGTCGGTCACGGTAACCATTGCGCTACAAGCGTTGTTGCCGATATATGTTTTGATCTGATATTTATCGTCTGTTTTAGAAGGACTATAAAGATGAAAAATCTATTTTTAGATGGTAGGAATCGAACCTGCAACAATTTGAATTATTGGCCACCACCCTAACCATTCGGCTAATAGATGGCTTGCTAGACCATTGGTATAGTATTTCTCTTATAGCGCTAGAGTATTGTTGGAATAAAAACTGAATCCTTAATTGAATAGAGAAAAAACTTGTAGAGATTCGAACCCAGGACCTTTTCGTGACAGTCGGTTACGGTAACCATTGCGCTACAAGGGTTGTTGCCGATATATGTTTTGATCTGAAATTTATCGTTTGTTTTAGGAGGACTCTAAAGATGAAAAGTCTATTTTTAGATGGTAGGAATCGAACCTGCAACCCTTTGAATTACTGGCCACCACCCTAACCATTCGGCTAATAGATGGCATGCTAGACCATTGGTAAAGTATTTCTCTTATAGCGCTAGAGTATTGTTGGAATAAAACCAGAATCTTTACTAGAATAGAGAAAAAAACTTAAAGAGATTCGAACCCAGGACTTTTCGTGACAGTCGGTCACGGTAGCCATTGCGCTACAGGCGTTGTTGCCGATATATGTTTTGATCTGATATTTATCGTCTGGTTTAGAAGGACTATAAAGATGAAAAATCTACTTTTAGATGGTAGGAATCGAACCTGCAACCCTTTGAATTATTGGCCACCACGATAACCATTCGGCTAAGAAATGGCTTTCTAGACCATTGGTAAAATATTTCTCTTATAGCGCCAGAGTACTGTTGGAATAAAAACTGAATCTTTAATTGAATAGAGAAAAAACTTGAAGAGATTCGAACCCAGGCCCTTTCGTGACAGTCGGTCACGGTAACCATTGCGCTACAAGCGTTGTTGCCGATATATGTTTTGATCTGATATTTATCATCTGTTTTAGAAGGACTATAAAGATGAAAAATCTATTTATAGATGGAAGGAATCGAACCTGCAAACCTTTGAATTATTGGCCACCACCCTAACCATTCGGCTAATTGATGGCTTGCTAGACCATTGGTAAAGTATTTCTCTTATAGCGCTACCGTATTGTTGGAATAAAAACTGAATCTTTAAATGAATAGAGAAAAAACTAGAAGAGATTCGAACCCAGGACCTTTTCGTGACAGTCGGTAACGGTAGCCATTGCACTACAGGCATTGTTGCCGATATATGTTTTGATCTGATATTTATCGTCTGTTTTAGAAGGACTATAAAGATGATAAATTTATTTTTAGATGGTAGGAATCGAACCTGCAACCCTTTGAATTATTGGCCACCACCCTAACCACTCGGCTAACAGATGGCTTGTTAGAACATTGGTAAAGTATTTCTCTTATAGCGCTAGAGTATTGTTGGAATAAAAACTAAATCATTATTTGAATAGAGAAAAAACTGAAGAGATTCGAACCCAGGACCTTATCGTGACAGTCGATCACGGTAACCATTGCGCTACAAGCGTTGTTGCCGATATATGTTTTGATCTGATATTTATCGTCTGTTTTAGAAGGACTATAAAAATGAAAAATCTACTTTTAGATGGTAGGAATCGAACCTGCAACCCTTTGAATTATTGGCCACCACGATAACCATTCGGCTAAGAAATGGCTTTCTAGACCATTGGTAAAATATTTCTCTTATAGCGCTAGAGTACTGTTGGAATAAAAACTGAATCTTTAATTGAATAGAGAAAAAACTTGAAGAGATTCGAACGCAGGACCTTTTCGTGACAGTCGGTCACGGTAGCCATTGCGCTACAGGCGTTATTGCCGATATATGTTTTGATCTGATATTTATCGTCTGTTTTAGAAGGACTATAAAGATGAAAAATCTATTTTTAGATGGAAGGAATCGAACCTGCAACCCTTTGAATTATTGGCCACCACCCTAACCATTCGGCTAATAGATGGCTTGCTAGACCATTGGTAAAGTATTTCTCTTATAGCGCTAGAGTACTGTTGGAATAAAAACTGAATCTTTAATTGAATAGAGAAAAAACTTGAAGAGATTCGAACCCAGGACCTTTTCGTGACAGTCGGTTACGGTAACCATTGCGCTACAAGCGTTGTTGCCGATATATGTTTTGATCTGATTTTTATCGTCTGTTTTAGAAGGACAATAAAGATGAAAAATCTATTTTTATATGGTAGGAATCGAACTTGCAACCCTTTGAATTACTGGCCAACACCCTAACCATTCGGCTAATAGATGGCTTGCTAGACCATTGGTAAGGTATTTCTCTTATAGCGCTAGAGTATTGTTGGAATAAAAACTGACTCTTTAATTGAATAGAGAAAAAACTTGAAAAGATTCGAACCCAGGACCTTTTCGTGACAGTCGGTCAGTGTTACCATTGCGCTAAAAGCGTTGTTGCCGATATATGTTTTGATCTGATATTTATCGTCTGTTTTAGAAGGACTATAAAGATGAAAAATGTATTTTTAGATGGTAGGAATCAACCTGCAACCCTTTTATTTATTGGCCACCAGCCTAACCATTCGGCTAAGAAATGGCTTGCTGGACACTTGGTAAACTATTTCTCTTATAGCGCTAGAGTACTTTTGGAATAAAAACTGAATCCTTAATTGATTAGAGAAAAACTTGAAGAGATTCGAACCCAGGACCTTTTCGCGAGAGTCGGTCACGGTAACCATTGCGCTACAAGCATTGTTGCGAATATCTGTTTTAATCTGATATTTATCCTCTGCTTTAGAAGGACTATAAAGATGAAAAATCTATTTTTATATGGTAGGAATCGAACTTGCAACCCTTTGAATTACTGGCCAACACCCTAACCATTCGGCTAATAGATGGCTTGCTAGACCATTGGTAAAGTATTTCTCTCATAGCGCTAGAGTATTGTTGGAATAAAAACTGAATCCTTAATTGAATAGAGAAAAAACTTGAAGAGATTCGAACCCAGGACTTTTCGTGACAGTCGGTCACGGTAACCATTGCACTACAAGCGCTGTTGCCGATACATGTTTTGATCTGATATTTATCGTCTGTTTTAGAAGGACTATAAAGATGAAAAATGTATTTTTAGATGGTAGGAATCCACCTGCAACCCTTTTATTTATTGGCCACCACCCTAACCATTCGGCTAAGAAATGGCTTGCTAGACCAATGGTAAACTCCTTCTCTTATAGCGCTAGAGTACTGTTGGAATAAAAACTGAATCCTTAAATGAATAGAGAAAAACTTGAAGAGATTCGAACCCAGGACTTTTTCGCAAGAGTCGGTCACGGTAACCATTGCGCTACAAGCGTTGTTGCCGATATATGTTTTGATCTGATATTTATCGTTTGTTTTAGAAGGACTATAAAGATGAAAAGTCTATTTTTAGATGGTAGGAATCGAACCAACAACCCTTTGAATTATTGGCCACCACCCTATCCACTCGGCTAACAGATGGCTTGCTAGACCATTGGTAAAGTATTTCTCTTATAGCGCTAGAGTATTGTTGGAATAAAAACTGAATCTTTATTTGAATAGGGAAAAAACTTGAAGAGATTCGAACCCAGGACCTTTTCGTGACAGTCGCTCACGGTAACCATTGCGCTACAAGCGTTGTTGCCCATATATGTTTTGATCTGATATTTATCGTCTGTTTTAGAAGGACTATAAAGATAAAAAATCTAGTTTTAGTAGGGTAGGAATCGAACCTGCAACCATTTGAATTATTGGCCACCACCCTAACCATTCGGCTAAGAAATGGCTTTCTAGACCATTGGTAAAATATTTCTCTTATAGCGCTAGAGTACTGTTGGAATAAAAACTGAATCTTTAATTGAATAGAGAAAAAATTTGAAGAGATTCGAACCAAGGTCCTTTTCGCGAGAGTCGGTTACGGTAGCCATTGCGCTACAGGCGTTGTTGCCGATATATGTTTTGATCTGATATTTATCGTCTGTTTTAGAAGGACTATAAAGATGAAAAATCTATTTTTAGATGGTAGGAATCGAACCTGCAACCCTTTGAATTATTGGCCACCACCCTAACCGTTCGGCTAATAGATGGCTTGCTAGACCATTGGTAAAGTGTTTCTCTTATAGCGCTAGAGTATTGTTATAATAAAATGTGAATCTTTAATTGAATAGAGAAACAACTTGAGGAGATTCGAACCCAGGACCTTTTCGTGACAGTCGGTCACGGTAATCGTTGCGCTACAAGCGTTGTTGCCGATATATGTTTTGATCTGATATTTATCGTCTGTTTTAGAAGGACTATAAAGATGAAAAATCTATTTTTAGATGGTAGGAATCGAACCTGCAACCCTTTAAATTACTGGCCACCACCCTAACCATTCGGCTAACAAATGGTTTGCTAGACCATTGGTAAAGTATTCCTCTTATACCGCTAGGGTACCCTTGGAATAAAAACTGAATGTTTAATTGAATAGAGAAAAAACTTGACGAGATTCGACACAAGACACTTTCGCGACAGTCGGTCACAGTAACCATTGCGCTACAAGCGTTGTTGCCGATATATGTTTTGATCTGATATTTATCGTCTGTTTTAGAAGGACTATAAAGATGAAAAATCTATTTTTGGATGGTAGGAATCCACCTGCAACCCTTTTATTTGTTGGCCACCACCCTAACCATTCGGATAAGAAATGGCTTGCTAGGCCATTGGTAAACTATTTCTCTTACAGCGCTACAGTACTTTTGCAATAAAAACTGAATCTTTAATTGAATAGAAAAAAAACTTGAAGAGATTCGAACCCAGGACCTTTTCGTGACAGTCGGTCACGGTAACCATTGCGCTACAAGCGTTGTTGCCGATATATGTTTTGATCTGATATTTATCGTCTGTTTTAGAAGGACTATAAAGATGAAAAATCTATTTTTAGATGGTAGGAATCGAACCTGCAACAATTTGAATTATTGGCCACCACCCTAACCATTCGGCTAATAGATGGCTTGCTAGACCATTGGTATAGTATTTCTCTTATAGCGCTAGAGTATTGTTGGAATAAAAACTGAATCCTTAATTGAATAGAGAAAAAACTTGTAGAGATTCGAACCCAGGACCTTTTCGTGACAGTCGGTTACGGTAACCATTGCGCTACAAGGGTTGTTGCCGATATATGTTTTGATCTGATATTTATCGTTTGTTTTAGGAGGACTCTAAAGATTAAAGTCTATTTTTAGATGGTAGGAATCGAACCTGCAACCCTTTGAATTACTGGCCACCACCCTAACCATTCGGCTAATAGATGGCATGCTAGACCATTGGTAAAGTATTTCTCTTATAGCGCTAGAGTATTGTTGGAATAAAACCAGAATCTTTACTAGAATAGAGAAAAAAACTTAAAGAGATTCGAACCCAGGACTTTTCGTGACAGTCGGTCACGGTAGCCATTGCGCTACAGGCGTTGTTGCCGATATATGTTTTGATCTGATATTTATCGTCTGGTTTAGAAGGACTATAAAGATGAAAAATCTACTTTTAGATGGTAGGAATCGAACCTGCAACCCTTTGAATTATTGGCCACCACGATAACCATTCGGCTAAGAAATGGCTTTCTAGACCATTGGTAAAATATTTCTCTTATAGCGCCAGAGTACTGTTGGAATAAAAACTGAATCTTTAATTGAATAGAGAAAAAACTTGAAGAGATTCGAACCCAGGCCCTTTCGTGACAGTCGGTCACGGTAACCATTGCGCTACAAGCGTTGTTGCCGATATATGTTTTGATCTGATATTTATCATCTGTTTTAGAAGGACTATAAAGATGAAAAATCTATTTTTAGATGGAAGGAATCGAACCTGCAAACCTTTGAATTATTGGCCACCACCCTAACCATTCGGCTAATTGATGGCTTGCTAGACCATTGGTAAAGTATTTCTCTTATAGCGCTACCGTATTGTTGGAATAAAAACTGAATCTTTAAATGAATAGAGAAGAAACTAGAAGAGATTCGAACCCAGGACCTTTTCGTGACAGTCGGTCACGGTAGCCATTGCACTACAGGCGTTGTTGCCGATATATGTTTTGATCTGATATTTATCGTCTGTTTTAGAAGGACTATAAAGATGATAAATTTATTTTTAGATGGTAGGAATCGAACCTGCAACCCTTTGAATTATTGGCCACCACCCTAACCACTCGGCTAACAGATGGCTTGTTAGAACATTGGTAAAGTATTTCTCTTATAGCGCTAGAGTATTGTTGGAATAAAAACTGAATCATTATTTGAATAGAGAAAAAACTGAAGAGATTCGAACCCAGGACCTTATCGTGACAGTCGATCACGGTAACCATTGCGCTACAAGCGTTGTTGCCGATATATGTTTTGATCTGATATTTATCGTCTGTTTTAGAAGGACTATAAAAATGAAAAATCTACTTTTAGATGGTAGGAATCGAACCTGCAACCCTTTGAATTATTGGCCACCACCCTAACCATTCGGCTAATTGATGGCTTGCTAGACCATTGGTAAAGTATTTCTCTTATAGCGCTACCGTATTGTTGGAATAAAAACGGAATCTTTAATTGAATAGAGAAAAAACTAGAAGATATTCGAACCCAGGACCTTTTCGTGACAGTCGGTCACGGTAGCCATTGCGCTACAGGCGTTGTTGCCGATATATGTTTTGATCTGATATTTATCGTCTGTTTTAGAAGGACTATAAAGATGAAAAATCTATTTTTAGATGGAAGGAATCGAACCTGCAACCCTTTGAATTATTGGCCACCACCCTAACCACTCGGCTAACAGATGGCTTGTTAGAACATTGGTAAAGTATTTCTCTTATAGCGCTAGAGTATTGTTGGAATAAAAACTGAATCATTATTTGAATAGAGAAAAAACTGAAGAGATTCGAACCCAGGACCTTATCGTGACAGTCGATCACGGTAACCATTGCGCTACAAGCGTTGTTGCCGATATATGTTTTGATCTGATATTTATCGTCTGTTTTAGAAGGACTATAAAAATGAAAAATCTACTTTTAGATGGTAGGAATCGAACCTGCAACCCTTTGAATTATTGGCCACCACGATAACCATTCGGCTAAGAAATGGCTTTCTAGACCATTGGTAAAATATTTCTCTTATAGCGCTAGAGTACTGTTGGAATAAAAACTGAATCTTTAATTGAATAGAGAAAAAACTTGTAGAGATTCGAACGCAGGACCTTTTCGTGACAGTCGGTCACGGTAGCCATTGCGCTACAGGCGTTGTTGCCGATATATGTTTTGATCTGATATTTATCGTCTGTTTTAGAAGGACTATAAAGATGAAAAATCTATTTTTAGATGGAAGGAAACGAACCTGCAACCCTTTGAATTATTGGCCACCACCCTAACCATTCGGCTAATTGATGGCTTGCTAGACCATTGGTAAAGTATTTCTCTTATAGCGCTACCGTATTGTTGGAATAAAAACGGAATCTTTAATTGAATAGAGAAAAAACTAGAAGATATTCGAACCCAGGACCTTTTCGTGACAGTCGGTCACGGTAGCCATTGCGCTACAGGCGTTGTTGCCGATATATGTTTTGATCTGATATTTATCGTCTGTTTTAGAAGGACTATAAAGATGAAAAATCTATTTTTAGATGGAAGGAATCGAACCTGCAACCCTTTGAATTATTGGCCACCACCCTAACCATTCGGCTAATTGATGGCTTGCTAGACCATTGGTAAAGTATTTCTCTTATAGCGCTACCGTATTGTTGGAATAAAAACGGAATCTTTAATTGAATAGAGAAAAAACTTGAAAAGATTCGAACCCAGGACCTTTTCGTGACAGTCGGTCACGGTAACCATTGGGCTACAAGCGTTGTTGCCGATATATGTTTTGATCTGATATTTATCGTTTGTTTTAGAAGGACTATAAAGATGAAAAATCTATTTTTAGATGGTAGGAATCGAACCAACAGCCCTTTGAATTACTGGCCACCACCCTAACCACTCGGCTAACAGATGGCTTGCTAGACCATTGGTAAAGTATTTCTCTTATAGCGCTACAGTATTGTTGGAATAAAAACTGAATCTTTATTTGATTAGAGAAAAAACTTGCAGAGATTCGAACCCAGGACCTTTTCCTGACAGTCGGTCACGGTAACCATTGCGCTACAAGCGTTGTTGCCGATATATGTTTTGATCTGATAATCATCGTCTGCTTTAGAAGGACTATAAAGATGAAAAATCTACTTTTAGATGGTAGGAATCGAACCTGCAACCCTTTGAATTATTGGCCACCACCCTAACCATTCGGCTAAGAAATGGCTTTCTAGACCATTGGTAAAATATTTCTCTTATAGCGCTAGAGTACTGTTGGAATAAAAACTGAATCTTTAATTGAATAGAGAAAAAACTTGAAGAGATTCGAACCCAGGACCTTTTCGTGACAGTCGGTTACGGTAACCATTGCGCTACAAGCGTTGTTGCCGATATATGTTTTGATCTGATTTTTATCGTCTGTTTTAGAAGGACTATAAAGATGAAAAATCTATTTCTATATGGTAGGAATCGAACTTGCAACCCTATGAATTACTGGCCAACACCCTAACCATTCGGCTAATAGATGGCTTGCTAGACCATTGGTAAGGTATTTCTCTTATAGCGCTAGAGTATTGTTGGAATAAAAACTGAATCTTTATTTGAATAGAGATAAAACTTGAAAAGATTCGAACCCAGGACCTTTTCGTGACAGTCGGTCACGGTAACCATTGCGCTTTTTGCTATCTTCGCGACGAAAGCGGATTTCGCTTTTTATGCTGTTTTCACGCCAGAACCTCTTTTTCCCGAACAATACTTTGAGAATTAACATGGCATTTTAAGATATATTTTAGCTCGCCTTTTAGTTCGTCCGCCTTCCTTTTGAAGATCGGGGCTAGTTTTGAAGATACGCTATCGTTTTAAACCAAAGTTCTTTTTTTTCACCTCACAGTCATTTCCGTCTCGTTTAACCTCGGCAATCTTCTTTCGACCATGACGAATGCATTTCTTGAAAAATGCATGTTTAATGAGCAAGACTATCTGTATAGGCAAAAGTCGTATCATGGGTCACAGGTCGCTGTGTTCACATTAAAAGTCATTTTCCATAGATTCCGGTTATGCAAAAAATGTACTTTTACGCAAAATCATCATTCCCCTCGAAGTTTCTCAAACCAAGCTTGTTTTTACGTAAAAAGCGATAATTTGGCGTAAAAAGTTCGTTTTTGTTTACTATCTTCGCATAAAAATCTGGTTTCGCTTTTAATGCTGTTTTCACGCTAAAACGTCTTTTCCGCAAACAATTTGTTTTGTGGATTAACATTAGCTTGTTTTAAGTAAAAGTCGCTATTTTGGCGTAAAAAGTTCGTATTTTGCTAACCGCGTGAGATGCTGATTTTCGCTTTTTATGCTGTGTCACGCTAAAACCTCTTTTCCGCAAATAATTTACTGTGAGAATTAACATTAGCCTGTTTTAAGTAAACATAGCTATTTTGGCGTAAAAAGTTCTTTTTTGCTGTCTTCCCGTAAAAAGCTGATATTCGCTTTGTATTCTGTTTTCACGCTAAAACGTCTTTTCCGCAAACAATTTACTTTGAAAATTACCATTAGTGTGTTTTATGTAAAAATAGCTATTTTGGCGTAAAAAGTTCGATTTTTACTAACCACGTAAAATGCTGATTTTCGCTTTTTGTGCTGTTTTCACTCTAAAACCTCTTTTCCGCAAACAATTTGCTTTGAGAATTAGCATTGGCGTGTTTTAAGTAAAAATCGCTATTTTGGCGTAAAAAGTTCGTTTTTTGCTAACAGCGTGAGATGCTGATTTTCGCTTTTTATGCTGTGTCGCGCTAAAACCTCTTTTCCGCAATTAATTTACTTTGAGAATTAACATTAGCCTTTTTTAAGTCAAAATCGCTATGTTGGCGTAAAATGTTCGTTTTTTGCTATCTTCCCGTATCTTTGCTATCTTTGTATTGTTTTCACGCTAAAACGTCTTTTCCGCAAGCAATTTACTTTGAAAATTTCCATTAGCTTGTTTTAAGCAAAAATAGCTATTTTGGCGTAAAAAGTTCGTTTTTTGCTATCTTCACGTAAAAAGCTGATTTTCGCTTTTTCTACTGTTTTCACGCTAAAATTTCCAAAAGTGTGCTTGGGATGAGTTTCCCTTTCTAAAAGAATATCTCTGATGTATACTTCATGTTTTTAAAAAAATTATTTATGCAAAACATCGAAACTTTTTCAAAATCCAGCCGCGAAGTACATGGGGGAACGACCACTTTCGGAGCAAACTGCTACTTAAAGAGGGACAAATTAGCAAAGTACCGGATTCGATTCCCGACGCTAGGGATGGGGATTTTTCTCCCACCAAAATAATTCCCCCTCTTCCCCAATGTCTGGAGGTATGAATGAGTGTGCGATCTAATGATTAAAGCCTAACGAATACGAGTTAACACCTTCGGTATGTTCCAAAGGAGGAAAAAAAACGATTGTTTAAAAAGTAAATGGAAATTAGCACATTCTAATATTCCTGTCAGTAAATTACAATTATTTTGTTGATATCAGAGGTTATCTTTGGCACTTCATTGCAAATTTAGCGGATTAATTATAACTTGGAGTATATAGAGATAAATTATTGTATATTGTTGGTCTACAAAGACAAATGACTTATGGACTAGTTCATTTGACGGAAGTAACAAAATTTGTGTAATTTCTAACTATACCAATATTTTTAACCCTTATTTGCAATTTGTCCCAACTGACTAATCCGGCAAAACGTTCGTTATGTTGGAAAACTGAAATTAAAATAACATTCTTAAATATAAGTTAGCCTTATACTCGTTCATTCCCATACTTAGACAAGAACATACCAATGTAATGCTGGGGTAGAGTAAATGTTTACAGAACATGCGTGAAAGACTTATGTCGGTCACTCAAACGTGAATTTAAATTAAGGAGTGCTAAAAGCCATTTAATGTGTCTATGGTGTGGAGAAATTGTAAGAGAATCTTGGTTCAGAATTTTCAAGATGTCGTGTGCTGCGTTTAACGAGAGTTTTAATCGGAAAGACATCGCTTTTCCCCTTTTGTAATCTGTAAGATAATATGTAGTAAAATTATTTCTTCACGTGTTTATCTCGATTGATAAAAAACGGAAATGTTCTTATGAAACAAGGAATTCTGGATAAGTAAAACCAGACTCAAAAATTCAATATTATAGCCGGGATTTGAACCACGGATCTCCCGCTCTGGCTGCGGTTTTTCAGTCTTGCTCTACTCATTCATACCTTAGCCTATACACGGCTAATTTACCACAAATAAAAGCAGTGATTTAACTATGAATTCTGGGACTTAAGTACTTACAGCATAGTAAGTCACGTGTCACATAGCAAATGACACCTAGTGGTCTACCGGGAAATATACGAGTCAACTGTCACGTCGGCATGTTGGCCATAGTTGCTTAGTAGTTTAGAGCAACCGTGCGGACAGCGGGAGATCCATGATTCAAATCCCGGCCATGACATTGAATTTTTCAGTCTGGCTCTTCTCATTCTAACTTTACCCTACCTACGGCTAATGTCAAGAAATTATTTCCAAAAGATATTCTATTAAGTGGAGTACCAAGATGCATATGTCTCAGTTCCAAAACTAAGCTACTGCAGGGAAACATTTCATCAGTTGTGTAATACAGTGCTGCCTGATATACCGCAGGAGCAGAATCCGAAGCTCGATAGGACTGATTTATCTGGACATCCTTTCTTGAGATGAATGTCATTTAAGGCTGCATTAACTTGTTTTATTAATATACTCCTGAATTTGATCTTCCAAATTAACTTTAAAAGTCGTGAAATATTCTTCGTTTCAAAAATGGAAAGCAGCTATTTTACATGTCAAACCCTCATTACATTTTTTAGGTGAAATCATATACTACAACTATTTCCTACTGGGAGGACTATGAAGTGATTACAAAAATACCCAGCAATAAAAAGTACCACGTACACGAGAGCCAATGCTACCAGGACAGCGACTAAGATATAAACTAAGACTTACTACATAAATAATGATCATTTGGTTAAAACACATAATTTAAGACAATTTATCTCATTAAAGAATTCCGAGATATTAGTTCCGTTTTGTTTTAACTCTCCAAAAGTTTAACATTCTAAAATGCTAAGCTACATTCCTACGTTTCTCGTGATCTCTTGCTAATGACATGGAATTTAAGACAACATAAAGTTTACCTTCTTTTTATACATTTGACTATCACTTCAGTCTCTTGTATTTAAAACAAAATAAAAACTCGTAGCAGAAAGGAAACTAAACAATTGTAAAAATGTTGGTTGAGAAAGCATATTAAATATTATTACATTAATCTTTGGTCGTAAAGAGTATATATGAAGTTATTTTAATTATGATAGCCCGCTAGGGTACGTGATCAAAAGGATCGACCTCCAAGCAATGACGCCCGTACTGCTTAAAGTAACATCTAATTGTCCTCTTAGGATTAACAAAATCAACTAGTTTGGAATTTTATCAAAACTTTCAGTAAACTATTATATACACATCGTTTAATAATTAATAAAGAGGTTTATTTTTCAAAATAAAGGGAATGTCGTTATGCCTAAGATTATAATTACATATATAAATATATCTCACATACAGAAAACTTGCTGAATTATATCATGGTTGAGACATATTTTAAGCACTTTACTTCCTTTGCATTATTTTTTGTAGCGTAAACCGACTGTTTCTAAAGATGTAGACTTTCATATAGTTACAGCATTCCTCTTTTGTTATTTGGAAAATCATTTAGTCGCAGTATCTCTGTACTCGGGTTATACAGATTGACTACCAACTTAATATTACCAAGTAACAGACAAATCCAGAAGTAATTCAATTCTTCAACTTTACTTTACTTTCTACTTAGGTTAATGAAATCTCTTGACTGACCAAGGCACGGTTTATTTAACATTGCGTAATATATAATTTAAGAATCATTGCATTACTCCAGAAACACTTGATTACTACATTATTTTTTAGACATTTTGGTTCTGTCAAATTAAATATTACTTAATAAAGAACACTTGTAGTTACCCAGCTGGTAACATTTCTCGATATTATGTAACTGCGTTTGCTCTGACAGTTTAATTAAATGACAATTAAGATAACTAATTAAAACACCTTCAGTAAACTACTTCCGAACTATAAACGAACACTAAAAATGTAATTCCAAAAAATTTACTGTTAATACACGATAGTCACATTCTCTATAGTAGAGGAAGTATTGTATTACATCAAAAACTATTTACGAGATTTAGCTACAAATACATGTCTTGAGGTACAATGGGTACAAAGAACATACATGTCAGTAAAAAGAAACAAACAGGATATTACGGTTATACGTTCAGCATCTTGGAACTGCACAATATGAACATTTTCAAGTCCACCCCTGTGGAGTAGCGGTAGCGTGTCTGCTTCACATTCAAAGAGATCTTCTGTTCGAAACTGTTAGGATGAATTTTCTGAATTTTTTTCTTATCCCAAATAATGAATGTGCAGTAACTCTAAGCTCTTACTTTATCATTTCACTCATGTCTACTCGTATATAACCTAACTGGCTAGGGAATTTAAACTCAAAAAAATGCAAGAAAATCCCTACTGACCAAATTTTGTTGTAATTTACGTCCTTCAGCGTTAAGTCATATTAGACGATGAATGAAATGGGCGAAATGATCAAATGTGTCCGGGATCCATAGAGCTTAGAGTTACCCGATATTCGTCTATTAGAATAAGTGAAAACCCCGGCGAAAGCTTATCCAGGTAACTCACCCTAACCGAGATTCTAACTCGGGACCTTTAGAACGTGAGGCCGACACGCTGCTACGGAGACGGGCGACCTTGACATTATAAACTTTGTAAAACTGATTTATTACAAAATGGCAATGACAATTTTAACTAAAAGATATTTTACTATTTTGCTGGCAACTTGAATACATATCTTTAATATTTTCCAAACACCCTCAAAAGTCCTCACCATTTTGTTTAAGTATTATATTCTGGTAAACCCAAAGAGATAGACAAATCTTACTACATAGAGAAAGGTTTAAGTCTTGCCGAAGAAAAAAGCTTTAGTAAGGGATTTCCGAGATATTCGCTGTTGTCGGTTTGTATGTTAAATTACGTTTACTTTATCAACTGGTAAGGCGCTATTCTCTTTTCTTCTGTTTGCGTGGCTTAGTGGACGCCGGTTTAAACTCGGGACAGACCAATGGTTTCCAATGTATTTAAAACAGACCGATTCATATTACTGCCATGTAAAAGGACTCTTGTGGGACAAATTTACGGCATACCGGTAGCTCTGATATGACACCGTTGACAGTCATTAAGAAAATTTTTTTGTTGTGGTCATACATCACATAGAAACACGGTTTTTATACATCTACCACTTTAATGTACGGAAAACCCAGTAATTAGATAGCTGTCGTTTTCAGGATTGTCATGAAGACAAGTTGTAGTAGAATATAATTTTAAACATAGATCAGAACATTAGACATTCTATAATATAA
The DNA here is from genome assembly GCA_030765055.1 of Mantis religiosa. Classification (NCBI taxonomy): domain Eukaryota; kingdom Metazoa; phylum Arthropoda; class Insecta; order Mantodea; family Mantidae; genus Mantis; species Mantis religiosa. The sequence goes on along the minus strand of CM060949.1, from coordinate 169,796,342 downwards.
GCATTTCTGACGAACTTTAATAATGTACAGAAGTGTTATAACATTTGGTAATAGTTCGACTAACCAGCTAAGAAATTACTTATTTACTCAATATAGCGAAGTCTACAAATGAACATGTAGAATGTACAAAGAGCAATTAATTGTAAACATTGCCTGCATGTAGCTAGGCTTTGCGATTTTGTGAACCTCGAAACCAGCTTTCGGATTAGAAAGTGTGAAAGTACATTCTCTACATAAGACTAAGTGTCCGAGAAAGCGGTACATTTTTACATTATCCCATCGGCAGTATAAGTGATAAAAATAGAAAGGGAAAGAATGAGAAAAAGGAAAGCAAAAGAAAGCAAGAAGGAAAACAAGGCAAGAAAGGAAATAAGGTTGGGAAGAGGGAGAGAGAAACAGAGCGAGAGAGAAAAAGAAAAAAAGAGCGAGAAAGAAAGAGCAAGAAAGAGAGAAACGGAAAGAAAGGAAGACAGGAAGGAAGAAACAAGGAAATACGAAAGGGAAAAAAGTTTGTATAATATCAAACTAATTCCAAGCAGAGATACTGAGTGCCAATCTTTGGCTCCAGGGCACCACAAAACGTGTAGCCCAAATGACGATTGTCAAAGGGACATCCTTCAGTCGCTCAAAACGTGTATTTCGGTGAAATCTAGTATCAAATATTTGGGTTAAAAGCAGTACTATTATGTAGATGGTAGACAAAGTAAATGTGATGTGTCTTGACACATGGGGGAAAATGTGAACTCTTATTATATATATTAAGAAGCATTTCCGAGATATTCGCTGTTGTCTGTTTGTATGTTGCTCAAAACGTGTATTTCGGTGTAATCTAGTATCAAATATTTCGGTTAAAAGCAATACTATTATGTAGATGGTAGACAAAGTAAATGTGATGTGTCTTTTGACACTTGGGGGAAAATGTGAACATTATTAAGAAGCATTTCCGAGATATTCGCTGTTGTCGGCTTGTATGTTAAAGCACGTATACGTTATCAACTGGTAAGGCGTTATTCTCATCTATCTGCGTGGATTAGTGGACGTAAGCTCAAACTCGGTACAGACCGATGGTTGCCAAAGTACTTAACCCAGACCGACCCATATTACTGCCACGTAAAACGACTCCTGCATACCGGCAGCTCTGATAAATCTGGTATCAAATGTTTGGGTGGAAGGCAGTACTATTATGTAGGAGATAGACAAAGTAAAAATGTGATGTCTTGTGACTCATTCCAAACAGTTGATGCAAATTTATATCAAGTAGAATGGATGAAACACGCTTTATCTTTATAATTAACAAATTGAATCTATAATATATGGTCGTCTTTTGTCAAGGTAAGGGTACATTGTAACTGGTGTTTGACTTGTCATTCATTTCTCTGGAAATAATATCCTTAAGTTGTGAACCGAATCTCTTAGGATTCATGATAAAATACAAAACTCAGTTTAAATAACGTTCAGAGGTAGCTTTGATGTCAGTAAAATAAGAACACTAGAAATATAAAATAAAAAGGCAAATCTTATTGTGCTATTACTCCAGGGTCGAAGTCAGAAGTTTTATCGAATATTAACAATTTATTTTGTGAGATCGTGGTAACTTAACTGTATCGCCATGTTACAGCTATAATTAGCTACCTTAAAGAATCCACATACCTGCACTGACTTAAAATAACTGAATTTCATAAATCAAGGTAATAATTTTTATAAGTTGATACAGTATAAAGCAACAGGGACACTTCATGATTACCAACACAGTGAATGCACTTTTATAAAGAAACCATTTCAAACCCCAAAACTAAATTTTACTCTGAACATTTTTCACAAAAACAAAATTTATCATATCTTTTCCATCACGTGAACTCATAAATGCAACATAATCAGATGCACTGGTTTTTAAATGAAAATGTTGCCGCATTATCGGATCTGTTCTACGTAACTGTATACATGAAACACCCAACTCAGTTCTGTACGAAAATGTTATATGGCGTCAAAAGGGGCAAAACGAACGACAACATTGAAGGTAATTGGGCATTTTTAAAAACCAAATAAAATTTCAATACATTTAAATTGTCATTAAAGCAAGTACTAAATTTGATTTGATTGGTATTACAGCTCTTTTGACGCTGTAAAATTTAACTATATATAACTTTAATTTTACTAAACTGAAAAAGTTTAAGCATTTATATAATTAAACTGTTTACTATCTCTAACATTAAATTTGGACAAGCCTACAAATCTCTATGAATACCTTCAAGATCGATAACGGCAATGACAATGAGACAGATTCGTTGTCAAACGTAATTTAACTCTGTTGGAGCTTCATTTGGACTTGGCTTAGAAAATTATTCAGTTTCGGAGTACAACTAAGTAATTTTGGAGACGAAACTATTTAAACCAGAATTGAAATGTTTCAAAATTATAATTGTAGAATATCTAAGTTAATAAGAGCTTCTTAACTTTTGAAGATTTGAACGTCGAAATTTCAAAATCCGAACGTCAACTAGTTTTAAGTGTAGAAACAGTTCAAATAAGTGAAAGTTGAATAAACATACTTTTTCTATTCAGCTATAAAATATAGCAACTTTCTCGTTATTTTAACTTTTACGTATATTTAATATAATTCAGTGAACATGCATATTTACTCTAAAGGGATACATTTAATATAACACAATCACTTGAATGACCCTTTACTAATAGAAAAAGTGGTACGTTACTACTCACCTTACTTCACAACTGCACCAAGAAATTGACAGCTCATCTAATATACCACGAGCAGTCGCAACTGTCTGACGTAAATTACCTCGTTCTGATGTTTGCTCTACAACTGTACCAAACAACCGACAACACAACTAATGCACCACGAGACGACTAGCTAACGTACCGGCTGACGGACATGCACGTAGCACATTGGTTGATGGTCACTCTGGTGGTCGAAATGGTCAAATACATTTGCAGTCGTATATGTAGGTAATATTTACTGGCTTGTATCATTCATTGTTTTGTGGTACAGAAACATGTTAACTATTCCCGTGTATAATAGACGGCAAAATAAAGAATAATTTTATATCAAAAATTCTTATTCCGCTGGATCCTTTTTAAAACAAATCCTCTTACTTACAAGGTAGCTCTTTTCGCGTTAAAAGTCATGTTCTATAAAGTCCAATTATTAAAAAACATATATTTTTACGCTACAGTCTCATTCCACTGCATGTGTTATAAATAATACTTGGTGTAAAGCAAAATCTATATTGAATAAAACAGATTGTTATATGGAAAACACTTATTCCGCTGGATCCTTTTTAAAACATATCATGTTACTTACAAACATTGCCCTTTTCACGTTAAAGGTCATGTTATATAGAGTCCAGTTATTAAAAAAGATATATTTGTACGCTACAGTCTTCTTCCACTGGATGTGTTATAAATAATTCTTTGTGTAAAGCAAAATCTATATTGAATAAAACAGATTGTTATATGGAAAACACTTATTCCGTTGGATCCTTTTTAAAACATATCATGTTACTCACAAACATTGCCCTTTTCACGTTAAAAGTCAGGTTCTATAAAGTCCAGTTATGAAAAAAGATACATTTCTACGCTAAAGTCTTATTCCACTGGATGTTTTAGAAATAATTCTTGTTGTACTGCATGATTTAGAAATGATTCTTGTTGTAAAGCAAAACCTATAATGAAAAAAACCGATATCTATATGCAAACTTCTTATTCCGCTGGATCCATTATAAAACAAATCCCGTTACTTAAAAAGATAGCCCTTTTCATGTTAAAGGTCATGTTCTATAAAGTCCAGTTATGAAGGAAGATACATTTCTACGCTAAAGTCTAATTCCACTGGATGTTTTAGAAATGATTCTTGTTGTAAAGCAAAACCTATAATGAAAAAAAAAACCGATTTCTATATGGAAACTTCTTATTCCGCTGGATCCTTTATAAAACATATCCCGTTACTTACAAAGATACCTCTTTTCACGCTAAAAGATATGTTCTATAAAGTCCAGTTATGAAAAAAGATATATTTGGACGGAAAACGCTTATACCACTTGATGGTTTAGAAAAAATTCTTGTTGAAAAGCAAAATCTATAATGAAAAAAAAAAGGATTTTTATATTGAAAATTCTAATTCCGCTTAAACTTCTATAAATCCCGCTACTTATAAAGTAAGCTGTTTTCAGGTTAAAAGTCATGTTCTATAACGTCCAGTTATGAAACAAATACATCTGTACGCTAAAGTCTTGTTCCACTGGATGTTTTAGAAATGATTCTTGTTGTAAAGCAAAATATATAATGAAAAAAAAACGATTTCTGTATGGAAAATTCTTATTCCGCTCGATAATAATAATAATAATAATAATAATAATAATAATAATAATAATAATAATAATAATAATAATAATAATAATAATAATAATAATAATAATAATAATAATAATAATAATAATAATAATAATAATAATAATAATAATAATAATAATAATAATAATAATAATAATAATAATAATAATAATAATAATAATAATAATAATAATAATAATAATAATAATAATAATAATAATAATAATAATAATAATAATAATAATAAT